>CP097503.1:21303918-21788918 GCA_023547065.1 Musa troglodytarum | reverse complement strand
AAAAACTGGAGAGGAGTAAACTTCGTCCGTGCTCACGTTTTTGAGAAACCAGAATATTATAGCAAAGTAAAGCAAGATCTGCTAAGAACCACTCCGATTTGAAAAGAAAAGAAGAGGAAAAAGGAATATACCCTGCAAGCAGTCGCAGTTCTCAGCTTCCTTTCTAACCACGTCGAGGACCGAGTCGATGAGCTCGGCGCCCTCGGTGTAATGCCCCTTGGCCCAGTTGTTCCCGGCACCGGACTGGCCGAAGACGAAGTTGTCCGGCCTGAAGATCTGGCCGATGGGGCCGGATCTGACGGAGTCCATGGTCCCGGGCTCCAGATCCATGAGCACGGCGCGGGGAACGTAGCGCCCTCCGCTGGCCTCGTTGTAGTAGACATTGATCCTCTCAAGCTGGAGCTCGGAGTCGCCGGTGTACTTCCCTGTGCCATCAATTCCATGCTCGTCGCAGATGACCTCCCAGAACTTGGCCCCGATCTGGTTCCCGCACTGCCCGCCCTGGATGTGGAGGATCTCCCTCATCTTCACCGCCGGAGCTCAACCGAGAGACGTCGAGGCAGCAGACCGGGAGGAGAGGAGCAAGAAGAGGTGAGGAGAGCGGCAGATCCAGATTTCAGATCTGAGGTACCCTTTTATAGTCGAATCGCTCCGGTCTTCTCACCGCACGCAGCTTAACCGCTTCTTGTAAGTGAAGCGATCAAACGATGATGGCGGTCATCCTCCTCCTCCGCCGTCGATTCGACGCTTCGATGGGGGAGGCGGTGACCAGAACCGGGACGATGACACCGCAGAGACTTCAAATAGGCTCGCGACAGAGGGGACGGTCGCTCCATGGACGCACATCGGACGGTGAACATGCAGCCAGGAGGAAAACGTACGGCGGATGCGATGATCGCGTACAAATCTTGTGCGAGGACGCACGTACGTACGCATTGCATGCACAATAATTGGGTGCTCGGCTGGCGTTCATAAATCGACCGCCTTTGCGGGTCACGTGCGCCGTGCATCGTACAACGACTTAGCTAAAGGATAACAGAATGGCAGCATAAAATTCATGTATGCCACATGAATGACTTTATTTCAACCATAACAGCATGCAAATGATTGATGTGGTTGTCTACTTGTGCATGTATTTATTATGTGAGATGGCGGCAGGAGTGTCGGACAATGCTTCTCACATGCACACCATACAGTAGGGTGTGTTCATGGAGTTTACCCAGCCCTCAGTTGAAGATGATGCAACAGATGAACATTGAGATGTGAGAGGAGTCAACAGAGGTGATGATTAAGCTAAGCAGCAGCATCATTTTGGTAGAATCTGCTCTTGTGTTCAGAACTGTTTCTCTGTTCTTTCCCTGGATCAAGTTGACTTCTAATTAGGTGGTCATGGCTGCTCTACATCTTCTGACTTGCAGTCAGAAGAACTAGAAACAAGTGTTGATTTAGAGGGGCAGGTAGAAGAACTAGAAACAAGACTCTTTAAGAGGATAAATATTTAGTGTTGTCTAGGACAGAGAAGTTGATCAGAATGGGGATCGATCACAAGATCATGTTAGGAGAGTGTGGAGCAGCAAAGAGATGGATGTCAGACAAGTCTGCCTCAAAGCCTTGTGGGCAAAAGCTATGGAACTAGTAGTGTTTCATGCAACAGCAATTGGAAATGCAAGCTTTTTGATGTGAAAATGCCACAGAGGAAAAAGTTTGTCTGTGTATCTGAATTCTAATTTATCAAACCTTCTTGATGAAGGCCTAACATGCCATCAATGCCTTGAGACAACAACTACATGAGGAAGAGAGGGACTGAATGCCACAGAGGAAAAAGTTTGTCTGTGTATCTGAATTCTAATTTATCAAACCTTCTTGATGAAGGCCTAACATGCCATCAATGCCTTGAGACAACAACTACATGAGGAAGAGAGGGACTGAATGATGGAAGTACCATTTTGGAGTGGAACTAGGATTCAGAAACTAGCCTCCCCTGGAGTAGAAGCCAAGTGGTTCTTCCATTGAGGTTATAGTGAGCAGGTAAGTTCAGTTCAATCATTTCTTCCTTGAACAGGCATGGCCGAATCCAACTCTGCTTGGGTGACCGGCTTGTGCAACTGCATTAACATAAATTTATGATTATGATGGCATCCAACATATCTAGTAAATAGACTAAATATGATTTATGTTCTGATATCAGACAATCTATTCAACTGCATGTAACCAAAATAAAATAAGATGTTGATTGAGAATAGAAGGAAAAAGACTGAACTGTGATCCATGCATTAATAACCTTATATATCTCACAAGTAAATGTGCTTGCAAGTAATTTACCACTAAAGGAAACAAAAAAAGGAATCCGTTCACAATGCTATCTAAAAATTGTAATTCTAAAATAACACAAGAAGTTATACATGAGGTTGAATCTATTTCCAAGTCATGCTAGTATCCAAATAATGCCCAAGACTGGAGTAGAATTTGCAATGGATATCCCTCCCACCGTACTTGACCGATTCTTTGTGAGGACATTGCTCATGGGTTGGCTGAAATTACTTCATATGGAAAAGCCTACCTCACATAACAAAAACTAAAACGAGACAATAACCTACAAGATCAATCACTTCAGCCTCTTAATTCTGCTTTAAAACTGTAATTTTCCACACCAACCTGGCCTCAACCGGATGTGGTTAATTAGTGAAGATTATAAAAGATAGTGGAAACAAGAAAGTGAAGGAGCATAGCGAAAACAAAGAGGGTTTGATACTGGTTTGGGTTTAAAGTGTATCGGGTTGTCCAGCGACCGAAGGGAGATAGTTATCTTCACTTATCCAGCAAGCCCTTGAAAATTATATGAAAACTCAAATGTCTCCTATAGTCACCAAAAACTAGACATAGTGTCACCCTAAGCATGTCTAAAGTATATGAGAAGAAACACACTTGAATACATATATGGATCAATCGTATACGGTATTTGAATACACCCATTAGTTTCCTGATAAATTTGTTCTCAATCAACTATGAGAACCAATTTTGCTCCTCAGCCTCATCGGAGACAACTGATACAACTCGGACGATAGATCCATTAGAACTTCCTATCTGATCCTGACCATGCAGCTCACTTAGAATATCATCGTCTGACAAATCTTGTTTCATTCAACTACAACTTGAACATAATAAAAGAAAATTTTACTCAGAAAAAGAAGACTCTAAACAACACATACAATCAGTCACATAACAAGGGTTTCATGGATAACCGATCAATCAAGAACAAGAATTCAACTATCACAAAATCTCACCCAAAAAAAATACAAAAAGGTCAATGCATTCAACTCAGTTGCCATTCAGTAGAAGAAAAGACAAACAAAGAACTAAGTGGAATACAAAGGAACAAACGATAAGCAGAAGCAGTGGAATCTATGCTGCAGGAATAACTTGCAGCACACAACGAAATCGTAGCCTAAATTGAAGCAAATATAAATAAGGAAATAATCTAAACCAAAGCACTCACGGCATTAGAAACAGAAAACCAATGGAAGCACCGCATGAGCGGATCGTCTGGTGAAGGCAGGCTGTCATGATTCCAATAGGTTAAGTTCCCAAACTCAGCACGGGACAACCACCGGTTGAATCCCCCTTCCGAAGTTTCCGATCTCTTCCCACTCTCCGAACTCTTGTCCAAAACGTAACCTGCATAAAAGCAATCAATGTCATCTCACGATCTCAACTCATTCTTTCTTTTTTTTTCCCCCTTAAAAAAAATCAATTTTGACGCGTAAAGAGTACGAAAACTCAACAACGCCAGTCACAAATGCAACCTCGATATCCTGCGGGTAGGGGAACGGTGACGCCCTGCAACTTCCTCCCTCTAAAGAAGGCTTCTTTCAAGCACAGATCATCCACTACCACATCTGTATCACGGAGAAGGATCAGAAGAGGAACGGCATCCAAATATGAGCATGAGAGGAGGTGGAGAGAATCGTAAAGGACCTGTTTGTTTGGGCTTGAAGTAGTGGGAGACGGGGCAGGGGCCATGGTGCTTGATGCAACAGGGGAGGAGGTGGACTCGATCGGTGAGATCAACGGCCGGGGATGAACCAAGAGGGCGGAGATCGATGAACCCCGTGCTTCCCTCGCCGCCGCCGTTGCTCCCACCCGGACAAGAAGCCGCGAGGCTGCTGCCTTCCTCCATGGATTGTGGCTGGGGAAGAACCCTAGAGACCCTTTATTTGGCGCCCTGTGGAAAACGTTTGGCGCGACTGTTGATGACTAAAGTTCCCGCGCATTTCCATAGACGATAGGAATAATAATAAGCTCAATATATTATATAGATTTTTATTCATATTCAACATTAAACATGAAACGAAACTTTATTTAATGATTAGTTTTTTTCGAATTAAATCATACTTTTTTTTTCTGACAAAGGGCAAGTGGTAAGGACTACAAACATCAATGTTCAAAATTTTATTAATTTTGTTCAATATTTCTTTTAGAAAATAGATATTTTGAGATTTTTCTACTCCCTAAAACACACAATAAAGAGAAGAAAAAGCCCAAGAACAATTAATTTTAGATAAAATCAAAATTTGTAATCCCAATACTCTTTTCCAAATCTCAACTCCATTTTGATTGACATGCACCTTCGACCCAAGAAAAAAACAATGCTCAAATGATACAATATACCATGAATGAGTTCTTTTCGCCGCCCTCGATAAGTGAGATCAAGTCAACCGAAGCTTATTCCCCAATGTCGAAGCTGAAAATTCCAAAAGAATCATTCCCATATTTGACAGGGGTATATCACCTTAAACGAATCGAAGCCGAATTTAAGTATAAGAAAGAGGAAAACATTGACTTCTGCCACAGATCGACTCAAAATCTGTGGCAGACGATAAACCTTGCTTTGATCGATAGCCCACTCAAGAATCAGTACTGTAGTTTTCTGGCTTGAACCATAGCGAAAAGTCGATCCCTTTCTTCTTTAGCTCTTCGGTTGCAGGGCCTATCCGCTCCAGCAGCTGCAGTTAAAGCATAGCAGGCACCAGTAAGCAATGTGTTATAGAAGAAATGAGTCCTTCAGGAAGCGAACGGAAGTTGGAAACATCATCGACTGCTAGTTGTGAAAAATTACATGCTAAATTTAGGAAAAGAATATAGCAAGCAGATGCATGTCAGATATAGGCATGATGAAAAAACTATAGCAATCGCTTCGTGAACTGTGTTTGGTTGGTAATGTTGTTTTGCTTGTTACTACTAGCCAAATACGATATGTTCAAGCTTATTATTATGTTCTATCCATCACATATTCACTAAACACATGGTGGTTGTTAGAAGATTTTTGTGGAATCTCATATAACCATGCATTAATATGAGAGGCTTGAAGAACAACAACCTTCCCATGAACGATACCATTGGATACTAGAACAGAACGATCAAAGACTGTGAACTTTCCGCCATCCATTCGTGTGACAGCTCCACCAGCTTCTTCAACCATCTGTTCAGAAGGAGACATTTGTGATAAAGACAGAAGATGCAAGTACAAAGTAGAGTAAGTTTGCATCATTAGCCTAATTAGGTAAATGCAACACTACCAACAGGTGAGCTTACAATGCACAAAACATATAAGCCATGGGTTGCCTTTCTTGGTAAAAAAGAATTAGCTCAAGATAAAAATTTATGAACCAAAAAAAATGTAGGATATCGAGCCATATGCAGTGCTCAAAATACGCATATTGCAGGAATCTTTGAGGGACAAGATTACCAGGACACCAGCAGCCATGTCCCATGGTTTGAGACGATATTCCCAGTAGGCTTCGACAATTCCAAGAGCAACATGAGACATGTCAACAGCAGCGGCACCAAGTCTTCTTACACCCTGCACACACCAACTATAAGTGAATCCAAATAGAGTATGACTTAGAGAACATGATTGAATGAGCACCCACCCTGCTAATGTCAGTAAATTCTTTGAACAGGTTAATGTTGGTTGCCCAGGCATCATCATGTTCATATCCGAATCCTGTTACCAGAAGAGAGCGTTCCACCTAGCCAATGAAAAACTAACCCATATCATCTGAAGAGAAGGATGACATGTAAATAATTTTTGTTTTTTGGGAACTTCTCAACAAGTATTTAAATAAACAACATGATCTACTTCAAAATAAGACTTTTTTAAAAAATAAAAAAAGACTCCTTTCTTTTGTAATGGTTGCAATTCTTTGAGATATATATGATGGCAGGTTTTTTCTCCATCACTCCAGAAATGGAGAATTATCTGAAATCTGCATAACCTTTTAAATTCTTTTCCTTTGAGCTTCACATGAGAAGTTAATCATAATGATTTCGTATATTTAAGAGGGACACTAAACCTTTAATAATGAGCAGAGATTTGTTCATGACATGGCATCCAAAAACATAACCTGTTTTGCATTGTGATATATTCAGTCATGAAGTCAGGAACACTTGATTCTCTCAATGGTGAGGGAATGGAGGGTAGCAGAACATCGGAAACAGAAACTTCGCAGGAGCAGGGGCCTCTCCCTTTCCCTATTCTCCCATTTTACTTATTACTCTTTCACTACTCTTTTTTTTTTTTTTCATTTTTTGCTAACACTGCATTGGTGTGTGGGTTTACCATGCCAGATAGCTAACAGCTAGCACATATATCCTAGGTAGGTAGGACCATTTTCATTAATGGTTGCACTTTAATTTTTTAATGATAAAAGTAAGTACCATTATGGCCAGCCCCATATGGTGGTAAACATGCCATAAATGGAAAATAAGTTAGAAGTGATAATTTTGCATTTTGTAGTCTGTATTCTGGATTTTCAAGTTTCATGGACTATCAAAAGCTCTTGTTGTAGATAGCCGAAAACAACATATATCTATGTGGATCATAAAGAGAATCATTTACCTGATCAGTCTGACTGACATGAATCTTTTGTCCATTGCAAAAGGCTCCACCACCTGTTAAAGCACAAATACACATCTATTTTCAACCATAAGGTTTACCTCTAAATGAACTTATCTGTGGTTGTCATTCCTCAACTTTTACCAGAAGATGCACAAAATGTGCGAGTATTCCAACACATAGGCCCACCAACAAACTCAACCTTAGAAAAAGAGGAAGTTTTGTTATGGTAGAAGGAAAACAAGAAATTGCACAATACTATCACATTAAAATGTAGGAAAATATGACAATCAAACATAAATCTCGGTACAAAATACTATTGACAGACAAATTTTACAATCATAATTATTGACACTTAGCCTGCATGTTGGGCTGTCTTTTATAATACTCGTCGAGGAGCTACTGCTAGGTCTATTACAAGATTTTATGGCCCAATAACCTCACTGTACAGGAACTCCCCAAAATAATCATTGAAAATGTGTAATACAACAATTGTAAGAACATCGAATCTGCTGACTAAAAACATAGCATAAGGTCATTTGTAGTATCAAAGTTACTTAGCAAAGTACAATTTCCATTTTTTCCATTCTTCCAATCAGACATTGTAAAAAAAAAAGGAAAACGTATTACAAGCTTAATCAAAGATAATTGCAAGTGAAAAAGATCCAATACCACAGATGCAGCAGCTGGCTTTCCACGGAACAGTACTCCCACTGATACAGCAAAGCTTGGGTAACCGTGAGCAAAGTTTGTTGTTCCATCTACATATCAGGGAAAAATGTCTCAAGCCCTAAACAACCCAAGTACAACATCTTTTGTTTCTCAAGAGCAGAAAGGAATGAAGAGAATAGTCCTGAACTTGCAAAGCAAGTAATTTGAAACATATTGTGTTTCTCATACCAGCAGTTACATGCAACCTATTCATGGCCTACTCATCATGATCCAAAAACTCGCCCAGTCAACTCAAAAGTTTCCTGTGTCAACATGATTCAGGAGGTTTTAGCTAAGTAATTGCCCAATGCTCAAGGCATAATCTGTGTAGTTCGACCAAGGATTATTGTACATAGTCCATTCTGATAAATTGATCAACTCACCAACTGTTAAATTATGTTATTACCAAGTAAATTGCTGCCCATGGTGAAAGACCACCCTGATGATAAACATGGAGGCCTCTAACCAATCAGTTGCTGCCCAACTCAAATACTGAGTTGTTAGCATACGGGGTTATGGTTACTAACAAAGGGGTAAACATGTAAAAGCTCTCAGAGCTTTAGTGGGTTTTGTTTCTCTACCATAGTTTCCACTGACACGACCCTGCATTGTGCAGCCCGCACTTGCTAAGCACAACAGCCACCTCTTCTCCTCAACAGGACACTTTCACTTTCGCATCCCATGTCAATCATGCACTGTGACTCATAACTAGCCAACACCAATTTAGGGTATCCACCTCAAAAGTCACCAATCACCACGTCGTCTAATGTATCCGATTTTGGTCTGAACTCTGAAGCATGATTTACAAATCCGTACTGTGCCGCTCAACATGGGCGGTACATACCAATCCAATAAAGGACCGATATGGGTAATATATCGGTACACCTTCATATGTCGATATGCTCAGGATAGCTTGGTACAGCTCGGTACATACTGTACCGACAATTGATCGATACACCAGTATAGTACGGTATTCAAAACATTGTTTTGAAAGACACTAAAGTGAGAGAAAACAGTACCTCAAAAAGCTTTGAGCTGTCAAGACTAAATTATGCAACTACAGCAGATTTATTAATCCATTAAAGAATTATAAAAAGGAAATGGCATCTAAGGACAAGAAGAAAACAGAGAAATAAAGCTGGTCCAGTCAGAGAATTAATCAAATGGTGCCCTTAGTCTGTAAAAGGCAGAGAGTCTTCTATCAAAACAGAGAAGGGAAATAATAGAATGAACGATAAAAGGGATAGGAAAGAGGTATCGAGCATAGAAAAAGGCCTACATGAGATATATCCTTCGTATCCTCTTTATTTTCTCACTCTAGTCTATTCCAAGTTGGGACTCCATATGGAGGCAATAATCTTTAGTTCTTAAAATTACATAGCAAGAACTACACTAACCACTGTGAAAAATAAAAAACAATTGTTCATTGCTATCTTTTTATCAAAAAATGCTTCATAGCCGTCTTGACTCCTTTTATTTTTATTACCATCTTTATTAACTTTTTTGAGCTTACTGTAAATGCATTATGCTTCAACAAAGCCCGGCACAAGCTCATGAATAAATCCATACAGAAAAAGACTAGATATGTAAACAGAAACTAACCACTGTAAGGATGTGCGCCTACCTCTTTCTTAAATTAGTATTGCCTCATCTAATCCCTGGGTTGTCGAGTTAATCCTTGGTTCTCCACTAGACCTCAAGAGCCAAAGTTATTCATAGATCAATTACTTAATTTACTATGTAAATACACATAAACAGTGTCAAACCAACCAGGTAATGAATAGAAGATTAAGAATAACTAGATTTATTATACACAGAAGACTTAAGCATTAGATTTAAAATTAGCATCAACTGTAAATATGGAAGAAAGCATCTTTAATAGGAGGACGTATCCTTGTCAAATTTGGCAATATTAAAACAATGTAGACTAGAAGAATATTTAATTGCTAACTAAAGTTGTTCTTCCACCCTTGCAGATCAATAATTGCAATGTCCCAATGGCTGCTCATATGGTTAAAGCAGCATTGCCCCGATCATTTAACGCATAGTAAAATAAAGCTTGTAGAAAGCATATATCATGCAAAGTCCCGAGTATTTTTTTATATTGAAAGTTACACAGATCCATCTTTAGTTTGTTCAGATACTATTTTGTGAACAAGAAGTCTGAGAAAACCAACCTAAAGGATCAATGCACCAGAGATACTCTGACAATGAGTCCCCAATAAGGCCACCTTCCTCACCAAGAATAAGATGATCTTTAAAGTTCTTTTTCACTACCTCCAGAATTACTGATTCACTCAATTTATCAGTGCTGCAGGAAATTATTATACGTGAATGAGATTTAGTTGAAAAGTAGCATGTGCTAGCAGTACAGAATATCCTCAAGCAATTAATTGTCAATTATATATTTCCATTGTCTGCTGGCAAACTGAATGCATAAATGAAATAAAACAAAGCACACAGCCAACTAATTGAGTCCTGGCAGTAGCAAAACTGAGATAATTCTGTGCTACTATAAGAAATTTACTAAATCATAACAATGACCTCCAGTAACATATTTTTTACACAAGCTAAAAATAACAAAGTCCATGGTTTTGTGATTGAATAAATAAATTACACCAACTACACATCATACAAAAAAATGATGTGAACAATCCACCCACAAGAAATACAAACATTAACTCCTGAGCTAGAATTTTCTACTATAAAAATGGCTTGAATATGGACCTTACTAGTTAAGAAGTTAAAAAATATGTGAGAAAAAAAATATTGCGTTCAACAGGAAGAGGATTGATGGTTTTAGCAGAATGACAAAGGGGATGATAAAGAGATGTGGAACCTGAGAGCACTGTATGTTAAAGGGCTTCCTGAACATAAACCATAAGGCTGGCATGGATGGTAAGGCCAAAACTTTGGGCAAGTGGTGTGCAATGAAATACTCTAGCTGTAAGAGACAGATAACAATGTCTTCAACTTAGATGAGTTCTATGGATCAAGGTATACAAAGATATGATATAAAGGACCTCTACGCATGAAAGATCCAAAAATATATCTCGCTCATTGCAAAGCAAAATTATCCCCCCACAATTTAATCCATATCATCCAAAATCTCATATTAAGAAATTGTTATAGTCAAGTTTTTAATTAATTTTCCAACTTCTGTAGACAGAGAGTAAATAATCAAACTCTCCTGAATCTAAATTTGCTAACTAACATATATGACCGTGAAAATCATATATTAAATTGTGAAAACTAACCATACAGCCCAAAGAAGACACAATTTTGACACATCTGAAAAGAGAAGTATTTCAAGTTGATTAACATCCAAGTTTTTTCATCTCAATTACTGATACACAGTTCTAAGTCAAGTAAGCTACGTAGGAACTTTCAAGTTTCAATCCGAACCTGACAAAAATCTCAAAATAAGGGTGCTGAATTCCTAATTGAGAATTATTGATGCAAAAAAGTGATCTCTGGTAAGACCTAAATGGCCAGTAACCAGTTGGCAAGGAGGAAATTGTCTTAATGCTTGTAATCAAAGCACCCACAAATAACATACCTTCAAATTTCAACAAAAGGAGTTGCCACAAAGAGCAAAATGATATCCAAGTGTGTGTGTGTCTATACGCACACATGCACACACACACATCAACAAGAGAAGAAACATCAGTTACATTATAGGTGCAGCACAGAGTTCATTCAGCATACATAAGCGATTTTGAAGAAAAATAGTGTTTTAATATTAATATACACAAGAGTCTAAAGAGATCAAGAAAATTGAAGATATTAGATACACATTCTTTCACCATTATGTAGCACAGCGTATAACTAATTTCTCTTACTCTGTTACCAAATCTGTGATTCCTTTGTAATTAATGTTGCGAGGCTTATTAACAGCTTCCATCACAACCTGGAAAAACAAAATTTAAAACATAGAAAAGATTAGAGATGAAACATATTACATTGAAGAAGATGATATACAGAAACTGCAAGCGTACAGTAGCTTTAAAAAAATTAACCCTCTACAAGATGTTTTCCCATATAAGGTATAGCATAGCTCCTAACCAATAGGGTCCTCTATGTGCCCACTCTCTTGGTTTAAAAAACATAAGCAAACCACTAACCCAGCCTAGCATGTCTTGTGATTCTAGAATTTTCAAAATATAGGTAAGCCTGTTCTTACAAACAGGTCTTGTGTTATATAAAATTGTTACAAAGTTAGCGATTTCCAATTTAGATGGCATGATCCAAAGCATGGAATGTTTGTGATCTGGAATGAGAAAAAACAAATTCCAAAAGGCTAATGAGAAAACAAAGGTAAACATAACATACACATATTTAATATATTACACTATACGGATCCATATGTATACAAATACATACATACATATCAACATATGTATATGTGTATATACATATATAAGAAATGAAGCATTCAAAATGTTCATTTGGACTAAGTGATCCAGAGGACTCTACCACTATTTTACGTTATTTCAAAACTAAGAAATTTTACGTTTCTGTTTTCCTTGCTCATATTATGTAAACATAAGGACCACAAATCACTTACAGAAATCAACAAGTTGACAGCTTAATGTTTGATAAAATTTCATCATTCCAACATAACGTCTCAATTATGTCATATACTTTAATTTTTGCCCCCTTTTTGTGTCTTTCTTGCTAAGAGAACAATGGTCTATGCTCATTGCAGCAAACCTTAACATTTACCATGATCTCCTATCTAGGAAATATATATCACAGTTTTAAAGATCAGATTTCATCAATTAAATTTTAGAAATTTGTTATCACAAGCTTTCGTCATGACACCAAACCACAAAAGTGGACCATGAAAATTCACCAAGCATGCAACATTGACTAACAAGACTCTAAATAGCCCTGGAACACATAAAATGAAGGTTCAGCAGGGTTCAAGTTTCCGTCACGGAAAACATCAGCTAGAAATAAGGTACTATTAAATATTACCCGTTGATGGTCGACGTATCAAAGCAGTAACCACGTGCCGAAGAAAATTTGCAACTTACAAGGCTATTTAACATGCAAAACAACTAATAAGCTACACATTGCAAAGAGAACCGCAGGTAAAAGTTGGAAGAAAAATTATACACTTTGAATTAGGAAGAATTTTCCTTTCTTTGATCAAATTTCACGGTAGTAGCTTTAGCAATAATATTAGGTCACAAACTGGGTCATACTTGAACATCAACGTAATCTTCCAGAAAGAGACATAAAATGGACTACGATAAGCATAAATTAGACTCTTTTACAACGAGGCAAAACGAAACTCCGTAAGTCACATGAAACCCCCAGTTCACCTAAGAAAAGAGAAAAGGATCTCGAGAAGGCAAGAACCTCGGCGCCGGTCCTCGCGGCCGTCTCCACGACCTTCAGCAGGTCCGCCGCGGGGATCGGCCCCGTGGACTCGGCCGCAACCCTAGGGAACAGCCTCCCGGTGGGGGATTCGGAGACCGCCGCCGCGCGGGTTTGGGATCCCCGCGAAATCTTCGAGGGAAACCGCAGGGCGTTGTCGGAGGTCGACTTGGGGAAAAAAGGTTTGGGTACCCCGGGAATCCTCGGTCTCAGGGAGACGAGAGAGGAAGAGAGAACGGCTCGACCCATCTGTAGAGAGAGAGAGATTGATGGAATTCTTTCTCGTCGTCGGGTTCTCCTTCTCTACCTCTGGTGAGGGAGTGGTCGGAGAAGAGCGCAGTCGACGGATAGTAAAACTGCCGGGCTGGGCCGGGCCGGCCCAAGTCCATTCAAATTAATTTAAGCACATAAGACCTAAAACATGTGAAAACTATAAGATAATTACAAATTATCTTATAATTAGTCATCTTTATATCTCGGTTTCTAGACTTAAAAAATCATATTAGCATTGAAATTAAAATATTTAATTTTATTTCTTTTCAAGTCGTCACGTGTTGTCACGTACAGGAATAACGTGAAAATGAGAGATAAAAAAATAATTTCACTAATAAAAGGTTTGGTCTCACCATCGCTGCCCCTATCTTCAACATCTATCCATACTCTACCTTGAGGAGGAGGAGGAGAACGACTGGTTTAACAACAACTCTGAGAACCTCGTCACAATCGTTACTAACAACGAAATTTCGATCTTCGATCACACCCCTTTTTACTATGCCCAACGCATCAACACGATCCTCGACCTCAAGGAGTGCTTCCAGTAGTACTACTTCCTCTAACTTCCAAATATCCCCCCTTAACTCTCTTCCTCGAGTCGCACTAGATCTTCTTTGCGTATATCATCGATTTTTTCATCGTCGAGGGCCACATCCTCCGCACTAGCAATGGCCTCATCGCACGTCCCGATATTGATGCCATTTGAGAAATTATCATTACAAAGATGGTGTCAGAGTGCTCGAGGACCAATTCTCCTGGAGGCAAATGGCTAACTACTTTCTCCTCATCGAGGACTTTATCAACCTCCTTGGTGTCGCACTCCACCGCTATTGCTACTCGATCGACACCCTACTTAATGTCCTCTCCAAACACCGTGGCAGATACCATGACCTTCTCCTCTCCGACTAACAAGAGGTAGCGATGGTTGAGCCAGAGCGAAGACCCTGCTCTTCGACCTTTTATTAAAGCATACATTGATTTCTACATTTTTATTAGCAAAATTACTTTTCTCTCTCTTTTTCGCATTATCCATAGTACATGTCATATATTCCATCAATAAAATCGACGATACGAGAAGAAATAAGATTAAATATTTTACTTTCATAAATATAAGAATGCCAATATAACTTTTTCAGGTCTAGGAATCGAAATACTAAAGATGATTAACTACAATAAATAATATATAATTAATCCGAAAACTACACTACCTAGCATTTTAGTGGGCCGATTTATTGATGAACTCATATATTTTCCTCGTCTTCACTTGAATTATTCATTCACGAATGCACTATGACTATTGTAGACCTTAGCACTGTACTGTAAATCTCCAATCAATACGAGACTAAATATGGTTAGATCTTCACGACCTACTAAGAGATTGCAACTGAGGTTGATCTTTGAGTGGCACAAGGTATAAATAATACATGTAAACACACAAAAATAGAGATAAGAGGAACTGAACAAAAGACTTGATCTGTGAAGGAACACTAACTGCAAGATGAATGCTTGCAAAAGAATTGGTCAGATCAGAAGCAAGAGCATTGAGGTTTAAAAACACTAACCATTTATACGGTTGACAAGTTAAGAGTAGTGCTATCTATTCACTGAAACATTTCTCTGGTGTCTCAAAAAGATCCCTGAAGACACATTAGCTCACTCACCATCGGTCGCCTGCTGGTGATGCTGCAGCGGCAACGGTTGTGCCTGAGGCTGCCGCCACATATAAGCCACTGAACGAGCTGTTTGATCTATAGGCTTTCCCATATTCATTCCAGAACCTGTCATCTGTGATGCCGGTAGATAGTAATCAGGAATTGACTCAGCAGGAGCTCCGACAGCAGGCAAAGCAGCTCTTGCAATCCCAAGGCCGTCACCGTTTAACTCATCCCTCGGAACTATATCGACCAAGAAGTCAAGCGTGCCAGTCCCGGATAAAGCAGCAGTTACATCATTCTTCAGCAGCGTTCTCCTCTTGTTCTCCTCAGTGTGGATCCATGACCTGAGTGTCAGTTCCAGTATAAGCATTTCGCATGCCTTGGCAAAGACCACAGGGGCGTCAGCTGATATCATATGAACATCCTCATCAGCCTTCATGATCTTTTTTACCCGGGCGAGCGGTAGGCTGTGGTTCTTGAAATCAGTGGCTTGTTCTATCTCTGACATCTGGTTGGCCCAAAAGGCTCGGAGTTGTTGCTGTTGCCGATGCTGGAACTGTTGGACGTGCCGGTAAACAAGCTGATGCGGGCTTGCAAGATTGACTGGGTTAATAGGATATGCTGAGGCAAGTTGTGTCAGGTGAGGCATGGCTCCTGTGACTGCTTGAGCTCCAGTAACCAATGCAGCTGGCTGGTAGGAAGGAGCAGCATATGCTACTTGGGCGATACCAGAAACAATTCCGGTCACAGGCTGAGACGGTTGAGATGGCTGTTCCATCGCCAAAGTGCTCTTCGCAGTTTTGGCTACTATAGTATTGAGCTGAACATAACTGAAAACGGAAAAAAAGATGTCAAATGTTAATAAGTGGTGATCAATAGTTTACAATCAAGTTGTTGTTTAGTGTTTGACGATTGCAGTTTTAATGAGAACTGCTATCATAGAAATGATTAGGAATATGGAAAGTCCTGAAGACAGCCAAACCCCAGAGTAGAAATAAATTGCAATTTCCTACTGATGAATTATATATACTTCACAATTTAGAAGTCAGAGTAATGAATAAAGTCATGATGCTCTTACTCATGAGAAGAGTTTCAGAAATTTAATGATACATGAACAGCCAATAGATACCAACATGGATCCTACCTGCTTCTCGTCCTCCATAACTAGATTGTGCAGACGTAATGCTGCACTGGTAGGGAACACCATGTCCATTTCATACATCATAATCTACCAAAGTTTCATTCTGGCTTTACTCACTAAGACAACCCTGCTTTCCTGGTGATTATGATTTTAACTGGTCTAGACAGCTCATATGTGCACTTGTAACTAAGACAATATAGTAGCGACACAAGGAGAATCCTACAAGATATACTGGAAAAAAATTATCCAGTAATATAAATTATAAACACCTTTCTAACTTCCGTGATCCTCAAATTCTCCTATATGTAATACTCAGTAAACCACAACTTACACCGATGACCAAATACAACCGAACAACCACATACGATGTGAGACTGCAGCCTTGTGAGAGGAGCAATAAAACACCTTCCACCGTTCTAATGATCCAGCCGCAATCACATACAATTTGGGATAGCTAATGGTCCTCACTGGAAAGACTTGCCTTATCCAAATGACTAGAAATTTTAAAAATAAAACAAAATCTCTGTATATAAAGTCAAAGACTAGCAACAAAAAATTATATGTTTCAGTAGTCGAAGCTAGATCTGACAACATTATCCTGTTCAACTTTTAAATGGCATCAATGAAGAACTAAATTCCAGCCATTCAACAACAAGATAACTTCAATGCCGTCAACAACTAAATAATCCAGGTCAAACAAAAATACAAAATAATCCTCAAGTGCACGGATAATGAGAAATATGGCAGACTATGTGACTACAAGAGAAAACATCCGTTGCATAAAAACAATGCCAAAATTAACGGTCATCTTGCAAGACAGAGAATTCAACAGCAAGAAAATTGTCCAACAAAATCTTGAATGATGTGAACAAACACAAGATACACATTGTCTTCAGTTAGAAAATAAGGAATAGCTACAGCCAATTGGGCCAGAGGACAGTTACTCAGATACCCACCGTCTCCAAGAATTGCCATCTTTACCTCTTTCTGACTTTACTTTCCAGCTAAATTTTACATGTCATTATCTGCCAAAACACCTCCTTGATTAATCCAAAGCAGTTGCTTGGTGGTCAAGCTCTTATGAAACAGACAATGGGAATTCTATTTATGATCCTTGTATTGGATGGCCATGTCATGTAATCAAATCTAAAAACAAAATGAAGTCATGCTTTAACCATTTTTGTCAAAACAACAATGGTAGGAAACACTATTATGTTTTGACAGGCTCCACCTCTTTCTCATCCACTTCATAGTTTTGCTACATCAACTCTTAGATACTGCAGCTGCTATGAGGGGAGCTACCACTAAACTCATTCACATCTAACTCTTAGCCCACTCCCTAATTTAGATATCCGCACTTCATGCTGACGGACCTTGTCAGGCTTAATCGAATTGAAGAACGGCACATTCAGAAATCTATCACTCGGGTGGACCAAAAGGACTGATTCCATATTGTTCAGCAAGCACCTATGCAAAATTGTACAGGAAGTCGAGGCCTTTACAAACAATCCAAATGTCTCTAAAGAAGAATTAGGATTAGGCACCACTAATCGCTCGGGAGAAACTTTGCAGCCATAATTAGGAACTTAGGATACACTCTCACTCTAAAGATTGAGCCCTAAGTGCCATATAATCCTCGTTTCCATTAAGATGCAAGTCATGGAGAAATTGAAACAAGACTACTAAAATGCCAGAAAAAGGAGTTTGGCACTTCACGCGGAGACAGACAAAGCGCAAACGAACATGGCTCGTCACATCCGATGCTCAATCCATCACCTACCATAAAGCCGGATTCCTTGCAGGAAAAGCATTTGATCTTGTCCGAACAAAGACACGATAGAAGTCGGGACAAATCGAGAGGTGAAAACCTAAGTTCGATGGAAAGCACATCAAATCCCCGAAACACCGCCCAGGAAGCCAAGAAACGCTGAGCCACAAGAGATCGGACAAAGTAAGAGGCACCGACGTAACTGGAATTCGACCAGACACCGTCCAAGTTCCCTCCTTTTCTCTTGTACCTGCGCGGCGGAGAAGGACGCCTCGAGCTGGCCTCCTGTGAAACCCTGGAGAGAGCGAGAGGGAGAAGAAGACGATGGCCGCGGTCCACGTGTCGAGAGAGGATGGCAGCCGAGGTAAATATAACGGAAATCGAAGGCCATATGTTGACTTGATCGTTGCGGTGTCGTCAACGGCCAACTGTTTAGGTTGGATTGACGTGGCCGGTACGAACAGATGGCGGCGGGGTCGTATTCTTCCGTATTCTCGGATTATTCCACGAATTTATATTCGGATATTTATCGATTAGATTTAAAATTGATCTCAACAAATTTTGATGGAGTCGAACCATTTCTTTTTAAATCTCCTAAAGCAAAGTCCATGACCCAGAGAAGAAGAAAAAAAAAAAGAAATCAAGAAAAGACAAAAGAAGATGGAACAAAATTTCCAGGAAGAAGGAACTGTTTGTATTCTGATACTCTTGAAAAAAAAAAAACTTTAAATGTTCACATCACAGTTTAAAAAAAAAAAAAGTTTCAGAAGGTTGAGTATTTTATGACCACTAAAACTAGAAGAAAGATGAGACATCCACATCATGCTACAGAAAACATGATCCTGATGACTACTAAACAAGCAGGAGGAAATCATCTCTTTCCTCTCACTTCTTCTGACATGCTGAGAGAGTGTGTGCAGGCAACCCAATGGGTGGTGGGGAGCTTCTCCATAATTGGCTTGTTGGGGAAGAGAATCCAACTGTTTGATGGGCCATGCCTTGTTCCTTCCTGCAGCCAAATGAACTCTGAGCACTCACCCAAACTAAGTGCTGGGCTGGCTGGTAGGTTCAGCAAAGAATGCCTTCACTGTTGAGGGTAATTGTTCTTTGTTGTGATGATGATGTTTTGCTGGATTCCTTCCATTGGAGCAATCAAAGGTTAGATTCATTGCTTGTCTTCCAAGATGTGTCAGACATCAGATGTTGAACTCCTCTTTTGGCACTGATTCCATTTTTAACACACACACAGAGGAAGAAGAACACAATTATTACAAGGAAAAGGCTGCTATTGAGGTCCCTTGATCAATCTATGTTGGCCATAAATATCAAAGCTCAAACCTTGGTTTAATCTGTTTGTTTGATGGTGTGTCTTCATCACTTGTGTAACAAGCCAAGAACTTTCACTAGTTATTATTACCATTATTCTCTCTCTAAACCTCAGCTGTCCCTTAAAAAATTCTTCTGTGAAATCATATTGGATCATTGGTTGTTCATCCTTTGCAATCATCAAAGAAGGCAGAGTGAGTGAGTTGATCCCTTCAGCTACAAGCGAAAACAAAAGGCCACTTGTAAGTGCATTCACTTCCAAGATCTGATGGCCTCTCGATCCCATGTTGGCTCCCGTCTCTCTTCTTTCTTTTCATTGGTCCTCTCAGGTGGGCCCCAACTATGTCTCCTATGCTTGTCGAGAAGCTATTGGCTGTTCGGGGACTAGGCTGTCGCGGGCTTTGACGCCGCAAGCCAGGAGGGTATATAATGTGCACCCACGGCCCCTTCGTCTCGGGCGGTTCGAGCTCCTCTGCCTCCTCTCTGTTTGCTCTGTTTCGGTGGAAGGAGGGATGAAGGAGATAGTGGTCGGATCCGATGTGGGGAGGAGGGGGACGCCGTCGCCTCCGCCGCCACCTCCGCAGGCGCTGCTGGAGAGGCTCAAGGACTACGGCCAAGAGGACGCCTTCGCTTTCTGGGACGAGCTCTCGCCGGAGGAGCGCAACCTCCTCGTGAAGGACATCGAGGTTTGGTTATTCTTGTCGTTATCAGTTGGCTCTTTATTGTGATTTTGGATCTTGGAATCTGTTTGTGCTGCTTCTACGGTAGGCTCTTGATTGAAGAAATGCGGGTTTGCGGTGAATTCCATGTGGGTTTTTCGCTCGAGGATTTGTGTTTTTTTTCTTTCCTTGCACACGAAACGGAGATTCCTGATTCGTGGTTTTAACTAAAATTCTTATGAAAGTGAGATTTTTCTTGTGACACGTATAGCGTTAGTTGTGCTTGATCTGGAAAATCTGGTGTTCTCTGGTTCATTTGGGACTCTTGATTAGTTCTTGACATGTCGGTTCATGGTTGTGCCTTTGTGGATCACTTAGTTCTGTCTGCTTGTTCTCTGTCAGAGCTTGGATCTTCCTAGAATCGATCGGATCATTCGATGTTCACTTGGATCTCAAGGTGAGTATTTCGACACTGTTGCTTAAACTGTCCAATGACATGCAATCTGTTCATTCTTGGATCTCAAACAGATCCTTTTCTCAATGTTAATTGTTGATTTTGGGAGAGAAATATTTAGGCCTGCCGTTGCCTGCTGTTGAGCCGGTACCGGAGGCTAGTGTTTCAACCGTGGAAGCAAGAACCCTTGAGGAAAGAGAGAGGTGGTGGAAGAGGGGATTGAAGGCTATTTCAGAAGGGAAGTTAGCTGTGGTACTTCTTTCCGGTGGACAGGTACTTAAGTTCAACAAACTTGGGTTATGCTCACTAGGTCTTTGCTCCATCTAAACTTGACTGCTGACCATGGACTTTTTGCCTTCTGCAACTATCATCGAAGATCCCACTGCATATGTAGCACTTTAATCGTATTTATAAGCATGCAAAATATTCCTGAAATTATGGAACCAACTAGGCGGAGTCATTAACAATGCAAGCTTTTCGTATCCTGATTCTTCCATTCTCCCTATATTGTAGATCTTGTCTAACTACATGAAATATATACCTCTATCTTTTTGCTTCATTTTTATCATAGTTTTTCCTTTGGTTACTCCATGTTTTTATTGTTCAATTTAGTTGTTCCTATTATCATCTTTCTGATCATTCTATGATTGTATTTGTGGATCTCATTTTCTTTTCTTGTGCTTCTTCGTTGCAAAATTCTTATGATCTCAAATTTGTTGCCTACTCCCTGGCTACTATAACCAATCACCCAATCGAGATAACTGAAACTGATTGATCTATTGCAAGATGCCTAAAAATGTTGACTGCATTTGTCATGTCGAATAAAAAATGACAAAAAATGTGCGGGCAATCACTTGCTGTGAATTCACTGTCAAATTTAAGGGCTTAGAACATAGTAGTCTATGTGAAATTTACTGAAAACACTATGAGGATTGTTTTCATCAGCAATAAAGTCTTTGGAGATGCTAAAATATGACTTCTTGGATGGTGCTAGCAATTCCTTTATTCTTACTGGGATTAATGCCGCTGATCAGAAAGTTGTATACATAGTTAAATTTTCCTGTTACCAAGACATAGGAAGCCTTATTTACACCTTGGCAAGAAGCAGGAAGTCTTACATATGTGGTTTTTTTCTTCTGCAATTTTGTCACAGGGCACTCGTCTTGGAAGTTCAGACCCGAAGGGATGTTTCAGTAAGTAACTGATCGACTAATTCTATATTGGTCTACTAATAGCATTCTTATAACTATAATGCTGTCATTCTCGGTGTACTGCCTCTGTTAGATTCTAGCAAAAAGTCTATCAGATTGAGTCGTAAAAGTTTTCTATAACTTATGTACCACACAAAAATAAGGGAAAAGAATCAATTGTGTGCCTATTTACCTTAAATTGTTTACATTGTCTAGTGGGCTAGATCTACTATGTTCAGACCCCAAGGGATGTTTCAGTAAGTAACTGATCGACTAATTCTATATTGGTCTACTAATAGCATTCTTATAACTATAATGCTGTCATTCTCGGTGTACTGCCTCTGTTAGATTCTAGTAAAAAGTCTATCAGATTGAGTCGTAAAAGTTTTCTATAACTTATGTACTACACAAAAATAAGGGAAAAGAATCAATTGTGTGCCTATTTACCTTAAATTGTTTACATTGTCTAGAGGGCTAGATCTACTATGTATATGCAGGAGTGGTTAATCACATGGGAGAACCCGAGTTTCTTGTGCACAAGCCTTAATGGCAGTTAATGAAGACACATGAACCCGGAGTTCTTGCATCTAAAAATATTCTATAAGGGAATTATAATTACCTTAATATGTCAAACTGATACATCGATGGTCGAACTTCTTTTGTCGGCAAGATTTCCATGGTATCCTTCATATAAGGAATTTGCTTCAGAATTCTGGGTTTCAAGTTGGAGGACTCCTAGTGGTGTTGAGTGGTGTTGATTGTATGACTAAATGGAAATGCAGACTGATATTTTGCCCTGTTATCTTTTACTTTAGATATTGGACTTCCATCTGGAAAATCACTCTTTCAACTTCAGGCTGAAAGAATTTTGTGCATCCAAAAACTTGCAGCTCAGTCAAATGACAGTAAGGATTACTTTCTGTACCTTTTTCAACATGTTTTGTGTATGCTTAACCTGACTCTCTTAGTCAATGGACAGCTGGTTTTATGCCGATCCACTGGTACATAATGACTAGTCCATTTACTGATGAAGCCACTCGCAAATTCTTTGAAAGTCATAAATATTTTGGCTTAGAATCTGATCAAGTAAGGCTTGAATTTCCTTAACAGGTTATGCATTTGAAATTATTTTGCTGATCTTTTTTTTATTTTTTATTTTCCTTTTGCAGGTGACCTTTTTCCAACAAGGTACTCTTCCCTGTGTTTCTGGGGATGGCAGATTCATCATGGAGACTCCGTATAAGGTATATTTATGTCTTTGTCCATGTTGTTTCTCTCATGGAGATACGTAACGGAAAATTTATCATGGAGACTCTCTTAATAAAGATGGGGATTTTTTGTTACTAACTTAACCACTGTATCTCAAGTGAATTGACAGTGACTTATTTATTGCAAGGTTTTGAATGTCGGTGGCTCAAAGGTTTTGGGTATGTTGCCAGCATGGTACATGAAACCACAGTTATGCCCCTACTTTTAGTTCAAGGAAGATATAGCCAATTTTGCTTTAGTAAGCTTGGTGATAAGAGTCAAATGATATGGTTGTTGGTAGTTGAAGCAGTTTTTGAGCCGACAGTATGGAAATGCCAAGTATTGTACCTGTCCACAAAAACAATTCTCCAATGATGCTATAACAATGAATTAGGTCTTAAAATATATTTCATGGTCGCATTATTGATACCATTTCACATACTTAACATTATGAAGATGACAAAAATGTACGATCAGTGACAAAGTTGAAGAGTAAATTTTGCAACAAATGCCTAACCCACATTGATGGTAGAACGAGACTACAAGTTGGATGTTGACTTTGCATATGTATATGTATATTGACAAACTAGCATATATGCCATGTTTTACTTTAATTGTTTCCTATTTCTTATTTCTTAGAGAATTGAACAACATATATCAAAGTCAGTGACTGGTCAAGTTATTATTCTTCTTTTTTCTATCTCTTGTTTTCCATTGACTGGTCAACCAGGTACTGCTTTGATAGAGAATAAAATGAGAGAGAATCGCTTCAGATGGTATAGGTATGTGCTTAGGAGACCTATGGATGTAGTAGTTAGAAGAAGCAAAATAATTAATGTTAGTGGTAAGAGGAGAGATAGAAAAAGACATAACAAGACTTTAATAGAAATAAATAAAGATTTAAATACTCTAAACATAACCAAACATATAATCTTTTACATGTCTCAATGGTGGCAAAAGATCTATATAGCCGACCCCAAATAGTTGGGACTTATAATTTTGTTGTTGTTGTTTTTGTTTGATCTATCAGTAGTATGTTGACTTCCCATTGTACTGAACTCCATAAACACATCAGCTTTCATTCTTTCTACTCTGTTGCCAAATTTGTGATTGCATGAAAAGTCATAATAGTCTTTTTCTGTAAACCCAGGTTTCAAGGGCTCCTGATGGAAATGGAGGATTATATTCTGGTATGTTTTCCAGATTTACTGCTTGCTATTTGCTAATAGTATTCCCAATCTCTCAGATTCATAAATTTTATACGATTTATCCTTTTAACAGCTCTTAAATCTTCAAAATTACTGGAAGATATGGCAATGAGAGGTGTGAAATATGTAGATTGTTATGGAGTTGATAATGTGCTGGTGAGATCAGATGTTCCTTTAGCTATCTATGAACCACCTTCCATCTATTTTTACTAAAACACCTGAGAGCAGGTCCGTGTTGCTGACCCAGCATTCTTAGGATATTTTATTGACAAAGGTGTGGCTGCTGCAGCAAAAGTTGTACGGAAGGTGAGAAGTTGATGTCTCACATTAATCAGGTTATGATGTCTCACATATGATACCAATATCTGAAAAGCTTTGAAAATTGTGTTTGAAATAATTGTTAAAGGGGTCTGTCGTTGATTGTTTTGATCATGTAGTGGCTCTGGTGGTAGTTATTTTTAATGTGTTGTCGTTGGTTTACTCACAATGGAAGCATCATGATTTTGTGGTTTATTATACGTTGTATCTTTGAGAATATATGATATCACGATGTTCTGCCTTCTAGAACTTTTCTTGGTATACAGGAATTCTAGGAGGTTTGTTCTTTGATTGAGTATGCTTTTAGCTAGAAAGATAGATGTTTCCACCTGCAAAGTAGGCAAGTTCTTCAATTTGTCAAAATTCAATGGAGCTTCCATTTTGGAATTGTTTGTGTAGCTGAATGATGATGATTAGTCTAGCTGTTATTGTCCATGTTATATGATCACGACCATTTTTCATATCTATGAAGATAGGGAAGGGCACATTTCATTTTTCAAGGTCAGCTTGAAGTTTCTCTGAGGGATTTTGGACGTGTCTTTACAATAACCAAATCAATGAAAGGCCTATATGTAAAGGCTTTAGCTTTATCTTATTGCCTTACTACTTTCTCAAATTGTAGGATGTCAAAGAAATAGAAAGTTACAGGATTTAATTAATCGGGGCCTGATGTTACAAAACACATGATATCCACATTTTACTTCTATTTCAAAAAAGTCTTAGTAAGTTGTCATCACAAATTCTTTTTGTCACTAGTGGCAGCTGATTCGGGGTGAATTTTCTACGTTGCTGGAAGATTATGCCAATTTCTATTTGTTTCAAAATTCATTTTACAATCTATGCTAAAGTACCATTTGTATGTAATATAATTGGTTGAAATAATTTGTCTTGTCCAAGTGCTGACTGTGCAAGTAAAAGACTTACCAGTGTGCATGTGAATCAGGCCTACCCACAGGAAAAGGTTGGAGTCTTTGTCCAGAGAGGCAGAGGTGGGCCTTTTGCAGTGGTTGAATACAGCGAGATGGATGCATCAATGACAACTGAGATCAATCAGACCACTGGGCGGCTTCGCTATTGTTGGAGTAATGTAAATCAATTGCCACTTTTTGCATCTTATTGTTTTTGCATTTAAATCTCCTTATCGCATTCTTCCTCAAAATTGCTTTGTCACTTTTGCATCTTCTCGGAAAAATATCCCGCATGAAAACAAAGAAATTGTTAAGTATTGCATTTAGCACATGCAATGACAGCCTCATATGAGAATCCAATATGATATTGACTGCTGTTCTAACAGCAAAATAAAGCTTAAAATGATTGGTAATAATAACCTATGATTTATCAGACAAATTAGATAAACTATGGAAAATGCTAAAGACATAAGGATATGGTGAAAACACTGATATAAAACATCATGGACGCTACATCAAACTATTTCTAGTATACCAATCTTGTATGTTATAATACTTTATGATTTTAGTCTTCTTGACTTTTCTGGATCTAGTTTTGTACCTGAAGGAAAGGATTATTGTTTTCAGAATATAAGATAACTCTGATCAGCTAGATATTACTTATTGTGCATCTGTTAGTTTTCTTTTTGTTAGAAGTCTTTCCAATATGATCTTGGTGTTGTTTCTTATTTGTGCTATTACCAATTTTCATTACTCCTTCAATTCTTAGCAAATCACAATTACGATAATGTAGATGACAATATGCTAATCATTTGTGTTTTTGCCCATGTATTAGGTGTGCCTACATATGTTCACCCTGGATTTCCTGAATCAAGTAGCAAATGGCCTTGAAAAAGACAGCATGTAAGCCCTTAATAATTCAATTTGTTACTTTGACTACTTCGAGATGGAATCTACAAGGAACCTGCTACTTTTATTTTTATTTTTTCCTTTTTTTTCCTTTTAGGGCACATATCTAACATGTCTATCTAAATAGTTCCACAATTTTTTCTTCTTTTTTTTTCAGTGACTTTACCATATATCTCACTCTGATTTTCTCATATTTGGCTAGATTTTCAGGCATTTAACTTATATCTAAAGTTTGCTTTTTCTTGTAATTTCAAATAGTTTCCACTTTATATCTAGAGTTTGTTTTTGTTACACTTCCAACTTATGTTCTGGGTTATGTTGCTTTATGTGGACTCTTTCTAGAGTTTTTGATCCATCGGGCATGCCATAGGCGGTGAAACACAGTTGGGTTGCCTTAACTATATAATAATGTTTAGTGCTTTAAGATTCTAAATCGATGCCTATATTCGAACCATTATATTCTTCACATGGGCTGCATATATGATAATAGTTGATGTTCATAATCATCATTTGTTAAAAATGGGTGTTCTATTGTTCTATACAGACCTGCTTCTCTGAGTTTCTGGTAAAGCTGTTTGACATCTTGATATCGCTTTTTGTCAAAGAGTTATTGATTCATTAGTTAAATACCAATGTCACATTGTATTAACCACTTCAACAGCATATCCTCAGCAGCTTAAATTCACATTTGCAATGCAGTTACCACCAGGCTGAGAAGAAAATCCCTTCAATCCATGGATTTACTATTGGATTTAAGCTGGAGCAGTTCGTTTTTGATGCATTTGCATACGCTCCATCAATGGCACTTTTTGAGGTTGGTTTTGTCATGGAGTCACTTTTTGAGTCCTCGAGATATTTTGTTTTTCCCATATCTTTTGTCTGGATTGTTTTCGCTGCTTGGCGAACGATGTTGTCTTGGATTCATTTACACATGGTGATTTGGTGAGACAGGTCCCGAGGGAGGAGGAATTTGCACCCGTCAAGAATGCCAACGGAGCAAGTTACGATACTCCCGACAGTGCTCGACTGATGCTTCTTCGCCTCCACAGCCGTTGGGTAGTTGCAGCCGGTGGCTTTTTGACACATTCAGTGCCTCTATACCTAACCGGTAATCTTCCCATTGTCTATCACTGCAGCATTTACTCTTGCGGCAATTCATCTTACTGCTTGACAAGGAAATGCCGTATGAAATTTTAATCATGCATTACCCAACTCCAATTCATAAAACTAAATCAGTTGATGTTGCAACTAGTCTATCCGATACTCGTGTTTGCTTGCAGGTGTGGAAATCTCTCCACTTTGCTCCTACGCTGGGGAGAACCTGGAAGCTATATGCCGTGGAAGAACTTTCCACGCGCCCAGTGAGATCACGATTTAGGAGGATGACATGGATCTGGCATGTTGTTACCTACATATTATTCGTGTTGTCGATGATGATTAAACTAACAGGATGATCTTGGCCCTGGGTTTCATTTCTGGCAAGTCTGGATGTGCAGCTGATGCTCATTCAATTTTGTGTTGTCCGCATCTGTTATTTGTGCAAGACTAGTCTATTTTAAAGTACATGGTGTGACATCTGAGCTTGTATGGTTGACAAACTTGAGTGGGTCGATAATGCTGCGACGAACATTATATGATATGGTGTTAGTTTTAATAGTCTATCAGATTTGTGTGGTACTAAAGAAACAGGTGGTAGGTGTTAGTTTTAATAGTCTATCAGATTTATGTGGTACTAAAGAAATAGGTGGTAGGTGTTAGTTTTAAGAGTCTATCAGATTTGTGTGGTCCTAAAGAAACAGGTGGTATATATTGTATCATCCAGGGTGTGAAAACTATGAATCCTGGATCCAGCAGTGTGTTATAGAGTAGATAAGGACTTGTTTTAATTGTTTTTTTTTTTTTAATTTCTATACTTGTATGTCCTACTGATTCCTCAAATCTTCCAACTCATCAAACTTGGAGAGTAGATAGGCACCTGTTTTAATTGTTTTTTTTTTATTTCTATACTTGTATGTCTTACTGATTCCTCAAATCTTCAACTCATCAAACTTGGAGAGTAGATAGGGACACCTGTTTTAATTGTTTTTTTTTTATTTATTTCTATACTTGTATGTCTTACTGATTCCTCAAATCTTCAACTCATCAAACTTGGAGAGTAGATAGGGACACCTGTTTTAATTGTTTTTTTTTTTCTTTCTATACTTGTATGTCTTACTGATTCCTCAAATCTTCAACTCATCAAACTTGGATTGTATTGATATGAACCACCCGGTTTGTATCGGCAATACCAACGCAAAAGGAGGCAATAGGAGGAGAAGAGGGAGGAGGTATTGGCAACGCCAACATAAAAGGTTGCATTGGAGGAGGAGGAGATGAGCAAGGAGGTATCATCAATATTAAACTAGAACTCATTTTTATAAGCGTGGTTTGTAATTCCAAGCAAGGTCCGTAATATCGTACTGTACTGGTGTACCGAGAGTTGATCGGTATGGTACGTACTGATATGTATCGTTGATATGCTATGGCATACCGACGATACCATGTTAGGTCATACCGATCGGTATAACTCGATAACGATCGAAATCTGGGGCGATACTAATCGGTACGCCTCAGTATCGATCGGTATGCCTCGATACCAATCAAAATATGCATACCGCTCGGTAACGGGCGATCCGTGTATCGGTATCCTCTCGGACCGATACATACCGCCCGTACCGGACGATATCATTCAAAATTACATGCCATGGTTCTAAGTATTTAGACATGGAAAGAAAAGAGAGGGAGAAGATATTGGCAACATCGGCATAAAAGGTCGAGTTGGAGGAGGAGACAACCGAGGTGGAGGTGGTATCATCAATATCGATAAAGAACGCAAAAGGAGGAGAAGAGGAGGGAGGAGGTATTGGCAACACCAAGGTTGCATTGGAGGAGGAGGTATCATCAATATCAAATTTGAAGTTGCAAGTATTCAGACACGGGAAGAAGAGAGAAAGAAGGTATTGGCAACACCGGCATAAAAAAGACGAGATGGAGGAGGAGACGAGCGAGATGGTGTCATCAATAACGATAAAGAAGGAGGTGGAAGCGAAGATGAAACACCCCCTTTGATGCATTCTCCTTGTAGGTCATCAAACAGTCGCAAACGGGGAATAGTTTATGACAGTCTAGACTTGCAAGTAAACCACTAGTAGTCGATAAAATGCACAAACAAAACCAACAGTTAATTTTCATGACTTGAACCCTAATTAATCATCCAGCATCACAAACACTCACCTTGAAACTGTCGGTCTACTCTAAATGAATCGAAAACAGGGCCAATGTTTTCCGAAGCAGCCGAATCCACACAAAGATGTTGAGGTTTAGAGTTGATGATTGTGAAGAAGAACTATAGGAGGAATGAGAAGTTCGATAAAACCCTAAGCTAATCATTTGGTTTTTGATAAGAGTACAATAACATAGATGAAGCACAAAGCATATATCTGTGTACAACAGTATATTAATTTCTAATACATGCAAAACCTTTATAGTATATTTATATACAAGTTTGCAAGCTTTTAGTGCCCGGAAGGATTCCTATTCCATGACAAATATGATGTATCACCAAGCTTCCTGCCAGATGGACACGAGTGAATTAGCAAACAAATAACCATCATAAATTAACATCATGTTTTGAAGAATAAACAAACCCATCACTATGGTGTACAATACCAACATAGCGGCCAATAGATGTGAGCATGCATCATTCAACCCGTTAATTTTTTCCATTCTCTTCTTAGTTGCTAGTGTTTAAAGGTTAAAGTTGCAAAGAGGGATTTTGAGACCAACATCTAGTGAGATAAGAACAGAAAGAACAACAAATGATCATCTTTGTAATAGACGAAGATAGCACCGTGAAATACAATCAGGGAAAGAACATTGAAAGTAGCCTATGCATGTTTAAAGGAGTAGAAATTCTAGTAACATCCATACCCGGTGACGCTTGAAGATGCCGTTTCAACAGTACCAAATGTTGGGAATTGTGTATCAAGCGTGCACATACAATGAAAAGCTCCGTGGGAAACAACTACATAATGGCATTCTGATGATATTAAGAGTTGACAGAGTTTTCAATTGCTTCGATGCCTGGTATATATAGCTCACTATGGTACCGTATTATATTGTGCCAAGCCATTCTACCAGGAGTAAATACTCAAAAGATGGCCAACATAAGAAAAGTAACAGGTATTAATATCCAACCCAATACCTGGTGAAGAGGTTGGAAGTTATTTCAAGCAATAGGCACACTTCCAAAATGTACTTTTACTGAAGTTAACAACTGAAAGCTGAAAACAGTAATGAGCTCATTCATATGAGAAATCCTAAGAATGTGAATATTGTTTTCAATTAACAGAAGAAACAGTTTAGTATTAAATTCAATCTACAAAATTAATTAATTAACAGCCATCAGCATGTATTCACAGCAAAATAAAAAGACATGGCAGCCCATGAGCACAAACACAAATTTCAAAAGTCACTCGAGAATTCAGATTTCACAAAGTTAAGATTAGACTTAAAGTTCCAAGACAGCACTGGAATTGTCTGATAAACATTTTTATTCTAAGATTAGTTTGTCCGATGAAATTCAGTAAAAGAGTGTACCTAGGTTTCACCAAGTATACGACGGTAAAGGCTGTGGCCAAAAAGAAGCAGAGCCCTCCGATGGTCAGATATGCTATGCCGAGGAAGTCGTTTTTCCCACCAAGCCAGCTTGAGGTGGATAGCACCAATTTTTTCTTGCCATTAAAGCTATACGTATTGTAATTGTTCTCCAGTGTCACCATTATAATATCATTTGCTTTAAGATCCTGATGTATTTTCCCATAAAGCTTTCTAAATGTTGGAAGCGCAGCAGTGCGCATCCATACAATGAGATCCTCCTGCTCGTTCAACTGCCCATACAAAAAAGCATAATAGATCAGTCGATGTTCAGTTGTATGACATTATAAGGGGAACTTCAATGCAACTAGAACAGACCAATATCTATATCTGTAAAACATGGCATACCATGCAATCAGAAAAACTTTAATCTGGAATGTGAATTGGCCACAAATAAAAAGAAGATGCTTATAGGCAGCTCAAGACTGAGTGTGAAGGAATTGATAATAAACATATTGTCACTAATCAATTCCAACTGAAGATCCAGAATCAAAATAACAGGAAGTCAGACAATTCAAACTGGAAAAAAAAAAGAGTAAAAACTTGGTTCAGTTTTATCCGATTAAAAACAATAGCATGGTAAAAACCTGATTGCACCAGTAATCCTAACTTGACGCTAGAGCTTGGCCCAACAGCAGGTATCAGGTTATGGAAAATCAAGTCTTATCATCAAGCAATCAAGATAGAGATGGGTGGGTCCTTTTCAGCTAGCAGAAGGGTATTTCGGAAATAACTAAATTTTGTAATAAAGAATGGTATTAACGAACAATTCAAACACAAATCACCTGCCCTTCAAGAGTGACAATTGTAAACTTTCCTTCTTACGACAACGGAAGAGGAATTTAGCAATTTTGATTTAAGTTTCCTTACCATGGGACTCTTTCGACCAACACAAATTAAACACACGCCTAAAAATTAAGATGCCAATGAAAAGCATGATTTATAAAATGGAGTCTCACAGGCTTATTTGGATCTAGGCTTGCACCACCTCGTAAAACTCCATTTTGAAAATTCTTTGGGTAGACATCTTTTCCAAATTTGTGATCCCTGTCACTCGCCCAAGAAATGCCGTTCTTGTTTACAGACAAATTTTTGTTGCCTAGGGTAAAGTTGTAAGTATCATTGAACAAACTCCATGCTATAAGACCACAAGGAACAATTGGAGATCCATCTTTTGTGGTCTTTTCAGGATCACATCCGCTAGTCTTATTTGCTTGATCAGCATCCCTCAATTGTGCATCACTTCGGCTCTTCACATACCTAGATTCAGAAATCACCATCAGCGAAGTTGTAGACAAACTGTTACCCATAAATCAAAATTGACTCTCTCTTTTTTTTTTTTTTTTGTGCCAGAATCAGCCATCTTGGATATTTATGTGATATGAAAATTGCATTAAAGAGCAAAAGCAAATAGTGTGAAGATTTATTATGCTAGTAGCACTGAAAAATACCAATACCAACTTTAGAAGGTTACTAAATGGGTACCTCCTATGGTTCTGATAGAAGTTATCAAGTTGATAGTAGACATAGATAGGCTGATCCATATCTTTTGGCACCTAAGACAAAAGAAGCCGTGTCATAAATCTTAAATTTAAAAGCTTCTGTGGTAAGCAAGTTTTCCATCACCAGGAATCCAAACCTCTTTGCCATAGATCAATAAAAACAAAGTAATAAGCTACTCCCTCATATCTCCACTACATGAATAGTTACAAAGGGGCCTGATTACCGTGAGATTTCTAGTGCAAATTTTGTTGATAGTATCATTCTGTATGTATGCAACCTTGTCACCGGTCATGCTTGCTGGTATGCACTCTGTATCATATCGATCCACGATTTCGACAACCTACAAAGAAAAGAGGCATAGTGAGAATCAAACAGGCACACGAGACAGCGAGATACAAAAGAATTCCGTGGTATCGACAACATTCAGCATACGTTGTTGGAGGCCATAAGGGCGGCGATACCGATGGGGACGAAGATGACGCCAACAAGTGTGAAAACAGAGATCACCTACACGATCCAGCATCAGATTGCTCTGCCTGGTTTCGTCTCTACAACATCTATCTGGCCATATGCAAAGACAGCATGCAAAGCGGTAAAGAACGTAAAGGTTACCCATTTTGGAGTAAGGATTGGTTTGCAAGCTGGGAGCTCCTGCTGTGTAAACTTGGAATCTGAGTACCCAATGGAAGACAAACAACAGTATCAGTTTTCACCCGAACATTTGTGGCGCTCTCTATCAAACAAGGATATCACCGATAATGAGAGATCCGGAATCGCAAACGAGAAAGGGGGAAAAGGCGAGGACCAAGCAAAACACCCCCAAGACGGAGCAGAAGGAACAAAAAGAAGACGAAGACGAAGACGATTTCGATGCCCAAAAACGTAAAACCCACCCGAACAAGAACAATCTCTACAACAAGGCAACTATCGGAAGCCTAAACAACAGCAAATCCATACGGAAACGACGGTAGAAAGAAGATCTCGGAAGTGAGATTACACTTTGGCCGCTTCGAATTCCTCCTCGGGGGGGCCGATCCATCCCCCGATCCGGAGCTCGGACCAGCGGCAGAACCGCCTGAACTATTCATCCCAGCACACGAGGAATCGCGCAGGAGGAGGAAAAGGTGAGATCGAGGACACGATCAAATCAGCGGAGGCGAATTCATACACAGCCTTTGCGTTTCTTTCGTTTCTTCGCAGCAGCAAGTCTTGTAGTCAAAATCGTGGGTTGACCACGGAGAGAGAGACGGAAGATGGGGACGACTCGGAAAAAGAGTGCCAGGGTTGGGTACGGGGAAGCTACAACCTTCCGATTGCTTTACGATTGGTGAAACCACACAGATCATGGCACTTCAGAGCGAGTCGATCGGTAGCGGTGATCCCGAACAGTGGTGGTGTGTATATAGTGGTTGCCATGCGTGTCCCTGGACGGCTGAGATTTTAACATCTGTAGGTTTAAAGGTGTGAAAGCGGGAATAAAGCATTCCGAATTCTTGTGGGAAACGGAGCGGATCCTACCACTTTTGGCCTACAATTAAGCATCGGTGTGTGGGCTAATTAAATAGTATGTTATGTAATTAGGATTTTTTTTTTTTTTACTATCGTCGTCTTTAAATTAAAAAAAATTAAAAAAATAATAATTTTAATATCCCAATTATGTTTTCATCAAACAACGTTACTAGGGCCGACGACTGTGGTAGATGAAAATAAAAGGAACCAAAAATAATTCACTAATTGATTGCCAACGAAAAAAAAAAAAAAAAAGGATACGAAGGTTCGCTAATTGACTTCTTTTTTTTTTTCTTTTTGATGAATCGACCTTTGAATGTTTGAAATTTCATGAAATGGTTTGACATGCATGGCTAAATCACCTTCCAACAAAAGAATCGGCAAGGAATTGACTATTTTGTCAATTGACCTGTTTGAAATTTCACAGAATATTTTTGATATCCATGATTAAATAACCTTCCAACAGAAGAATTAAAAAGAAATTATTAGACTCCATATGGAATTCATGACGCATTAAAAGGCCCATAAAAAAAAGACAATTCATTGTAGTTGAGAAAAAAACTAGCCATTGTTAACCATCGAATCCATTTTGACATGGTACCTTAATTACTATGCATAATCTTCTCCTTAGACGCTATTTTAATTTTCCTTGTACTCTTTCACGCCTTTCCACAATATTAATATCATTATCCATCATGATTAAATTGAATAAAGGCCCAAAGATGATGCTTTAGCTGTAGCAACATTGATCTGTAATTACTAAACTAATTTTAAATAAATTTTCCCTACAAAAAATGCTAAATAACTCCTGGATGTTACTAATGCAGTGGGCATCATCTATCGACCTTTATGTACAAAATCTACATATGTAGAGAACTGATGGGTTATGGATGAAAAAGCTTGAAAGTCTTGAAAGCTCATCGGTTAGCTCCTTGAAGCATCGACAAACATGAACGAATTCATATCAGAATGTTATTAGCAAAATTTATCCTGCCTTTCTATTTTGCTATTCACAGTGCACACATACACAATACCTTCATAGTTTTAGGAGTAACCTTCTTCTCGGTGGTGCTGTCTGCTGTTTCATTTGCAACTCGCATCACTTCCTGTTGCATCGGACTCTACAGTGACTTGCGGATGATGTGACCACATAGTATAGCCGTGTTCATCAAGAGGAACATATTAGTGACGAAACGAAGCACGCTATTGTGGCATATTTTACAGATCGCAAGAGAAAGTAATATAAGCTCGGTGGGACTCATGCGATTTACTTGTAATCACCATGGATGGATCGAAAGAATAATAGCATTGCATGCTGGTGGAGGCAGGCAGGCTATGGGCTGGCCATCTGTTCCAGTGGCATAGGTGGTTTCAGTAGCTTCTTCAATGTATCAACGATGCTCGAGAAGGAAGGCCGCCGTCTTGGATCACTACATGAGAAGAAACAATATGTTACTGCTGCTGCAACGACAGAGGAGAAACAAACCTAATCCAACGTCACACATCACACGGATTACATGTCAAAGGACGAAATAGATCATGTTCAGCCAGTACAAGTAAATTAACAAACCTATAAAGTTGCCTACAGATGACCACTTGAAGACTCCAAGAGAAAATAAGATACCTAAGATATATAATAATCATCAATAGTGACAAGTTTCCTAGAATTCATGAAAACTTCTAGACCAAGGCCGAACTTAAACAAGTACCACTCGGATGGTGATACAAATGAGTTCGCAGTATGAAGTTTCATCTGCCACAAACGCAACTCCAACCAACCATAGAACAGCCCGTTGGCGACCTACAGGCAACAAGTTCTCGGTTTGGAGCTCATCATGTCTCTCAAAGAAAAAAAGGCCAACAACTGCATAAGCTGTTATCACAAACTCCAAAAAGAAACTACTTTATTTGTGCACCTAGGTGTTTAACCATCTCATCCATTTCAAGAAATGCTATTGATGGATGCTGATTCTTAATAAACATCGCAAGAATAATGTGCTTACTCAGCCCAGCATGATTCCATGAGAGCTGCTAACACGGGACACGTATCTTGAGGAATTGTCAGCCTTCTATTCTGAAAGGCAACGGCTCCGACAACCTGCACATATCCCCTATCAGACCTTCATATCTCCAGAGACAACCCATGAACATTCCGTGCGGAACTAAAAAGAATACCACCTAAAACAAGTTGTGGAAACTTGTCTAACTTGTGGTGTAAATTTACAAAAAAAAAAAAAAAAAAACCATTACTGTAAATAAGCAAAAATAGTTCCTCGAAGAAAACTACTACAAATACCACCTGTGCAGGGTTAAGCCCACTCCAAGGTTGTTGCATCGTTAATAGCTCCCATAAGATCACCCCAAAGCTGTAAACATCACATTTTTCATTTGATGGTTCTCCACGAAGAAATTCTGGAGCCATCCACTCAGGCTGCAAAACCAAAAGGTTGTACGCTGACTGCACTGATAATACTAGTATGTTGACTCTACTCATAATACCAAAGAGTGATGCTACATTTGCAAAGTTGCCAATATCGAAAGTCAATTTCTAGAAGATATGCTTTCTGACTCGGTGTATCAAAACTAAATTAGTAAGCCAACATCTTCCATCACAAAGGCTGAAAACAAAACGTATACAGCCGGTACACCAATCCAAAGGTAACTTATTCCTTCTTTGATATTGACTTGCCAATTGACTGCAGCACTGGCATTAAATTTCTACAAATTAGGGTATAATGCTAACAAACTGATTTACCATATGGATCCCCATTAATGTATCATCTCAGCCACTTTATCATCCAACATTGGGATGGACCAATACCATAGATACCACAAAGAATGTAATGTCAATTCTTAAAGCAGCAGCCACGTAGGAAACACTAGCCATGAAACAAAAGAGAACATAATGCCATAAGAAGCAATATGTACTGGAATTCCTTTAGAATTATATGATATATTTCTATCATTCTTATAATCCATGTTAATGACTACTTAACAAGTGAGTAGAAGTGAAGGAAAACGAATGCTTACTGTTCCTGCAACAGATTTTGATGATATGTAGGTATTAGCCTTGAATCTCGATAACCCAAAATCACAAACCTACAGCCAAAAGCTCAACAAAAGCATCACTATCAGTTAAAAATAGGTAAAACAATCAACAAGTGGTCGAACTTACCTTCGCTGACCAATTCTTGTCTACCAAAAGATTAGGAGTCTTCAGATCCCAATGCACAATAGGTGGATTTAGACAATGAAGATAATTGACACCTTTGGCCTGTAATTCACTTATGAATCATGAACTGCAAATCATGGTCAACTTTTTTTTTTTTCCTTTTAAATACCAAGCAAAGTTACAAACCACATCAAGGGCCATCCGCAACCGACGCCGCCTGTCCAAAATTTCTCCAGCAGCAGCTCTGTTTATGAGACGGTAAAGACTTCCCCTGTTTTCAAGCATACAATTTTAAATATGAACACTAAATAATCAACTTAAGACTGAATTTTTGTTCCTTCTGAATCTTAAGGAATATTATATGGGGATACCTAGGCAGATACTCGGTCACTATTGACAAATATGGTTGTTTTGTGACAGCTCCCATGAATAGTACAACATTTGGATGGCGAACTCGTTTCATTATAGCAACCTGCAGCCCAAAATGATAGCAGGGAACCCACAAACATGAGATGATGATCATGTTGTATTCACAAAGAAAAGAAAAAAATATATTAAATATGATGGTGTAAAAAAACACATAAATTAAGAAAGAAAGGCCTGGGTTTGTTTCACCGGGCAAAAGTTGGCCTGCAGGTTAAGAACTTGCAAGCAGCAGCTTCTACTCAGATCTTTTTTTCTTCATAGTTCTGTATTTCAATTTGATATTTTACATTTCTTTTCTTGAAGCTACCCATCTGTTTTGCAGGTAAGGTACCCTCAGATGCAAATTCTTAGTGATAATATTCTTCTGGATGTAAGCAAACCTCACCAAGAAATCTTTTAACTGCAGACATACTTCACAGTTTGCAGACTGGGCAAGGAAACAAAGCCAACCTTAGCTGCAAAAGCCATCGAAACTTGACAAGCCATTGACAACCTATCATAAAGTGACATGATAGACATCCTAGAAACCCTTGCAACCCATTATAACTCTTTGACTGGGCTGTTATCTACCCTCTATATCACTAGTCTGTTTAATTAAAATATTCACCACAACAGTTTCCTATCATAACAAGTTACAATGAGAAAAAAGAGAGAATAATGGCCAATACTCACCAAATCACTACCACATATGAAGAACTAAATTCATATTAAGCCATACGTCATTGCCTTTCTTATCTTAATTCTTCTGAATAGTTAAAAACTAAGACACAGCTGTCATTTCCAATTCATGATATGCTATGGCAATTATTAAGCATCAATAAATATTAGATGGTGTTGTGATTTATAGAATGTGCCACCGCTGCTAAAAGTTATCCAGTATGTCTGCCAATCTATTACTTAACAACGTACTTATACAGTCAATCAAATTAGAGTCGAAGATTATATTATCACTGACAATTTATTCAAATAGTTTGATTTACCTCTCTCAGAAACTCCTTCAACTGATCATCATGAAAGTCTTGATCAGCAAGCACTTTCACTGCAACATCCTGTGTCATGCATTGATAGAAGAGTTCAGTAAACTTGTGGCATAGTGAGTCTTGATTGCTACATCAGAATCTTTCTGTAAAAAAAGATACCATAATAACATAGTTTTTATTTTTGAGGCAACAAGTTTACTTGCTACATTTTTAACTTTTTTTTTATCTAATTGCTTTTTAGACGTGGTAACCACCTAGCTCATACCACGCATTTGAATGTATAGAATTAAAGTAGCAATGTTGTCAAGCAGCCAGCCACTTATGATTCCAAACTTGCAGAGTTCAAAAGAACTTCCAAGCTACAAATCAGGTGTCCACTTTCAGACTTGAAAACCACTTGCCAAGCTACAACAAAAAAGTTAATTGCCATGTCCTTTCACGTGATTTCCTAACTATCTTATACAAGACCATGATACGCATGTTGCTATGCACATGCCAAGGCAAACTGCACATAACACCATTCCTGAATGCAAAGAAATATTAGGTCCCTAATTTCATGGAAGTACAGGTAAGAACATCACTATTTTGTGCTGGTGGTCCGGCATGAGAGATGCCCATAGAGGATAAAAATGGAGTTTGTGCTGGTCAGCATGCCTTGTTAAGCCACCACAATGTTCACACACACTAAGGATGATCAAGATCCTGATACCAATAATATGCCGTCATGGTGCAGAATAACATGGACCAGCAGTTAAACCCATGGAACATACACATCCATGCAAATTTATTTTTTTTTTGTTTCTAGAATGACACATCAAAGAAAGCACCAGTATCTAAATTGCTTAAACAAGGAAGCTTCAGGGCTCTAATTGGCAAGTTAGTTGTTAAATCAAATTTAATGACCATATACAAGAAAATTATATCTGAGGACAAGTCTAGAGTCTAACATGGGACATGCACTTCATCCTCACAGGTCAACCGATATAAAACTATTTGTCACAGAAAAGACAAAGGAATTATTTCATCCAGCAGTACAGATACATGATCTAAAATTTTAGGCACAGTATGTTTCCCTAAGATGTACCTTCATCATAAAATTTATATTTTGAGCATGTATATCAACACACAACTGATATAACTTGTAGAAACAATGGAACTTCAAAAGGATAAAGTACTTACTGATCCATGCCATTCAGCACGATAAACTGTCCCAAATGAACCTAAAGATAAGAGTTCTTATAAGCTAAGCATAAATATCAAGGAAATTATGAAGACTCAGTTTAAATCATTTTGGAACAAAAAATACTAGAAAGAATTAACTTCCAGGACAAGTTTTTCGATAAAAGAAGTACCAGCTCCAATTCGTTCCTTGATCTCCAACTTGTCCCATGATATCTCAAGCCAATCCATAGCAAGAGAAGGCTCCAGATTCAAGTATTTAGGTGCTGTTGGAGGATTCCCCTTCTTCTCACCCTTGCTACCAACTGCCTTTACTTTTAATTGTCTGGAAGCTTCTATTTCAGATGGATTATAACAGTTTTTTGCAATCATACCTGCAACACAAGCCACTTAAAAATCTCCCTATCCATCATATTAGATCCATGTACAGATTATTTTACAGCTGTAATGACTCCCAAGGGAAGTACTGTCAGAAGCATAGCTATGGATAGAGATCATGAGACTGCACAAGGAGCTAATGGCTCATACAACCATCTCATGATATGTATGTGAAAATTTCACCACAAGTAATTATACCAACATAGTCAAGTTGTGCTTGCTAGAAATCATTCTGAAGTTAACAAGTATTTTCGGTCTAAGACTTGGTGCATGCACTCTCAATCTTCACTACCAAAGAAATAACCAACATGTAAACCATATACATACTTTCATTTTGTTTCCGATAGATAGTGTCACAATAACAAGTTCACAGCAAATCTTTATGGAACTTCTGAAAGATTATGATGAGAAGTACCAAACATACATGAGAAAGTTAATGGTAATGCACATGAAATTGGTCTAGATGATAATGCCAACAGCTATAATGATTCAGCATCTTATATAACAGGATTAGCCTAAGTACTACTTCCAATCACTTCATACTAAAGTATTCTAATTTTTTTTTTTGAACTGATACATATATAGGTCATGGCCAGTGTGACCCAGCCAACAGATCTAGGTTATAATGGTCCAAACTACTGCTCAGTATGGTCATACTGCCAATATATTTATTCCACCTCACAACCATAGTGAAAATTTGTCACTGTTTATAGTTTTGTTTTAACAAAAAGCAACAATTCAACTAGATATAATTGCAACACTACAAGATGCCTAAGGCACATGATCTGCGCAAAATTTACTGCAAAGATAACCTTAGAAAGCCAAAAAAAAAAAAAAACCAATATTTATCTCTTGTCATGTCTCATTAATAACATTTTTTACTCTTGATAGGTGGAGATAAGGAATAAACTGCAGAATCTGAAAGAAACACACCTGGTTGCTCTTGAACTAGTATCTGATTCCATGTCGTCTCAGAAGTATACAAGTTCTTACAACCAAGCAAATGGGGAACTTGGAACGGGGAGGGCAGAGACGAAAGCAAATTGCCATTGATGGATGAATCTGGATTATAGAATTTTCCTGGTTCACCAACTAAATCTACCACATATTCCCTGTTAAAATATACAATGAGGAAGGAAAGAATGTGAAAAAGATCAAGAATTGTCAACTAATGTGCAAGTAAGGAAAAGATGAAAGTAACAATTGAAATATAAGACTTTTAGCTCGTGACATAACATGCTGAACATAGGACTCACCAAATTTATACAGCAAGCACTCTTTCATCAAATAATAATAATAATAATAATCTAATCAAACTATGCAGAAAACATGAATCAAGTGTCAGATGACAAGTACCAGCAATTTCAGCCAGTTCTGCCAAAGAAAAATAAAGCAGATGGAAGACCATAGGTTGATTAATGGATGTTCATCAAATACAACATGTGTCCTTTTTCTATTCATTTTTGCTTGTGTGGTCACTTAAATTAACAACTAAGTGAATGATAAGACATCACACCGGAACTCTGTTGTTCTCTTGAAGATTTGTTTGACGTAAGGAGATGCTTTATGTGGAAAATCACAAAATAACCCTAAGCTTAACAAAATAACCACTCATAAGTTCAAAAAAAAGAATGAACCAACAAAGCCACAAATGAAAATAGTTGACCTAATTGAAGATCTAGGCAATTCTATTAAAAGAACCTGTTGACTGCAAAGTGTGGGGCAGTAGTAGAACCAGAGAAAGTTATGACAGTTACCTAGCCATACAGACATAGCATTTGGCTCGAACACAAGGACAGAACAATTTGCAATGTATGTGTGTTTCAGTTGCAACCAAATTTATAAACTCCACATGGAAGGACCCAGCTGGACATCAGCAGGACAACCACAGACCTGCCAACACCTAATCTACAACCCAGCCACGCATGCCTATATACATGAATATATACTCTCATACATATAGTTCAGTGGACCTCATACAAATCAACAAACAAAGAACCTTACCTGTTTCTAGACTCATCTTATTGGTATAGGTAGACTACTTGAGTTGTTGGACGTACTCAAGTACTAATCCAGTATTCATCCTTCCTGTGGTTCTAACTCAAGATGGTTCCATCAAGTGCTATTAGACCAAGTTCTACAAGGAACTATTCCTAGGTCCATAATTTTTAAGGTGCCACATTTGTTCATTGTTTCTGAACTTGTAAAGCTAAAGATGCTAAAAGATGTAAGAGCGCCCAAGTGGTTCTACCTAGTGTTACCTACCCTCAGATGCACCATTTGAGTCAACTTCAACATAGAGCAGCCTATACAGTGAGGAGTTAAATAGGATGTTCTGAACATCCAATCTGCACAAGGTTCCACTATTATTGATCTTCAAAGTATAATGACTCAATCATAGACAAGGATGTCCTCACCATTTATATATGTGTATGTTTCAACTCATGTCACATCAAATTTTATGCTCCCCATAAATTTCAAGGACTTATGGCGAACCAGGCAGGTTTTTTATTAAATCAAGAGCCATCAATAGTGACTAATAAACAATTTTACATAGGGAATTACTTGAGTATCAAGTTTCAGACCTAGCAAAACAGAAATCATGACTTTAAATTTTAATTATACAAGATAATCTAAAATGATTCATCCAATCACTTGAGTTATTGAGCCATACAACCTAGTGTGACAAGCCAGGCCACATTTTAATTAGGTGCACAACTTCACATCAGAAACAAGACTGGCACGGAATAGATACAAGACACTTTTGTATCCTGACCTACACCCAAAGTTCTTTGGCACAAACATTCAACACTTAAATGTGCAAGTCATAGTATCAACTTTAGGCACTATGGAAATTTACCTTGACAATCCTAGATAACAACTTATTAGATTTTCAGCTCTCATTATAAATGGCCTTGAGGAGATGCACAGTTGATACTGCTACGTAAGTCTAAATAAGTATCTTGAGATTAAAGCAGCATCCAGACTACTAAATAATCTGCAAATCTAAGATGTCTGTCCTTTATAAGGATTCGAAATCAGAGCAGTAATACAAAATTAACTCTTGGTAAGGACAGTAGAGAAAGACTACCTGAATGACTGTTTGGCATCCTCAACTTTCACTAGGCAAGAAGAAGGATGCACCGAAGAACAGTACTTACAGCCATGAGCTATACGGCATGGAATGCCTATGTAATCAGCCAGTTCCTGCATATCAACAGAAACAAAGTCGGTGTATCTAGTATCTGGAAAAAAATTACAAGCATCTTAGCAATCCACTACCATCATCAGAATCAAGTGAAACTCCTACTGATAGCATAAGAAAGCTACGATTGAAAAGAGAAAAGAGAAGGGGGTTTGAGTGGGGTGTGTTATTGATTGTTGTGCTGTGTCTGTGTTATGAAGAAAAGAAAATAGCTTACCTTAAAGAGAATGGCACGATGCCTACAAAGTCCTATAGACAAGTTGCCAATAGGAATGACAACACATTTTTGACGTTTTCTTAGTTCTTTGCTATATGATTTCCATAATCGATGAAGATCACCTTGCTCTGATTTGAATGCACCCCTTCAAACTCCCAAAAGATATATTCAGTTTCAACAGCTAATAGAAAGTTTCCAAGTAGTTGGGCAAAAATTATCACGGACATACCCCATAAAGCCAGAAACAAGTCCGGCAAGTTTTTTTACAAGCTCTAACTTAGTTTCTGATGCATGGTAAAGCTCCAAAGCTCTGTTTTCGAGCTGTTTAAGGCTAAGATCAGCATACTTATCAACAAGGACAACTTCCATCGAAGACTCGCTCGGATCAACTACTTGGAGAGCTGTCAACGAGGGCAACCTTTTCCCAACCTCTGGTTCATTGCACATTGCCCACAAGTAAGGATCCATTCCCATAATGTTATAGAATCCATCAACAATCTTATCAGAATAAGACAAACAACCATTGACCTGCAAAAAAATAATTGATAGTAAAATTGTCCTACAGAAACAGTCAATAAATTTATGACAGAATTTAGCATTTAAATGGCATGCATTTTACAAAACCATCTCCTCCAGGACACCAGAATAAGGATGCATAACCTATCCTGTCCAATATTAATACACGTCAAAACTTCAATCACACTTTCTCCTTGCACCATGCTTGTCTGACCCATATAGAGCACATCCACAAGTTATGAATTTATAAGAATTTCTGGTTTTGGGATCAAATATCAGCTTAATGATAATGAGACTACTTGTGTTTACTTTCCAATATTTATGTGCAATACTTATGATTTAATGCTGTGTGAATAAGGAAATCAAAAGATATGTAAGAACTAAAAACATCTAAAGATCACGTGGCAACTTATCAGAAGAAGTCAATATTTGCAACATGACAACATTGAGAAGGTGTGCCATTACTGAAAAGTATATAGAAGGAAATATTTAAATTAAATGAAGCAGAACTACTGAAGGTAGTGGGGATATCAGTGAAACTATAAATGTAGTTATTAAGCAATGGAAGTTACTTATGATTAACTATATTATGTGAGTTAAAGAAAGACCTAAGGAAACTTTCAATAGAATTCTAAAAAGTGACTTGATTACCCCTACTTCTACCATGAGGAGAAATCAAAGGCAGAAAAGGATTCTAGCAATGAACTACAAATAGCTGTGGACTCAGGTTGTTGATGATGTTATTGTCGTATGCTGTATAGCTCGATTTTACCTACTTGTTGATACTTTAAATTTTTGTTCAACTGCTGCATCAGATATTAGCAATGAAACTGATTAATCATATGAGTGCAACACCATCCTATCTTGAATAATTAAAAACCTACTGTGGTAATTGTCATGTAATCTTTCTAGTTGTTGGGGTGTGTGTGCATGCTAAAGCACAATCTATGATTAAGAATGGATACAAGGTAATAAATTAGCAGGTTACATGCTGGAATAAGACATACTAACATATGAAACTTAAACTTTTTTTTATAGAAATTATAACTAAAACCAAGGAGGAGAATCCCAATTTAGAATGGGATCAGAAAGTCCAATCTACCTAAACATAGAAGGTAAAAACATATGTACATGCCTGGACCTTTGGGGTTGTAAGAAGTATATAAATCTTTCAAGCATAACTTCGTATGGGTTCGTGTGGAGATTTCAATTTCTCAGAAGCTATCATGTTTATTTAAAAGAACTCAATGAATGAATTTCATAATGTCAGCAGATAATATAGTCCATTCAAGTGGACTAGATAGTGTTTACTCTTTGGCATTTTGGATTGTCACGAAAAGATAAATGAGAACTGATTAACAACACATATTAAAGGTTTAATCAAAAAATGAAGTAATAAAACACAATAAAAAAGCCCTGAACCCAAAATGCATTCAAAAACCTGTCTCAGATCTCCTTTGAGCAAAGAGCCAGATCTAGCTGGCAAAACATCATTATAATAAAAAAATATATGCAAAAAGAACATAAACAGATGCCCCAAGCACATGGACAATGATTACCGCGGTCCAATAGGAGTTCTCATTCAAAGCGTAAGCCTCAAACAAACCAAACAAGAAACTAAAACGTGTCTACATTGACTTGTCATAAGAAATCCAAGTTGAACTAATAATGCATTTCTGGTTATACTTATCGGAGGAAGTGAGGAACAAATGATTTAACAGAAACAATTTGCAAATTTAGGCATGTATCAGGTTTAAATAACAATATCTGAAGTTGATCTCAGCAATTCACTTTATCTAATCAGTTTGAAAGAGAAGACATAAAAAGGACACAATCAGATAATTAATTATGCAGCGATATCGACACACAAGAATACTATGAGAACTCTTTTTTTCTTTTTTTTTGGTTGGGGAGGGGTAAATGTTTAAGTGTTCCCCTCTCGCACATCTATAGACAGAAAGCCTAAAGTCATCTTCCTTAACAAAAAAAAGCAAAAAGACTAAAAGCCAGTAAAGAAGATTTAATTGTCATGTTCTATAAGAACCTGCAGGGCAAAGCCAGATCTGGCGATCAAGCTGTTAGAAACCAAGTTATTGAGGAGGAAAACGTTACCCATAGTCGATACGACACCGTCTCCGAATCGGACGAGACACCGCAAATCTCCTGAGAGTTTTCCAGCAGGAGGAGCGGCTGTCCGGCCAAGAACGCCTGCGACGTCAACCTGGTGGCCAGCGACGACTGCAGATAATAGCTCTCCCGCGCCCTCTGCGGCCAATTCCGATCCCCCGACTCATCCCTCGGATCCCTGCCGCCGTCCACTGCCGCCAACAGACTGCCGCTCCCCTCAACGGTGGCAGTCGTCCCGGATAGCACGTTCCCGTCCACCGTGAACAAGCTGCCGCCGAAGCTGCTGCTCCCGCCGCCGTTGGACAGCAGCTGCAACGGAATCAGGACGCGGTCGTGGTCGCCGAACATTTCCCCCGCCGGCATCACACCGCCCCCCTGGGGTCCGAGCAAAGGCCGGCGCTCCTCATCGAGGCGGGACCTCGGGCGAGTGCTCAAGAACCGGCTCCCCGGTTTCCAAGCGGCCGCTGGTGCCCGATCGCCGGACTCCACGAGCTGCCTCGGCGACGGGGGCGGGTGGCTCTCGTGATCAAAAGAAGGCGGGGGGTCGTTGGAGGAGGATGTGGGATGCCGAGGGAGGAGAGGCCGCCGATGGGACATTCTCACGGACCGCCACACGGGGATCACGAGCGCAGGCCCGCGGCATCTTTCGCTGTCTCCAGCACTCGATAAAACCCTCCCCCCTCCCCAATCCAAAATCACAAAAAGAGAAGCGATAAAGCAAGTTTACAGCAGCAGCAGTACGTACGCGTACACGTACACAAACATAGGAGGAAGAAGGAAGAGGAGGCGGCGAGAGGAAACGAGCAGGCGAAGGCGGAGGAGGTCGCGGCACTCCGGTCTCCGGGTGGGGGCGAGGGAGGATTTCCTTAAGGCGACGACGAAGGCGGTGGGGGCGGGCAGAACTCGAAAATAAATAATTAAGCGCCGCGGGGCTAACGTGCGCACCGTTTCGCACGTGGGAACGCAGCTCCGTTACCGTCCACGTAGCGGTAGATGGCTGCCGCGGTGGAACACGTCAGAGGATGTCAGCGGCGGGCGCTAACATGCGCGGGCGCGCTTTCCAAGCTGGCCCCGTCTCGCTTTCCACCCACGTCAGCCCCGAAGCGTTCGAGCCCCGCTCTCTTCGCCGTCGCCGGCGACTATTCGCATCGAGCGCTTCCTGCAGCACAGTGTGTGTAGTAAATGTAGCGAGTTCCGAGATGCCAGGATATTATTATGGCTTCCGTGAGAGTTAGGACCTTCGTGAACGCATGTGAAGGGAAGTGACGGCGATGGCCGCTTTCGGGGAGCTTCTCGTCGCCAAGATCTGGGCACATCCTTGTGTTGATCCGACGGCACCGCTAAAGCAACTCTGCTACTGTTAAGCCCGTGAGATCACGGAGACGGACTGCTTCGTCTTCCTCCTGGCATCCATAGACATGAGAATGAGGTGAGTACAGCCTCCACCTTTTATCTTCTTTACAGAGGTAGAAGATAAAAGAGAAGATGTGCATATTATGTATACAGGTTTAGTGTTAGAAGATGGAAAGGGTAGACAGTGAAACAGGCAAATGCAACTGCTGTGCACAAAGGGAACATTTCTATGGTAGCTTGGAGCCTAAGCCAATGCAAAGTATAGGATAATAACAGCAGCATTAAACAAGATGGGCATGCATGATTGCAAGCAGCTGTTTAAAGAATTGGTCCAAGACCCCCATCCTAGTCAATGAGAGGAGTGCTTGGTTGAGCTAAAGCTGAGTATTTTATGTCATAATCACCATGAGTGGAACATGTAGGTTTCTGTACAAAAGAAGTAGCTGGTGATTCTAATGGTCAGTGAGCTGAGTATTTTATGTCATAATCACCATGAGTGGAACATGTAGGTTTCTGTACAAAAGAAGTAGCTGGTGATTCTAATGGTCAGTGAGCTGAGTATTTTATGTCATAATCACCATGAGTGGAACATGTAGGTTTCTGTACAAAAGAAGTAGCTGGTGATTCTAATGGTCAGTGAGCTGCACACAGATGAGACAAGTGGTGGTGGGGGGCTTCATCTCCACTAATGGGGTGTGTGATGGACAAACAACTAATGGTCATCATGTTCCTGAAGGAAAGGGTCAATGTCTTGGATCAAGTTCAAGTGGCTTCTGAAAGAGTCAAGCACTCTCTTGGAAGCCTGTTGTTGAGCCACAAGAAGGATCATGGAGGTTTTTGGTGTTGGGGAACAGGATCTCTGGAACCACATTTATCCTGCTGGAATGAGGGTGTATAAATTGCCCCAGAATAAGACATCAATCTTTGAAACTGCATCACCAAGTGACAACCATATTGTTTTGGGTTGCTCATATTCCACACTGGCATAAACTGATCCACATGTAGTGGTCCATATTTTTCACTGATTTGAAGTGCAATTTCTTGTTTCTTTTCCAAGGAATCGGCCCGGTTGGTAATCAAAGATTTCAGACATTCATTCATATCCGACACCATCCCAACATAATCACCAACACTGATTCCAAAATAACTCATCTGTGAATGTTATCCGAAACTTTCACCTGATTGGACTTATTCAACAATTCAGATCATAACTTTCACCTGTCATGACTGCACCCGAAAATTGGACCATTAGGCTGAGACTAAATCCATTCCTTTGGATTGATGCATGCATCTAAGAGTTTCCATTCTTCGCTTCCTTCTTCTGGTTTCTGTGGCAAAAGTTCGTTCCATTCATTAGATTGAGCATGCGCATGGCATGGAAACAGAAAACAGAAAGAAAGGGCGGTTGATTTGCATACGTGATCGTATTCCCACCGAGCAGTCAATGGAAGGGAAACGAGAATACTTTCGATTCGTCCTCCCGTCTTCAGTCCAAATGTTGTACCACGATCATAAACCTTCAGAATGGACACATCACAACTAATGTTCAGTCCGATACAGACTCCTAGACTGCCAAAGCATGTTATTTTCTCTTTGCTCACCAGATTGAATTCTACATAGCGTCCCCTTCTTAACTGTTGCCATGCCTTATGCTGCTCGGTAAAAGGTGTGTCTTTCCTTCGCTCTATAATAGGTACGTACGCTCGAACAACAGACCTTGCACACTCTGAAAAAGACATTAAATAAAGTTAGCACGATTAGTTCTAAAATGTATTTCATGTGTCTTTCCTTCGCTCTACACGAACGATACAGACAAAATGATGCATACAGTTATTGATATCGGTAACATGAGAATTTATGTGCGGGATTACCAGTAGAGAAAGCCAGAAGCATCTCCTGATCATAGTCATTAAGATCATCAAAAAATATGCCACCGAGCCCACGCCTTTCACCACGGTGCTGCAGAAAACATCAAATGATAAAGGAAGAAGAAATTAAATCCAGAAAACTTTTTTATTTTTGCATTGAATGTGAGCAGAAAACAGATGCTGTGACCTAACTAACGCATTTTCCACAACAATAAAAAAGCTAGAGAAGAACTTTCTAAAAGAAAAGGTGCACAAGAACGAAATCAACTTTCTATGGATGCACCCACCTAGGGTTGGCATTCAGCATGACTTATGTCACATGCCATGTTAAATTGTGTCACACACTGCTGGCTCATGAGGTTCACATGGCCATGCATGTTCATTGCTAGCCTTGTACATGCCATGTGGCATGCAGCAGCATCACAAAAATATTTAAATGAATAAATTCATAACCATCAGGTATTCACTGTCAACTATCTATACTTCATGCGGCTAGCAAATGGCAATTAAGCATCACATTTCTAAAGCATAAGACAAGTAGGATAATATCCCAAAAACATAATTCCCACTTATGACCATCAGACCTAGGCCTACGTAGACCTTAAGGCTGCTAAATAAAGCTGATCTGTCCAAATTTTCACCAAAATGGTCCCAAACAATACCATCAGTAACTAAAACAAAATAAAAACTCACTTAACAAATGAAAAGAAAAACATCGGAAGATGTACCTTTATGAAGAAATAATCATCACACCATTTCTTGAATCTGGGATAGAAACTTGGATCAAATTTGTCACATGCTTCCTTTTGGACCTAAAAAGACAAGCTAAAATCATAAAATGATGAAATCACATAAGACAATTTGAAGTCAGATGGTACAGGCGCATATAATTTAGAGGATGCTGAAATGACGAAATCTAATAAACCAGACAGGTTACCGGACCAAAACAATACGTTACACGCAAACAGAAGTGGGAAGTAGAAAAACCAAAACAATTAGGTAATCAGCTTATTAACTGAAAGATGAGCAAAACTATGTTTTCACTCTGTCCACTTCCAAAATTTTTCAAAACAATATATATAGCAAAAAAAGAGGAAATACATTGGTGCAACCATTTCTTTACTTTTCTGCATAATCATATTGCAATTTCTGATGTAAATGATCAATATAATCCAAACTTATAATGATAGACATCGGGTGATTTAAACTTTAAACATACCCTATGGAAATGTTTTACATCCTCCTCAAAGATATAAGCAGGAGTGAAATCTGTGCCACCACCAAACCACCATTGCCTAGGTGCTCCAGGGGCATCTGCAGGCAAATACAAGTATTAGATAATAAATAACACTATATGTATTCGTTAATGTCATGCTTTATAAACTGTGGCAGAGAACTAAGATGAAATAGATTATAAAGAAAACAATGTTACATAGTCCTCTTCAAGATGATATGATGAAAGAGCATTGAGGTCCACTTGTTGATGCAAAGTTGAAAACAACATTTGCATTAATTTGCTTTTAAAACCTAATGAGAACAAGGCATGCTAACAACTAAGTCTCCATGAGTCATGATGATCATGATAATCACAAACTCATCAACAAATGCTACAACGTCAACCTTACTTCTGAAAATACAACAAAATGACCTTTGTCCAACAAAGTTAGGGAAATAGTCCTCCTTCTTGTGATCAAAAGTCTCTTTTTTTTTATTTAAATATTTTTGCAAACAATTAGTAAAGAATTGATCCGATTACCTTATAAGATATGTCAACGAGTTGAACATGATCTGATACATTGATGCATTACAGCAAGGATCACCACCATGCAGAAAATCTTATAAGACTTGCTAAATTAGTTCTTTCTCACACATCTGGAGAAACAAAATTGAGCATGAGGCATAAAAAAACCCTCTTATGTAGATAGACACGGTGCTGGCATCGTGAGATAACGAACTGAAAAGATAGAAATGTTTAAGGGAAAGTCAAATTACCAAAAGTTGAGGATGCCTTAGTAAATTGAAGTAGTTTCATAAGAAGCAAAATGACTATGATGAATGGGAAATATGAAAACTAAATTAGTTTCACAGGAAATACAATTCATCGAGACTAAAGTGACCTACTGTTGTATCATCTTAGAGCCTGCCTACTGTTAGGTATGCAGATTTAAGCTCGTAGACATTCCTCTACCAGAACTAAAAGACATCATTGGAACCATGCAGATGGCAGCTTCTCGTGCAAAGCATAACAAGCTATCGTACATGAGAAAAACATTTCTAAATAAATAACATTCAACTGCACAGTTGGAATCATCATGAATCCTTTACAATTGTTCACAATAGAGAAAAAAAAAACTCTTCAATAGGTACCTTTTGGTGCATCAGTTTCAAAGTATCGATAATTGAAATGCAATGTTGGGGCAAATGGATTCTTTGGATGCAAAACCTACAAAACAAGAACCAATCTGCTTAGGATAGTCGACAAACAATCATCTGTATCATTTACTTGGATGGTACAACAGCCTGATCAAATAATAGATTTCGTGCCAACTCTTGAAATTCTCCAAGAACAGATAAGTTGGTTATCTATAAGACGGAGAAAATTATCTGTCTGGAATTAATGATGTATTTAGAAGGTATTATATGTATAGTTTTAAGTTAAAAGCATTTGGTAGCAGAAAAAGATCAAGTTGAAGACCTTAGACATCAGAAAATTTTAGGTGACAGAAAATGACACAAGAAATAAAAATCAAATGTAGTACCACTCAGAAGAGCCATGATAGTCTTCCTAATGCAAAGTGTAGCTTATACAGAATTAAAATGCCAAAAAGTCATTAGAGGGATGAAATCTCCATACTCAGAAGCAGTTAAAAGCCATAAACAATTATTTTGGTGACTTCCAGGCACTTGGGACCTTGCACTTTTTCCACAGTCTAACCCCCTCAACAAGACAGTGGTACATATACCAAAATCAAATTATTACTCACTGAAGGATCTAGTATTTCCCCTGAAGTGTAATCCATTCGTGGATCAGACCACCAAATACTTCTCTAATTCAATGTCAGTTTTTTTTTTTTTTTTTTTTTTTCCGGTGTCGATACCCAGAAGTGTAAGGAAGGAGAGTAGGGGTATCTATGTGAAATAAAATTTGACAACGCATTCTTATTCAGACATTCTTAACTCTTACAATCCCTTCAATCAAAAATCTAGCTCTTATGATCCCTATGAAGGAAATCCAATAATCTATCCCAAAAATGAACCCAATGATCCAAAGCTCAGAGCTTTACGTTCTTGCATAAATTGCTTCTTTAACAACTAGAGTCCTAATTCTCAGCATTGTCACGCCAGTCAGTTTCATTCGAACCAAGCAAGCAAAAGAATGTAGCTCGACAAGATTTCCAACACATACCGAACTGATCCCAGCAGCGAAGAACGGCACAGGTCCAGCCTTGACCGAAGAATTCCCATTACCAGATACAGCTTCTCCCTTGGCGGCCCGGTAGGCCTCCGGCGGCATAACACCATACACCACGGACACATTAACCCCGGCCTTCTCCCACACCCCTCCGTCCTGCAGCACCCGGCTGATCCCGCCGCCTCCTCCCGGCCGCGACCAAACATCCTCCTTGAACTTCCCGGCGCCATCGGCCGCCTCAATGGCGGCGCACACCTCGTCCTGGGCCTCCCGTATCATCCGCTCGAAGCGGGCGCGGACGGAGGCAGAGGCAGCGCCGTGGTGGCCATCGGCGGCGCGGAGGAAGGTCTCCGGCCGCTCCTCCTCGGGCGTCTCCTTCTCGATGGCGACGGCCGCGTGGACGGCGACGAGGCGGGGGATTCGGGGGCGGGAAGGTGCGACGGTAGCGCGGCGGAGGGGGATGAGGGAGGGGCGTCTGAGGGTTCGCCGGGAGGAGGAGGAGGAGGAGCGCGACGGGGCGAAGAGGACGAGAGACGCGGCAGCGGCAGCAGCGGCGGGCATTGTTCTCGAGAGATGGAGACGGAATGAGAGTGGAGAATTAAGAAGCAGGGGCGAGACGGTTATAACGAGTTCCGGTCACCGGCGACGGCCCCCGGTTTAGGTGGTGGGGGGTGGTGATGGTATGCCGTGGAGTGGGTGCGCGTGTTATTTGTTCCGGATAAGAAGATGGATGTGATTACCGCTTCCCCATTGGAGGAGAGTCGGGTACTCCGACGCTTCCCTTATCTCGTATGAACCGGTGAGTTTACTGCGTTGATGCGAGCAAGTAGAACAGGAAAAGATAAGTTGGGACTTGTGACCGATGGAATTAAAATGAGATCATTTGCCCTCATCAATCGAAAGAACAAATCTTGAGTAAAGGGTTGAGTATGGAAAGATAGATCATAATTATATATTATCTTCTATAGTTAATTATAATTAATATTTCGATCTTTATACTTAAAAAAATAATATTGGGATCTCATAGTTACGAATCGCAAAGCACATCCATGATACGCCGACACATCGTCTATTACAGGGCGTAGATTGTAATGGATGGCCCACCAGGACGCGGAATAGTAGTCACTTGTCGTGTTTCCGTGTGGCCAAACCGGCGACTTAGTCGCAGTTGCTTGTCGTGTTCCTGTGTGCCCAAACCGGCGGCGTAGTCGCGCCCGCCGGCGTTTCTTGGTTCGACATGCATAATCTTAATTATTACCTCAAAAATCAATGTATTAATTAAGCGCTTGGCAAGGAGAAGGGGAGAAAAAAAGGATTTTTGGAAAACAAAACAATTTAATTTGATGACAACGAGTTCCGTCTCTGAGATGGCTAAATGATGGTCACAGCTTGTCAAACACAAGCTGAAAATTTTGTACGTAAATTTTTCGGTAAATTTTGTGATCCAAATCTCTGGCAACGCTGGCGTGTGGATCAGGCGACCTCGGGCGGAGGCGGAAGGTTGAGGTCGACGTCGAAGGGAAGCCTGGTCGGCGGCGCCGCCGGCGAGAGAGAGTAATCCATGGCGAAGGAACAACCCGCCATCCCGACGCCCATGAACCCGGTCAAGGCCGCTGCCGGATCCACGGCGACCGGGCTGCGCGGCAGGGAGGAGCGGGCGGACGAGTCGCCCGGCTCGAGATCGAGCGGCGTGAGGACTGCTGCGGCCGCGGTGGCCTTCGGGAAAGGGGTGGACGACTCGACGGTGCCGCTGCTGCTGGCGGGGCTGAAGGGGTTGGCGAGGGCGTGGGGAGGACCGGGGCTAGGGAAGTTGGTCTTGGCACCGAGGCCGCGGAACCGGAGGGCAGCGGCGTCGTAGGCGCGTGCCGCCTCCTCGGCGCTGTTGAAGGTGCCGAGCCAAACGCGCGTCTTCTTTACTGGGTCGCGGATCTCCGCCGCGTACCGCCCCCACGGCCGCTTCCTCACGCCCCGGAACCGCTCCTCCTTGAGCTCCCTCTCTGCCTCGCTGCCCTTCGCTGCCCTCGGAGCCATCGCAACAACCCCTCCAAGGATTCAGCTTCGAAGCAAGGCGAAGGAGAGGAGAAGCGAGAGCCTTGAGGTGGAAGGAGAGACGCGGATGAGGTTATATAGCGAGAGAGACCGAGAGCGCAGTAAGGAGAGCGGGCGGCTTGACCGAGCTTGGAGGCCGCCTTGGGAGATCGCAGTGCCTAACACGCACAAAAACGAAGAGCAAAATAGAGCTGTCACGTCGCGATAAAAGCTTTTGGTCTATTGGATTTTGGGGAGGATCGATTTAGCCAAGAAACTGAGAACAACATCCTAATCAACGCTACATGCGATCGCCAGGTCAACGCTGCTCTTAAGTGGACAACCGCGTACGATCGAGGGGCGACGCGGTCAACGCGACACGTGGGTTACGCCAGACCGGCGGGGGGGGCGGCGCTCTCATTCCCGCGTCCGCCAACGAGAATGACGGCACATAACGTCCGTCAAATGATTCGTAGATAAACGGCAACATCCGACGGATAACGGCGGGTTTTGGGAGGCGGAAGCAAGACAATGAATTACGATTTTATTAAAATTATTAAATCAACTTTTTATCTTACCATAATTTCAATTTAATATTCCAACACTCGTTAATGATTACTAATTATTTTTAGTGCCAAAATTAGCAATTTTACGTGCTGTTCGAGGGCATCTATCTATGATCAAATGGGCAGATGACAGCATTAGATGAATCATCAAACTTCGATTCATTTTACTGAAATGAGCTGAACATATATATATATATATATATAGCAGAGAACTGCATGCATAGTTTCTCACGTCCTTGCGCGTTACGCTGTTTGCACGTAGCAGCGCATAACCCATCACTCTGAGGAATTCGACGAGGTCTCCGAGGGAGGGTAGCCGATGCCATGGCGAGTGTTGGGGAACAACACGAAGACCGAGCTCGCTATGGCGCCCAGCACCGGCGGCAACACCATCAGCGCCACCTTCTGCTGGGACCCGAAGGAGGGGTAGAAGCAGGAGACGGAGTTGGAGTCCAACAGAGAGATCGCCGCGAACACCTCCAGCGCGAAAAACGCGTGCACGAAGTCCCCGAAGCGGAGCTTGTACTTGGAGAGGTCGACGGAGCCGGAGCTCTCGTCGGAGAACAGCCAGAGGCCGTCTTTGGTGGCGACGCCGTAGTGAAGCTTCCCGTCGCTCCCGGTGTAGCTGTCGGTGAACGAGGAGAAGCAGCAGAAGAAGCCGCAGAAGCACAGGAGGGCGCCGGTGAGGTACTTATTGACGACGTGGCAGTCGCCCTTGTTGGTGAGGAGCGGGTTGAGGAACTGGTAGATGAAGACGGTGCCGCTGGGGAGGACGCGGATGAGGTTGCCGAAGCCTTTCAAGGTCTTGTCCGCCACGGTCTTCGTGGCCTTGGAGGAGCTGGTTAAAGACTCTGTTTGGTCTCCTCCCGCCATGCTGCTGTTTGCTGCGATCCTTCCAACTCTACGCCTCTACTTATGGGGAGACCCCTAAGTGGTGGTGGAGATGGTGATGATTGCTTGCAAGAACGACATGCTTGCCACCTAAAGGTCGCTGGTTATCCTTCAAAGTGATGCCAAAGCTGAAGCTTGGTTGGTGGATACGGCTTGAACGGTAGTTCTTTCCCTTCTCTCCGCCGACAGTACCGTGTTCCCACATTCCTTGTGCTCTGCAGGTGCTTACGAACTTGTACTTTTCTGATAACTTTCCACACACCTTTTGTCGTTAATCTGAGGTTAACATCGCGTAGGTTTCGTGTCAAACGCAGACTGTTGATTCGGACTAAAACTTCACCTAACAGTCGATGCTTTCGCAGCAGATCATCTGATGCTGACATGCATGCATGCTTGCTTGCTTGCAAGGGAGAAACCCTAGTCCCGAACACTAAGCGATGCACGTAAATGAGGGAGGAGTGACATGTCTGGGAACACTGCGAGGAAAGTTTTCCTTGGCAGCGCAACCGGGTGATGCTGTGCTCGTCAACCTGCAACCTGAATGAGACTCTAAGCATCTCGTGTGATGAGGTGAAAGCTTGCTGCTTCACGAAGACACCGACTGCAGAATGTGTTTGGTGTAACTTCATGCGGCAAATGGATTCTTCCAAGGTGGCATTTCTATCAGCCATGGAACTTTTCTTGCCTTCGATTCTCTTGTTTCAAACCCCAAGCACATAGGAATCCTTGTTCTACTTGATTAATCTACCTTTTATGTATCTGAAATCTGAGTTGTCTTTAGTAACTTGTTGCGTCTTAAGTGGACGACAAACATGCCATTAATTTAGAGGTGGCGTTGTAGTGCAAACTTCTTCTCCGCAGCTACCATTCAAAGATGGTTTCCACTTGTATTTTCTCTTCTTGGCTATACTTCATTTTTCTTGCTGAAAAATATGAGATAATTAGCCCATGCATTCGTTTAATATAGCAGAACAAATGTTGCTCATCAAAGTCAACATTTCATCAAATCTAGCCTAACATCACTGCATAACATTACAATGCACACTGTAGAAGAAGAAGAAGAAGAAGAAGAAGAAGAGATCTAAAACTGTGCATCTAATCTTCTCTTTCTTCCTCGGCAATCAGATCTGTTCTTAACGTAATTCAAAACATCGACGGCGAGAGATCGACCCGATTGCAGATCGACTAGGAGTAAGTGCTGCTCCAGCCCAAGCATTCGCCCACGGCCGGCGCGTCCTTCTTCAGCGAGAACCTCGGCAGCGGCAGCGAGCTGGGCGACGGCGAGTTAAAGAACCCCGACCCGGCGTACACCTCCGCGTGGGCCGTGGCCGTCGGAGCCTCCCCCCGCTTCAAGGTCGCGGCTTGCCCCTTCGGAGACTGCTCCCGCTGCTTCCTGCGGTGGGGCTCTGGCCTGGCGCTCAGGCCGGGCACTCCGAGGGTGTGATTGGGGTTCACCATGGAGCTCGATCGCGGCAAAGATCGAAGCTTTTTAGGCGCCTGGAGAATCGGGGACGGGGATTGGATTCCAAGGAACTGCGAGGTGAATTCGACGAGGCTTCTTCTGGGCCCACGGCGGCGGCTTCTAGGGGCGGACGTCCTCCACGAGGACCGCCGTCTGGCGGCCGGCCGGGTCAAAGCTCGTCGAGGCGTGACGCGGCACAGGTGGCGACGACGTCGGATAAGAACGGCCCCTCCGAAGGGTGGGCCCAAAGTGCTTCCGTCCAAAGGAGGGGCGGGTTTTGGACACGAACGGTGGGCGGCTTACGTGGGATTTGGTGGGCGGTGGGACCGTTTGTCTCGGTTGCTGTTGGCCGTTGATACCTTTGAATGACGCCGTCGCGTGTGATAGGTGCGTTTGAAATCAGCGTTTATTCGATTTAAGAGCATAGTCAATTTAATTGTGGTCCAGTCATAGAATATATGGAATTTATGACTATTACAATATTTTGATTGATTTCACTTTCAAAAAATTATAAAAAAATAAATATAATAAAATATAAAATATAATTTTTTGAACCAAACTTATATCCATCAATTTAAAAGAAACATTAGTTCACTCCTATTTAAGAACATTATTATCATTTTCAAAAAATATTTTATGAATAAATTAATTGATCTCTCATTCCACACAACTCTTTATCCAATAAATTAAAGGCTTATCTTGGTATTAATTCAAATAAAATGTGTCGATTGAATTCGAATTATATTCAAGTTTGAACAAGCAAAATCTAACTTAAAATCATATTGAATAAAAATCATATCATTTGCCTTATCCTACTTCATGGGCTCAAATATAATATCCGATTTGATTGAAAAAATTATGAATGAACTATAAGAGAGATTCGATTCTATTAAATGATTAATCGTATATATACAAAAAGAACAACTAATTATGCCAGCAAGAACCAATCACCATTTTAGTATGCACAAAATTTTATAGTATAATTATTTTCTAAATCCAATTGAATTATATTAAGGATATACATGTAATAAGGGAGGAGAAATATAATAGAAAGAAAAAAAAAGAAAGAGAGAAAGAGGAGGAGGACAAGATGAGAGAAAAAGAAAAAAAAACATTAAAAGAAGAGATAATTAAATTCTCATTCGAAGAGATCAAAGAAAAGAACATTAAGAAAAAGAATGTTATCGATATTAATCAAGTTAGATGATAATAAATTGCTAGTGTAGGGTATCACCTAATAATCACAAGAAATTAAGCATGATTACAATAAATTAATTACAGTAAAAATTATAATAAAAAATATTAGAGATGATTTTATTTATCCTCAATCGATGTGGAAATAACGTTGCAAACTTAGTTAGAATTATCTAAAGATATTATTATATTATTTATTATTCATCCTAAATGATCAATAGGTGAAAGATATATTAATTCTTAAAACGAGATGTTTTTTTTTTATTATAAAGAAGATGATTTTATAATCAATTTAACAAACATTTGATGTATAAAAAAATATTTTTTATAAAAAATAAAATAAATAAATAAATTTAAAACATTGGATAAACATATTTAAAAATCGGGTATTTAAATTGACGAGATGCGTCATCAACCCTTGCTCGCTTCAATCGCGTCTCGAAGGCGGCGGACGGAGGCTAGGAAGGAGCGAAAGAATGGGGAAGGCGGCGAAGGGATCGCGGAAGGGGAAGAAGGCGTGGAGGGCCAACATCAGCACCGACGACATCGATGACTACTTCGAGAAGTCCACCAAGGACGCCCTCACCGGCCGCGCCGCCACCATCGCCTCCCTCCCCAGCGATTCCCTCTTCTACCTCGACTCCAAATCCAACGCCGGTGCGCTTCTTCTACCCCAGCGTTTCGGTTCTCCTTCATTTTGCCCTTTCTCCTTCGTTTTACGCAAAGATCCGACCACGATGTTTGATTCTTGTTGCCTCTTACCGTTTCCTTGTTTTCGCCAATGTCATCGCATAACAGGTGCTCGTTGAATGAAAACGAGTATTTCAAGACATTGTCAGCCATTGTTTTGGGTGGCTATTTGCTTCCGAGATAATACACACGGTGTTAAATATAATTGCGTGCACTATTTGGGCTTTGAATAACTATTTACCGTGCATCGTTTTGTCTTCAGGAAAATTTCTTTGTCGATATAGTTTCTTTGGGTTGTCAATCATCCTATGGCTCATCATGTAATGCGACATCCGTAAGATTTGAGGAAGAAAGTTTGTTTTCGTTTAGCTTAGCATACGGTGTATCTTCTTGAAATACCTCAGATGTATTTGAGGATGAAGGCTACCTTTTTGGTTGAAAATCAACTACAGGACTGTTTTACTTCCCCTTCTTAAAATTATACAAGTGACTGATCCACTTTGGTACCGTGTAGGACGCACCCTTTAGTTCATCTCTACTTTTCTTGTGGTGATGCCTGGATTCAATAATTGTCTCTACACAAGCACTTCTCACACTCTTCGTACTCTATACTGTGAGCTATATTGAAAATTTTGGTGCTGCCACAGAAATCCCTCCGAAAAGAAAGATTGAGAAGCATAGGGAGAAAATTCTCCATTATGAGAGCTTGCTGCAGAAGAATCCTTTTGTGCAAGCTATTCCATCTTCTACCCTGAAAAAACTGAAGAGAGAAAAGAAAAAAGTTAATACAGAAAAACCTCAGGCTCAAACGGACCCCAAGGTATGCAATTAATTTTGAGATGCTTCTGTGGTCTGCAATCAGCTTTGAATTTTTATTATTTACCTATCTTATGTTGTTATGCCTTCAGGAAGAGGATACAACTTTTATTCTAACTGACATTTGGGGTGATGAAGGTTTCTTCTGTGACTTATATACTCCTCAATTTTTTTTTAATTTTGGAAGCAAAATTTTAATTTCGTCATCAATCTTGCAGGTGAAGCAGCTGGCAAGACCAGAAAGGTGAAATTGTCATGCCTTATATCTATATCCTAGTAGATAAGTTATGGTATCAAGTCATCGGCACTTATAAGAAAGTGTAGATTGTGATGCTTGTTTGTACCGCCAATGCCTCGTAATCATACCTTTACATACTAAAGCAATTTTAAGTTATTAAGTTTTTTAGATGGAGCATCTTGACAAATTTATGTGTACCACCGCAAGTCATGAGACAAGGTTTTACTGTTCTTTCTAGCATATGAAAAACAAGATATTAGTCCCTTATCTAGCATATAATGGCGGAGACGTGCAACTTTTTTCAGGTAGAATGTCTAGAAAACTCAAAACACCCAAGTGAATTGATACAAAAATGATATGTAAAGGAAGATAAAGCCTGAAGAGATTGGGGATTTAGAGGTTGTGCCAATCAGTTATTGTCTGCAGTGCTGTAGCATATACTTATGCTTATCAAAATGTTTCTGTTATCTTAATGAGATAGATTACTCATCTATGATGTCACCTTATCATTCTTGTGTAATCATTCTGTTTGATACTTTTAGACTGTGTTTTTTCTTGTAAAATTTTATGGTTATTTAAAAATAATCATAGTGATCGATTAGTAGTCCTCTGGTTCTTGCATACTGTGCTTGAGAATATTCTTCTGTATCTTACGTGCCTGGCACTTTTTTTTTTGGTCTTGTCATCCCAATTTTTGATCTTGCAGAAGCAGAAGGCTACACTCATTCCAGCTGTTGAAGTGGAGCCGGCAGGGTGTTCATTCAATCCTCCATTTGAGGCTCATCAAGTAATATTGCTCTCTTTGTTTATTTATATTTCATCCTAATTGGCTTGCTTAAAGTTAGCTAGATCAAACCTTTTATAGTTTTTTGAATGAATAGCTGTCTCAATTCTTTTTTTTTTCTTTGCAAATCTCACTGAATTTTGCTTCACTACTGCAAATATAGGATTCATTGGCTCAAGCTGTTGCCGACGAAATGCAAAATATCTACAAAAAAGAACTGGGGCCTCAACCAGTGCCAGTTACGGTTCCTGGTGAACCAGTGACAGAAGAAGATGTGAGCATAAATGACCATTTTTGTATTTTTCTTTTTATAATATTGAAGTGATCAGATAAATAAAGATATTAATTTTGTCTCAGGTAATAAACTGCTTGCTCGTTGTTTGGTTTTTTGTTCTTTTTTGCTAGCACTTTGAGAAATGAAATACTTAATATGCTGCTCCAGTTATTCACAATTGTTTGGTTACAATGGAGTTGCTAGCTTTATACCATAGAAAAAGAGATCAGTTCATAAATATTTTGTACCCCTAATTGGGTAAAAATGAAAGAGAGACCCTAATTAACTCTAGTTCCATGTAATTAAAGATGACGGTTCAGATTACCTTGATTTGAAGGTGATTATGATTGAATCCTATGATTTAATGTTGCCAATCATCCTTCCCTAATTATCTCTCAAGGCAATTAGAGAAGATCTAAACCTTTTACCTAAGAAATCAAGAGAAATAGGTTGAGAATGAGGATGAGCGAGTGAGCGTGAGAGAGGAGAAATGAGCGATGGGGTGATTAAATACACCCTCAACCAGCCTCTAGCCAGCTCCCAACTGTCGGATTGGTTGATTTGACCCAAATTCAACCACAACTAATTGGTCATAGTTGTTGACTTGTTGTCTGATACACATCAGATTTCAACAGGTTTGCTTGTATGCCCTGAATCTGTCGAACTCACTTGGTCCAAATCTCAACGGCTAGTCGGACCCATCTATACCACCTTTTTAAAATTGCAAACCATGTATGCACCCAAACGGTGCTCACAAGATGGGGGTGGGTTGTAACTCAATAGCAATCATAGCCTAGCATAATGCAAGTCTAATAGGATTGTGTATTATTATAATTAGGTTCAAAATAAAGTTAATAGGGTTGCTAATTTGTCATACAAAGTTATTTGAAAAGAAGTTGTAGCTTTACGATTGTGGATAATATATGCTATCATGACTGCACTTATGATATTTTGTATTCAGTTGATTACTTTTGTAATAGTAACATGGATAGAGTTAAATCTGAAAGCATATTATCTATCAATCGGGATATGCCTGGATCTCATTAACACTTTGACTGGAGCTCCAGAGCCACCCATTGATCTTAGAGGGCATGGTCCTCTCCTATCAATTTTCTATTAAGTTGATAGTGGACTATAATCTGACTAGTAATTTTGCTCATCTGCCATCGTCTTCCTTTTTTTTTTTTCAGAAATATTTTCTAGAGGCAGATGATGGAAACGAAAGTGACATAGAAGGGGAAACAGGCAACAATGATAGTGAGCTACCTGAATTAAGGTATCCTTTTGTGAATCGATTCTTTTCTTTCTTCAAGTTATTAGTTAGTGGGGTTTTCCCTGTAATGTAAAGTCTACGATTATAATTGTGGGCACCAAAGGATAGTTCTTTGTGTAGGCTGACTTGTAAATGTTGGTTTTGCACATTGTAAAGAAATGTGCTCGCTGCATAATTTTTCTTTCTTTGAGTATCAGATATAGTGTGTATGAATTAGATGATGTAGTTGCAACTTGTGAGCGAGGATTGTAATTCCGTATCGTATGATACGGTAAGGACAGTATTTACCTTTTTGATGGTTTCTCTGTATGTTGTCCAAGATGAACTGGGCAGTATGCCCCAATCCCCATACAAGGTTTATCACCCAGTCTGCTCAGTTTAAAGGCCTGTATTGCCTGGTACAGGGTGGTACAGGTCTTGTATCAGAGTTTTTCTTTTGATTTTTTTAAATCTTTTTTCAGGATATTTTTGAAACTTGGTTCACACAGGTGTACACTCAATACAATGATATGAGCCAGTATGGTAAGGGTCCAAGCCTTGACTGGTACACAAACAGTCTATGAGATTGTGAACCTTGCTCATAAGTACACTTTTGTACCTTTTACTTTTTTTCTTCATTTTTCCTGGCAAGTTTAAGAGGCCTGATAAATTAAAGAGATTGTTTAAATGTAATGAGGGTTATTACTTAGAAAAGTTAATTTCTTTATTCTACTATTGAAGCAATCAAATTTGTTAATCCACTCATCCCAAGTTGCATGTCAATGGAAGGCATTCTGTTTTGGTTTGAGATCAGATTCACGAGTTACCTTCAATGCTTTTGAGAGATCAAGATTCCATTGCTGCTGCTTTAACTTGTGATTGTGAGTAACAAGGCAAGAATTCCATTCGTACATGTCATGCTGCTGATATAATCTTTGACATGTTCCTAGTTAGAATATGCTAAGAACCACTATGACACATAAATGGAGCTAATTGAATGCATGTATAATAAATTTTCCATTTTTTTTATATATTGCTGTCAACATAGTTTTGTGGTGAAAGGATTTTATTTTACTGATCACAAATAATTCGAACTATGACCGTTAATGTTGTTGTCTATTCTATGTTTGCCTTAGTGCAAGAATTATAGTGCCGGATCATGTTCACCCACAACCATGACAATTTTTGGACTATTATCCAGCGCCAAGACACACCAAGTGGTCATGTCTTTGTGCGCTCTAAAGTGGCAATCCTTGCCATAATACATTATTGAATGTGTGCAATTCTCTTCCATTCATCCAACTTATCCGATGCATGATTGTATTATGCCATGCGAAAATGGTATTGACACATGCTTGTCAATCTTTTGCCCTGGTACATTGTTGAAGATGCACTATTATTCTTTTCATTAATCAATTTTATGAAATTAGGTATCTCGAAGTTGGCTTTATTTTATATTGCAGATTAGTTACTCGCATAACATATTAAGCTATTACTTGCCTAATATATTATGCTAATCAATTTTGATTTCCAATGATCTTCTAACAAGGCTTGACCATGTAATTTGTTCTCTTAAAAGTCAGTAACTTGGGTGTTCTGTTTATTATGTTAATTATTTGTAGTCTCCTGTGGTGGATTAAAAAAAATTGACTGACATCTGTGATCATTTACAAAATTTAACTATTTATGATTGCTCATATTGACTGGTTGTTTGTCTAGTGTTAGGAGCTCCTCTATCAATTTTTGTTAAAGAATTATCTTTGAGATTTTTTGCAATGATTAGATTAGGTTATTCTACACCTGCAGCTGGCAACCAAAATTCTTGTGTCATATATTGCAAAACATTTTATTGAAGGCAACCCTTAATGCTGATTTGCAATTTGGTACATATTTTGTCATGGTTGTGGATGCCAACTTTTGAGGAAAGGTCGTTGGTGAAGTTTGTAGCACAATTGGCTCTCACATGATTTGCAATCTTATTCATCTTAGATCATGAGACCTATCATATTTATTCTTGTAGCAGGAAATCAAAAACAAAGAGAGTAACTCGAGTGGAGCTAAATCGGAGAGCCAGGCGTAAGGAGCAGCTAAAAGCAGAAGAAGAAGCTAAGAAGCTGAAGAATCTTTCTGAGGAACTAGATAGGTAATATGATTGTCCTCGTGGCCCAGGTGGTCCTGTGGTTTCTTTGACATTTAAGATTAACATCTTTAGGCACTTGTACAGTTTACCAGATATAATGGAGGAAATAGCTAAAGAGGATGAAGAAAAGCACAGAAGACACACGAGACGTGCCGTAGCTCGGCAGGAAAGATTGAAATCTGCTCCACCTCGCCTTGGGAAGCACAAGTATGAAACATATTCTTGCTCTATATTATTGGATTTCACTTCACCGTCATCGTTAAATACTGCAATGAGAGAGCACACTGTTATGTGATGCTTTTCGTAGCTGGCAGCCAGCCTGTACTATGTACAGAAAACAATATGCTACTAGATATCTATGCTATCCCGATCAACTTTACACTTTAGTAATTATAGCGATAAGGGATTTGCTGAATGAAATTGGCATGGAATACTATTTGGCCATTATTTTTTAGAATTTTTAGTAAACTACTCAGCTTTTCCTAGTAACATACTTCTTTTAATTAATTTAACCCGACATGGTTAACTAGATTCTATCAGGAATGATTTACTCTAATGAAGTATTAAAGTTTTTAACGTGTTCATTCTTTATGCACGGACATTGATGAATACTGGTGCAGAACAGATGTGTTTTATGGTTCACTGTGCACACCGCACCTCTGCATTAATGTTAAAATATGATGCTTGGAGGTTGACAGTTGAATTCCTGCCTCCAAGCATGCCAGTCTGCTGCCAGCAAATGAATTCACCATCTAACTTTTGGTTCCGTGTGGGAATCTCGGTTGATGAGCGAGGTACACAATTAAATGTTCCGGGCCATTTCGATTTGATTCCAACGAGCAAAGATTGTTCCATGTGTCTTGATATCTTGTTAATTTGGTGACGACGGGATGCTTCGAGTGCAATTCCCCTATCTGGCTCAATCGGCAACCATTTTGAAATTAAATAATTTCTGTTTTTCTTTTTTGGTTTGTTGATTCTTTAGGAAGATATGATTAGTTTTGTTCTCTGCTCTTTTTACAGATTTGAACCGGCTCCTGTTCAAGTTCTTCTGACAGAGGAGATTTCTGGATCCCTCAGGAAGCTGAAGGTAAAATTATTGGTTCTCTCGAGTACGTTTAGATCCGTCTCTAGATCTTCATCACTATTGAATTGGACCCTTTTTCTTTTCCCCTTAAAAAGGGTTGCTGTACTCTCGCAAGAGATCGTTTCAAAAGCCTGGAGAAAAGGGGGTTGCTTGTTCCACGAGCTAAAGGGAGCAGGTTGTGTTGCTTGCTCAAACTTTTGCATTTGGTTCGACCAAGTGTGTGCAATTTCATCTCACAGTAGCTTGTTTACATGTGAACAGAAGGAAATAAAAACCGAGGTGACGACCGATGGGTGGACGAAGGATTATTTCTATGAATTTAATTCGATAGTTCCTAACTTGTTCCGACGAAATTACCATAGCTTGCTCTATCCTGGTCAATAAATAACATTTTCTAAGCATTAACGCACCGCGTCAGCAATTTGGTGTGCTTTGTACTACCTAGTTATCGCTATTTACGTAACTGGCGGAGGTATTAACCTGTGCAGCCTCTTTCATTTCGAAGAAGAGAGTTACTCCCGTTGACTACTATTCTACTGCTGGAGAATAGAACCGGTACAGGGAAGCTGCCATCTCATATCGAGTTTCCCGGAGGCGGCCGACGAGCACGGACAGGTAATCGCCTGTGGACACGAAGGCTCGTGCGGGGTCTGGAATCGTAGACAGTTTGACTTGACTTTTTCTCGGGCCGAGATTTCTCTCCGACTTCAAGCGACGTGATGCAAGCCGCGCGGACAACCTTCGGCCTGCGCGAGTGTGGGCCGTCGGATGCGTGATCGGCGGTGGATCGTCGTGTACGGACGGCGGGACGTGGCCACGGTGGCGTGGGGGGGCACTTTTACCGTCGGTTGACGATGCGATCTTTGACTTGGAGAAGAGCGACGCGGGCTCTTGAAACGCGCCAACCTACCCAGGACGGTGTCCTCGGGGGAGCTCTAGCTTAGAGCGGGACCCACAGTAGGGTTTCTCGGCCGAAGACCTTATTCTTCTCTTTCCAGCTGTCGTGTCCACTTCGCCTGCCCCGGTTCCTCTTCGGTGTCGACGCCTTGCGATTTCTCCCGGCGCGGTCGGAGGAGGAGGAGGAGGAGGAAGGAGTCGCGGCGGAGCATGGGCTCGAAGCCGTGGCTGATCCCGGCGCCGAACTACCGGCGGCTGGACTCGAGCTGGGAGACGGACGACGACGCCCCGGGCCCCCGATGCGCTCACTCCCTCACCGCCGTGGACGCCACCAATCCGCGCGGGCACCGCCTCATCCTCTTCGGCGGCGCCACCGCCATCGAGGGCGGCGCGTCCTCCGCCGTCCCTGGCATCAGTAACTCACCGCCCCTCTCTTCCCTCCTCTCGCTTTGCCTGCGGTTCGATGCTGCTTTCGACTGATGGTGGTGCCCCTTTTTTTGGCGTGAAGGGCTCGCGGGCGTCACGAATTCGGTTCACTCGTATGACGTTAATACCAGAAAGTGGACCAGGTGTGGACTTCTCTTTGTCGTCGTCGATGATCTCCGGTTACAAGTTGATTTTGTCGATGCGAATGCAGCAATCCTCTTTTTCCACTGGCAGGATTCATCCCGCGGGAGAGCCGCCTTCTCCGAGGGCTGCACATGCCGCTGCAGCGGTTGGGACGATGGTTGTTTTCCAGGTAACATGATTTGGAAAGGACCGCACTAATCGTGAATTATTGGGCTTTGGGTGTTGTTCTATTTTCTTTATCTGAAACAAATAGCTGGTGATTGGTTCTACTAGGGTGGCATTGGACCTGCCGGGCACTCCACGGATGATCTCTATGTTCTTGACCTGACAAATGATAAGTTCAAGTGGCACAGGTGAAGATCAAAGTGTCCTTTGTCAGTCTCTGACGAGCCTTTTCTGGTTTACTTACGTATGAGGGTGTCAAACAAGTAGTGTCTGTACAATGCGCTGTCGTGATCTGTTGCAGGTTGGTCGTTCAAGGACCCGGGCCAGGTCCTCGCTATGGCCATACCATGGACTTGGTAGCTCAGCGTTATCTTGTTACAATCAGTGGAAATGATGGTGAGTTTTTTTTCTTCGAACTGTAGTATTATGCTCGATCAGCTTAACGATTATGTGGTACAAGAGTGCAAATGAATTATTGAGATTTAGTGAAAAACATAAAGTTGTCGATTTCTAAGTGTTAAGTTCTATTGGTGGTTCTGGCAAGAGAGTTTGAAAGGAGATAAATGAAACACTTACTAAACAAACCAGGGCCTCACATGCCTAATTATGTAGTCGTATGTTTTCTTTTGTAAATTAGCTTCTTAATAATAGACTTTTGGTTTGTCTTCCTTGTCTCATGGTTACAGCCCTATGTGCAGCATGAGAAAACTCATGGTTGACCTCTGTAGTTGAGAACTTAATTGATGCATCTTAACAATTTCAAAATGGATGTCACTTTTTTTCTTTATTTTTCATGTTTAACTTCTTTCTCGGAAATCTGTTCTTCAATTCTCGCTAACTTTAGCACGATAAATAGAAAAAAAAATGTCTGTTTTCAATCACATACCCAAAATTTGGCCATAAATTCACATATATTGACCTATTGACATTCTTACATTGCATAACAGTGAAGAGGGATTTGTCGTGTTCCACTTGATTTATGTTGATCATATTAGTGCTTGATAGAAGCTATAAATGTCTCATCTAGCATCCTAGATGTAATTGCTAAAAGTGAGTGATTTAAAATGGTTGACGAACACATCAGTGATAATATACCTAAATGTCCTTAAGTGATAGTGCAAACTTTGTCTAAATTCTACTATAGAGGTTTGCATCTGCTGATCTTTCTTTGGTCATCTCAATGCCACATCTGCAGATTGGGTCAGATTTTGGAATTCTTTTGCATCTTACATTTGCATATTAATGCTTTCTTTAAGAAGCATCTACTATGTTTTCTACTTAACTCTTTCTTTGGGTGCTTTGCAACAGGAAGAAGATTGAGTCATTACTGGTTATTCGTTACTATTTTGTTTAATTGAAATTTGGTTCTTTTGTTCAGGCAAGAGAGTTCTCTCTGATGCATGGGCTTTGGACACTGCACAGAAACCCTACAGATGGCAAAAACTAAACCCAGAAGGCGACAGACCTTCAGCTCGAATGTGAGATTGTGCTTTATCTTTGTTATTTCCAAAGTTTGTTAGGTTCTTTTTGAGCAATAACTATTTTGGACATCATCGGATGATTTTACTTGTGAAAGGTGCAGCATGGCTCTGGGTAAAGGAAGGATACATGTATTTTTTAAAATTTTAATTTAGTGGACATTCTCTTTTGAAGTTGTGCTTACATGATTCTATTGTTAGTATTTGAAGGATATTATTTTTTTATTTATTCTGAGTAGATTCTGTGGTGACTTAGCAATCCCATTTTCTATACCTAAACAATGATCTAGTTCTAGATCCTTTGTTATTCGTCTATAGTTCATATACACTTTTGTCGGTTAATATACGATTTTGCAACTAATAAGTAGTGTTGACTTATTTATTATTTATGCGGTTTGTACTTTATAAATTCATTTTGACATGTGATGGAAATTCCAAAGTGTGAATGCCATGTGAAGTTGGGATATTGTAGTTTAGCTTGATTATTGTGACATTTGGTTTCGTTTTCCATTCATTATTCTGTTTCACAGGTATGCCACTGCAAGTGCACGTTCTGATGGCATGCTTTTGCTTTGTGGTGGAAGAGATTCTTCAGGGATGGTACAAACTGCTTTATTCTTTTCTTTTGTTATAATAAGTGGTTCCTTCTACTGATCAGTGCTCTTTACAAATAACTCAAGTATGCCAGTTTACAAAAAGGTGTATGCTAAATTCTTCTTTGGTTTGATTGACTTCTTTTCTCACATAGATGTGGTTATACTCATGAACTATATACCTTGTAACCTGTGGGCTTTCTTCTGATATAATTTGTATGCTACTTAGTCATTCTTGTGAAAACCAGGCTTTTTTTTGCGTACTCTTGTATTAAGAGTTGGTCACAGTCATATGCTCGAACAGCGTCAGCCTTGATACATTCAATTTGATTTTTTTACTTAAAATAAAAGGACCAGTAAGAAACAATAACAGAATAAAACAGGCCAAAGCTATCTTATGACATATCCCTTAATTGTGAATAATGGTGGTAATGTTTGTGTCTGAACTCAGAAAGTTGGAAACAAATAGCTTGTATCATGATTCATGTCAATAGTTGATCATTACAGAACTTGATGACTATGAGTCCTTGTTTTTAAGTACTACTAAGCCACCAGCACGAGATTTGTTATTGAATCTAAGAAGCATGGACATGCCAATTTGGTGGGCCTATCAATGTCGGACACATGATGGACACAGATACGTCTCTAACATGATTGGACATGCGTCAGACATGTGTCTTATTTATTTATTTATTTTTTGGGGCACCGCTTCTGCACCCTTCCTTGCGTGCTGCTTGCATGTGCCGCTGAGGTTGCATGGCCCTCACGTGAGGGCCATCAGCTTCGGGGAGGTGCACCGAATACACCGCTGCAGCACTACCCAGTGCCCCAAGCCCACCTGCGTCCAATGTAAGCCACCGTCCCTCGCCCTCATACCCTCGGCATCCTCTCGGCTCACTCACAATGCCTTCTTCCTCACCAGCAAACAACGTCACCTTTCTATCACTGGACCCACCCTTCTTCCTCACCGGCGAACGTCGTCGCAAGGCACAATGCTGACCCAGACCCATCCTTCACAGTTTGCCTGTCTGCAACTTTCCCAGATTTAGGTCAGATTTCTCCTGCATCACAAGGTACAATGCTGACCCAAACCATGGTGGGATGCATGGTGGCATGCTTCTCCCCAAACCATGATTGGATGCATGGTGGCGTGCTCCCCCCCAAACCATGATGGGATGCATGGTGGCATGTTTCCCCTCAATGCTAAGAAACCTTGCAGGTTTGTACTTTGTATTTTAGTTAAAGTAATTAGGACTCTAGAAATAAATTAAATTATTAATCAATTCTAAACTAAGATCTTAATTAGTTAATAATTTCTTGATTTATTTTTAAAATAAACTTTTGCTTGAAGGACCCTATATTACTATGTTTTAATTAATATTTTCTCTTAATTGATTATAGAATCATACTTCGGCGGTTGTTATTAATTCTAATAGAAAAATTATGCTATCAAAAGCTGAATATATAACTACACTTTCCTTCACTTCTTATTAACCACATAAAAGTTTTTATTATACCTATGAATAATTTCAAGCAGATATATAATGTCTAGAGGTTTATCAAGAACTAACATATAGCAGTAGGCAATTCATGTAAAATTAATCATATATCCAAGCTCACAGATCACTACCAAATATGTTTTTGCATCTTAAAATGAGCATTAGCTAAAGTTAGCATGGGATATTTTAACTGTGGGGCTCTAAGAAAGTCCCAAATAGGGCTCCAAATTCCAACAAAAATATCAACTGATCTTTAAACCCTGATACAAGACGTCTGGATTTAAAATTTCAGCAAATATTAGTTTATAAAGTTTAAGTATAAATACTACAAAACCCATGTTAATCGAATATTATATATATGAAAAAATACATGTGTCCTTGGCATGTCCGTGTCCTAATATTTAAAAAAAATGTTGTGTCGTCGTGTCTGTATCATGTCGTGTCCATCTCCCGTGTTAGTGTCCGTGCTTCTTGGTGTTGAATATAATGCATGTTTTGTTACATGATTTTTAAATTGAAGTCAGACAGCCATGGTAGTGACATTCCTTTGTGATTTGGGTATCAAGAGTTTGACTCATAGGAGTAGCCTCCACTTCTAAGGTTAAAGCCCTAAACACTGACCCACATTGGCAGGAGCCTTGTTCACTGAACCACCTTGTTTAGTCTTACAGTAACAAGGATTGTTGTATTCAACCTGAAGGAGACAAACATGGTCTAGCTCTTAAGCACAAGGTGAGTTCACAAAGTACACACAAATTCTTGACACATTCAGATTGCAATTGCATTCTGTCAGGATGTGTATATTAGCTGTTGCCTTGTAGAATTGACTTTCTTTCATTTAGCTGACCAAATTCAGATAAGTGGTTTCAAGATAGGTAGAGGAAGGCCAAAAAAGTTGTGGCTATCCATGATATGGAAAGATTTTCTAGCCTTATATTAAGTAGCGACATTGCCCCAATAGGGCTCAATGGTGGAAAATGAACCATGTAGGCAGCCATGTTTTAGATGTTAACCACCTTTTATTCTGTTCTTTATGCTTTTGTTTTTAAGTTTTGTGAGGTTTCTGATACTAAATACCAAGTGTATAAGTGGGAGTTCTGAAGGCCTTCCCCTGGATATCTACTGAATAAACCTGCTTACTGTGCTTGCAGGCTCTGTCCGATGCGTATGGACTACTTATGCATACAAATGGCCAATGGGAGTGGACTCTAGCTCCTGGTGTGTCACCATCTCCAAGGTATCAGCATGCAGCGGTAAGTGGTCTTATCAGATGCATTATCATGCTTAGCTATACTATGTAAAACATTTAAACTTCTTCTGGTGTTACCTATTTCTATATGGGAGAATTTTAGCACATGGTACGGCTACTGGCTTTATGAGTTTGGAGTGATTGCTTTTTCATAGTATGTTTTGCCGCTTGCTTCTTGATCATGCATATTTACAAAAAGATACTTCTAGCAATAACATCAAATTCTTGTAGTACACTTTCAGTTAAAGTGACTGTCCAAGTTACAGGTTTTTGTAGGGGCTCGTTTGCATGTTACGGGAGGTGCTCTCAAGGGAGGGCGAAATATTGAAGGTGAAGGTGCTATTGCAGGTAAGCCTTAACAACCATTTGCTGCAAGTTGTGTACTGCTTATTCTATCCAAAAATATTGTGTAACCACATTTCTGGTTGAAGTTCTGGACACTGCTGCTGGGGTGTGGTTGGACCGACATGGAATTGTAACGTCCGCTCGCACTCACAAGTCACCAACTGACCGGGATGGTCCCTTAGAACTTCTGCGTAGGTGTCGCCATGCATCAGCCTCTGTTGGCACTCAAATATATGTCTATGGTGGCCTTAGGGGAGGTAAATTGTGACGCTTAATTGTACAAGGAACTGGTTATTACTTTTTTATGTTAGTGGCTTATATTGCAACAGATTAAGCAATTGTAGCAGGCCTTTTCTTTCGCCTGATATGAGATCAAATGATTATCTTTGTACCCTTATTATAAATTGATTTACCCTTTTTAACTCAATGATTTTCTTGTTAATAAAGTGTTTAGGTTCATGGTATAAAAGAAGCAACTTACAATGATTGTCAACTTTACCTTTAATATTGGCTTTTGCGAATGCAGATTATGACTCAAATGTGGTTACATGTATGCTACTAAAATGGAGAGAAATTTTGCAGATATGATAATCGTAAATGATTGTCACTCATCCAGTCTAGATTTTAGACCATAACTGGTGTTTCCAATTCTTAATGCTTACTTGTAGAAGTGAACATGCAAGGTTGCTTGGTTGGAACAAAGCTATGGGTATAACTTCTCTATTACTCTGGTCTTGGCTGTATTCTTATTGGACTCTAGGAAAGGTCTGCTGTCTTGTCATTTAGTCCAATAATTTGGTCATTGTGAATTGAATACAAAATTGATTGGTGGCTTATTATATTACATCGTGACAGTGATTTAAAAAGGCTCTCGGGCGCTTGCCTAGGCGCTCGGGCGAGGCGAGGCGAGGCTCGAGTGCCTCGCTTCACTTCCTGGCGGCGCACTTCAAAGAGGCGCCGCCTGGGCGCTTGCCTGAGCCTAGGCGTCGAGCGCTTCGGGCGTTGGTTCGATCGAACTAACTAAATCACCGATAACAACCTAACCCTCGCCTTAACCGCCGCGCCGCACGCGCTACCTGCGCCTGCCGCCGCGCTTTTTTGCCGCCGCCGCTTCGCTTCCGCCGCCGCCGCCGCTGCTCGCCGTTCGCCGCGTTGCCGCCGCTCGCCGGCGCCGCCGCCGCCGCTCCAACCGCCGCCGTTGCACCCACTCAGTTGCCGCTTATCGCCGCCGCTGCTGCCGCCGCCGTCACTCCCACTCCACCGCCATCGTCGCTACGCCTCAACAGACTCGGTCTTCTCAATCCTACTTCGATAGTATATTGTTAACAGTATACTAATAACAAAATTTTTTATTTATTAAATTAATAATATATTATTAATATATCTGCATATTGTTATAGTAATAATTATTTAAAATTTGACAAATGCTAGGACTATTAATATACTGTTAACAGTATGCAGATATAGAGTTGGGTTAAAATTTTATTGTTTCGGTTTTTGAGACTTTTTAGTAATATGATATTATGATTTTGCACCTTAGATTTTCTTAATTTAATAGTATATTTTTATTTAAATAATTATATTTATTAATTATATTATATATTGTTATATTTTAGCGCCTCGCTTCGCTCGGGCTAGCGCTTGGGCGAGCACCTAGCGCCTTGGGCGATTTTAAACCTTGGTGCCTTTTGGCGCCTAGTGTTTTTTAAATCACTGCATCGTGAACATGTTGCTTGCATGACTTATCACAAGGCATTATCAGTCACAAGGGATTTTGCTTGCTTTATGTTGCTGGCTGTTCTAATAGTTGCATGGGAAGAATTCTAGAGTGCATGAATATCCAAGCTAAAGTTCATTGACCTTATTCACTTTATTGTTGTAGTTCTATATTCATTAGCATGTTTAGCATAGAGATATTATTCATAAGATCACCATCAAGGTTTTATAAAAAAATGACGGTAGCAGTCAGTATGCGTCAGGCTTTTACTGGTTTGAGTGGCACACAGACTGGGTAATTTTGCTTGGTCTACTTTGGAATAGCGTTTATAGCTTGGTAAACTTAATGTGCCGGGCAGTCTGGTTGAAATATGGCCAATACAAACTAGTGTGTTGGGTGGTATGCCTTACGCCTGGCATCAAGACTTCTTTAACCTTTTTCCCCTCTCCCCTCTTGTATCATCAACAGCTGTCAAGCTGTTGATCTCTCTCTCTCTCTCTCTCACACACACACACAATGTAAGCAATCAAATTCCAAAAGCACAATATGCATTTTGGTACTGCTATAAACACTGCCTCCCTATCAGGAACGAAATATATTTTTATCAATGAACGTGATTGTTTTTGAGATGATACAAGCATTTGAGCTTTGAATGCGTAAGCATTTTCCTGTTGGTTGTGCTGACAATGATAATTAACTGAGAGATGCTGTGTGTCTTCTTCATGAATCAATTTATTATTATTTTTGAATAAATTTATTTCACTTCTGAATTTTGTTACTTTTTTCCTCAACCTCTGAAATTGTAGTGTTGACCTTTTTGCAGATATGCTACTTGGTGATTTTCTTGTAGCAGAAAATTCTCCTTTGCAATCTGAAATTAGTTCCTCCATGTACAATCTTGATAGGGTCCCTGCTGTAAATCAAAAACCTAATCAAAGTGTTAATTCGGATTCACAGTCTGTCGAACAAGAATTGGATAAGAAACCAGGGATGGCTTCATCTGCCAGTTTGAGGTTTTTCAGTTTTCAGTTCATTTTCTTTATATTGTTTTACATATTTGCTGAACTTGAGGAAAGTTCTGAAGGCTGATATGGGTCTTTATTTTATTGTCAGTGTGGATCAGAAGTCTATTGACATGCTCACTGAGGCTTCTGCTGCTGAAGCTGAAGCTGTCAGTGCTGTCTGGCGAGCGGCAAAGGAAGCATCAATTGAAAGCCTCTCAGACGACAAAGAGTCAGAATCTCAAGTCAATGATGAATTCTCAAATGCAGAGGATTCCTCAGATGTTGCTTATTCTCTTGAGCCAGATGTACGGTTGCACACTCGAGCGGTATGTTTTTCTTTGCCAACTTTTCAGTTCTCACCCATTTTTATGAATCTGTGATCATTAATATTCTGGCATTTCAGGTGGTGGTTGCTAAGGAAACTGTTGGCAGCCTAGGAGGGCTTATAAGGCAGCTTTCATTGGACCAGTTTGAGAATGAGAGTAGAAGAGTGCATCCAACAAATGGTGAACAGACATACTCAACAAAAAAGTTCTTGAATAGGCAGAAATCTCCACAAGGCTTGCATAAGAAGGCAAGCATGTGACTTAGCTATTCTATCTGGAGTTGTAGCAGAAATGTTTAATGTTAGGTATCTTGTTGCAGATAATATCCTTTTTGCTCAAGCCAAGATGTTGGAAAGGCCCTGCTGACAGAAGATTTTTTCTTGATTCCTATGAAGTTGGTGAACTTTGTCATGCTGCTGAGCAGATATTTAGGCAGGAACCAACAGTCTTGCAGCTGAAAGCTCCAATTAAAGTATTTGGTGATCTTCATGGTCAGTTTGGTGATCTTATGAGACTATTTGATGAGTATGGTTTTCCCTCAACCGCTGGGGACATAACGTAAGACTCAAAAATTGACTTGTCGATATGCTGTTTTCTTTTTCTTTTGTTAATATTTTCATTAAAATAGGTATGTTTGAAGCAGGATATTATATAAAAGCTTATTATGTTAATTTCATAAAGTGGTATTGCAAGTAGATCAGGTATGAGTATATGTTCTGAATGGAAGGTTAGAAACTAGTGGTGCATATTGAGTAAAACCTTGATGGAATTTATGACAAATTTAGTAGTGGTTATCATGGTTGTACATTTTGTCCGAACAAGTACGTATCAGTTTGGCAGTCTATCAGATCGGTGGCATGGACGGACCATGGCACATGCCTCCCAGCACCTTATATACTCGGATCTTAAAAAAGTTCCGCAGCACATGTCTGTGTACCGTGTGTGATACATTGGCACATACCAAACCCATGCTAGTCCGGCCAGGGATCAGCTTGGTTCCGATACATGAAACATCATATCATGGTTTTTACATAAATATATTTTCTAGTTTCAAATTTTTCTTATCTTGGGATTAGGCTGAGACTAGAATTGTGGACCTTGATACAATCAGAGTTCCAGTCAGCATGCAGACTGGTATCTTGGAATGCATGACATCTTTAGTATGCTGAGATTGGCGGTCACCAGGATGAAAAAGAAAAAGAATAGGGAAAAAGTGACAGGAAAAGCATGGAAAATATAACAAAACAGTTCTATACATTTAACAAAAAATTGACCTGGCAGTATCTCAGGGTGTTTATTTTCCTTGGAATTGGGAAACCAATTTAGCTTGCCTTCTTTGATAAGAGATTATCTGAACCACCAGGAGACTAACATATACAATTAGGTATTATGATAAAAACATAATGAGTAGAAGGAACTTGATTAGTAGATTTCGGCTACATATCTGATCCTGAAAGCTTATTTTGGATTTTGATCATAATAAACTAATAATAATTATGCATTTTAAATGGATTATTGGTGGGCTGGCTAATGTGGGAATATTGATGATTAGGAAATGTTGCTGTATGCTACTTTACTGAAAGCATTAATTTTTCTTTAATTAAGCTAAACCTTCTCTATATCAACGTCAAGAAGACCAAGCTTATGCAGTTGGTGTTTAAACTGCATCACTAGGCAGCTTTTGCCTTTTGCCCCCTCTTGTCATTCTCTGACATGCTATTTTTTTTAATGTGGTAAATCCATATTGCGCACCGCAAGGTGTTGCAGGTTATCTAGTAACTCTGGTTTGTTTGTGGCACCGTCAAATCTTCAATGAAGGGAATGGATTCTTTATTTATCTAGCATAGTTCAATAAAATCATTTAGAGCAAAAGTGGTCAGCCATCTGAAAATTATTAAGTTTTTGTGGCCTTGGATGACTGTACCTTTACGTTGGTTGTTTCATACAGCTCTTAACTATGTTGAAGAGCGACTACATGCAAAATGATCATTTCTTGATTCTAATCCCTCAATAACTCTTTTGAGAACTCACATTCTAGATCAAGCAGGACTTGGGACTTTTTTCCTCATCATATATTGACTAATAGAAATTTAATCATGCAAACCGGAATACTTGCCTACATATTTTTTGTGCTGTGATAATAGGCAGTGGGTTTGTGCTTTTCTGTATCTATAGTCATTTTGTGTTTCAGGTACATAGACTATCTTTTTTTGGGGGATTATGTGGACCGAGGTCAGCATAGCTTGGAAACAATAACATTGCTACTTGCGCTGAAAGTAAGTTTTGGCTCTTGAAATTTCTTATCATATGCGCCTTTCTAAATTTTGCAATATAACTTAACAAATGGATACAGATAGAGTATCCAGAGAATGTCCATCTGATCCGAGGAAACCATGAAGCAGCTGACATCAACGCTCTTTTTGGTTTTCGTCTTGAATGCATCGAGAGAATGGTAGGAGGATAAATGACTATAAATACCTTCGTGGTTGTATGATCAGAAATTGCTAATTACACAGTTTTTCAGGGGGAAAATGATGGGATATGGGCATGGACTCGATTTAATCAACTTTTCAACTACCTTCCACTTTCTGCTCTCATAGAGAAGAAGATTATCTGTATGCATGGTGGTATCGGGAGGTCTATAAACTCTGTCGAGCAGATAGAGAAGCTTGAAAGGCCCATTACCATGGATGTTGGATCTATTATTCTAATGGACCTTCTTTGGTACTTAAATTCCTATGCAACTCCTATTTACATCATATCTGTCACACCTTTGAAAAATTATACTGATGATCGTTCAATCTGCAGGTCTGATCCCACAGAGAATGATAGCATAGAGGGTTTGAGACCAAATGCCAGGGGACCTGGCCTGGTCACTTTTGGGGTATATTTATATATCATTTTTTATGAGACCGCTTGCTTATTGAATGACTACAACGTTGCTCTTAAATTGTGATGCTTGATGCATAATTTACCAATCATTAGTTGATGATGTCCTATAATTTGCTTTACATGCTTAACTATCATTATGGTCGCTTCATGCTAAGAAACCACCTAGCAACTGGAGTTAAAACAATGGATACTACCTTGGATGTATTCTTGGAACTTATCATTCATCGGTACTTATTCTGGGTATGATAGATATATGTTGACTCCATCGAATTCTGTCTGGTTGGAGTTAAAAACTCATGAAATGAGAACTCATCTATTTTGTTGGTGGAGATGACCAGGAAGTGTGCTTACCTTGCCCATCTCGGAGAGGTTTGGAAGTCTTGGCCTGAGAATTTGGTCTTAGCTTAAAGCAAACATATGCAATTTTCTGTTTTTTTTTTTTTTTGAAGTCTTGCTTTTTGACTATCAAGCATTATGAATGTGTTCGGTGTGGCCTTCCCTCCTTTTTCCTTTCACTTTTCTGGGTATTAACCAGGCTTGGTGCAAACTTACCAAACTACAAAAACAACTGCTCATTGCAAAATTTACATTTATGCCTTTACACTTCACATTAGCCTTTGGGAACACAAAATTTAGCCAGTTCCCATGTTATATTATGGAGGATTTGCATGCCATTGCCTTGAACGGTGCTAATAAGTTCTACACTGTTGCATCCAGAGATAAGCTTAATTTTAACACAATTGTATATTTAAAAGGGATGAGAAAAGAAAATCATGGTAATTAGAGTCATGTCCCATGGCAATCCATGGTTGCCTGTTTTTTTTTTTTTTTTGGGTGACTCGGATACTTGTGAAATGGTTCTGAGAGATCAATATCACATAGAAGTTTGGTGACAGACTTATAAATGACAAACCCATGTGAATGTGGCCCTTACTCCATATTATGTGTGCAGCCAGTTCAACAATGCTAATTTTGACTTGATGACAATGGTTGCAAGATTCACAAGTAATTGTAAAATGGACTGAAGGATGCTGTCTACTTTTATTCTCATTTTATTCATGTGATGATGTACATAGCACATGATAGTATACGTTGTCTCAGTCTGTTTCACTTGCTTGCCCATGGCAACATTGTTTTGAATGGATAGATTATGTTTAGGCTGTACTTTTTATCTTTTTGTAGCTGCCTAGAAGTAACCGTGAAGTCCTTTGAACTTGCAGCCCGACCGAGTCACTGAATTCTGTAAGAGAAACAAATTGCAGCTCATCATAAGAGCTCATGAATGTGTGATGGATGGTTTTGAACGGTTTGCTCAGGGACAGTTAATCACGCTGTTTTCAGCAACTAATTATTGTGGTAACGTTGTCCTGGTCTTTCCTTCTGTTATAATGCATTCGTAAACAATGCTTTTTCACTACGATGTAACTTGCATCAGGTACGGCCAATAATGCCGGGGCAATACTCGTCGTCGGAAGGGGGTTAGTGGTGGTTCCCAAGTTGATTCATCCGCTTCCGCCGCCACTTCAGTCACCCGAGTCTTCACCTGAGCATGCCTCGGAGGACACATGGATGCAGGTCAGAACTAACGGTCACATCCCATGAATACGAATCATGATCTTTGTGTTTTACCTCGTATGCCATTTAAAGCCAAAGGAGGAACACTCTGGTATTGTGTTCGATATAGAACATAATTTCAGAGTTTTCCGATATAAGAAGATTAAAAAAACATGTTCATAATTTAGAACTTGCTTTTCTGATATAAGAAGATTTAGAAACAATCTGAAATTGCAAAAGGTGTAGTTAAAAAAGGAAAAAGAAAAAAAATCTAGCTCTGCATTATCCGTCGACTAAATATAACAAATCCATCTGCATGGTTGTCTTAAAACAACAAGTTTCCTGGATCGACCCACCAACCTTCATCTTTGGATGCACTGTTTTTTGCAGGAGCTCAACATCCAGAGACCACCTACGCCCACTCGAGGTCGGCCACAGTCTGCCAGCGACCGGAGTTCTCTTGCTTACATATGAGCACGGACCTTAAACAGGAGAAATTTTCTCTTGCTTACATATGAGCACGGACCTTAAACAGGAGAAATTTCTACCTCATGGCTTTGCCTTGTGTGCAATGTTGTGCTAGTATTGTTCGTTCCTCCTCCGGTAATGTAATTTGTCTTCCATCGCCCTCAAAATAAATCCTCCTGTACATCATCGGTGAGCTACCAATTAATCTTGTTATGTTTGTAAAAGTAGTGTTGCAAATCCCAAAAAAAAAAAAAAAGAAGAAGTTGTTTTTGATCTATCGATTAGTGCATTCTCAGTGTATGTATCGTTTGGGTAGCATAGAATGCCCATCTGTTATTGAACAACAGCCATCTTATCAACTACGACATCGACGACGAGCAGAGAACAGCCGCTAAAGCATGAGATGCACAGTGGAGAGCGACGTCGGGCTTCAGGAGTTGACGACGCTGCACTTGTTCCTGATCTCCCCGGCGGTGCCGGTGAGCACGCCGATGGCGCCCATCCTGGTTATCGAGTTCTTGAAGGCGTCGAAGAAGTCTCCCGGGCGCAGCAGCTTGCCCACCAGCTTGGCCGACCGCCGGTCCGTGAGCAGCGCGGCGTCGGACACGAACAGCCCCCTCCTCTCCCGCAGGTTGGCGTAGTAGTGGCTGTCGAACTCGGTGCTGCTCCCCGGGTCCATCGCCACCGTCGTCGTGTTGTCCGCCAGGCTCCTGCACTTGGTCTTCAGCAACGCCGCGTACGCCGGGTCCAGCGACGGGTCGGCGTCGTCCGCCGCGTTCCGCCCGGTGAAGTTGTACAGCCTCTGGCTGAACAGGTTGCAGTGCCCGACCCCGATGGTGTGCGCACCTGCAGCCAAAGCACGCGACACGAATGGTATGACCACCCTTCCTCTTCCTCTTCCTCCTCCCTCCCCCTTCCTTACATCAACAACAGTAAAAAAGCAACGTCGACGTGGTTGCCCGCCCCCACAGGCGTCGCCGCTACAGATCCAAAACAATTTTGGCTGCTGCCGCCCCTCGACACCGCTCGCAGCACCGAACCCGGCCCCCTCGATGAGACAGCCCAACGACCCCCGGCCGCAGTACAACTACTCTGTGCATGATTGCACGACGCCAGCGGTCGTCCCCGTCACGGTGTGCATCATCGACAACTGTCGTTTACCTCGCACAGTGCATGAAGCAGTAGATGCGCGACGCCGACACAAATTAACTATCTATACCTGACAAGACGACGAGATCGTCGACGTGGAGGCCTTTGCCCGCGAATTGCCCGGCCAGCACCGAGAAGTTTGAGGCCGGCGAGGGGAGGTCGCTGAGGGCCTCCGATTGCCGGGAGATGGTGCCGTCCCTCCGCCCGGTCTTCACCTTCCACAGAAGCTTGCCGAACTGCAAACGGATGCATCCGTGAGCGCCACTCCCGACGACCACAACCAGTGTAGTGTAGGGTGTTTCTTAGCTCAGGAGCAGTACTTGGAGGGAGACGGAGTCCCTGGCCGCCAATGCAACTATGTCCGCGCACGAGACCGTCCCCGGGCACGCCGTCTCCAGTGACGTCTTCACCTCCTCGATGACATCGAAGCCTGCCAGCGAGAGGTTGGGGCCTGCGTCCTTCTCGGCCGTGTTGTCGGCGGTCGACTCGATCAAGATGGAGGCATCACAGCCCTGTCATCGTCATCGAGAATGCGCATGCACGTTACTCGCCCACCTCCCACCTTGCTTTCAAACAACACTCGGTCCTACGTACCCTGACGAAGCAGTCATGGAAGAACAGCCTCAGCAACTTCGCCGGCAGCTCCGAGTCGGCCGAGGCATGCTTCCCTACGATGCTCCGAACGGTTTCCTCGGCCTGAGGACAAGTCTTCTTGTAGAAGCCCTTCTTCAGGCCTGCAGCTTGGCATCTCGCGCAACTTCCAACAGCCATCGCCATGGCCAACAGGAGAAGAAAGCTCGCCGTCTTCATCTCCGCTAGTCTTCTTGTCGGCCAGCAGAAGCTTCCCTTGCTGCCCCTTATATAGACTGCAACATACATCTATCTACACACAGATCTAATCTTTAAGCGAAGACCTAAGAAACTATTTACGAAGAGATCAATCGTGTGTCTTAATAACATTAGCATGCAATCTTTTGCATGTTACACGATTCATGTCATGAACAACTACCAAAACACCGGTGAGTTGCTGCAGCTAATTGGAATCAAAGATCAACGTGGAGACTAAATGCGCGTCAAAAATTAGAGTTACAATAAGGTAGTGAAAACGAAGACACGAGGCAGCGTCGCTGTCATCGTCAATGGCCATAGCTCAAGGAATCATTCTTTTCTCTTCTCCACCAATAATTGATGGTGGTCCTTCTAACTATTACCATTAAGCAATGGAGGTAGGAGGAGGAGTTGCGAGCTTTCGCCTTGAGATTTAAACTCGTAGTTGTTTACTAAATTATTCTTGATCCAAAGAAGATTTTGTCACATCTTTTGTCACATCGATGCAAAGATGAGCCCGTGGAAGAGGACGAAAGCATCTTTTGTCACATCGCTTACTTTTTTTTTTTTACGTCATGATCGTATAGAAATGAACATTAAAAAAAAAAAAAAAAAGGTGAGACATAGTTTTCGTCATCACGATCGGTGAGATGTGTTGGGACGATCCATCTCCGACGCTTTTAATGACTAGCTAACCGACCGCATGAGCTAGCCGACGTCAAGACGCCATCAATCTTTTTTTTCTTTCGATGGACGAGTAACGAATTTAATTTTTTTCCGCCATTCTTCGTGGTTGTGACAACACAATCAATCGAGATAGGACCCGATCGATGATCGAGCGACGTCGACACTATAAAAAAGCTATCTTGGATACGATAACGAGATCAAGTATTGTTTGCTAAAATTATTCTACGTCTCAAGAACCTATCAAACCTTGGTCTTCGTATAAGTCAACTATGAAGCACGCGTAAAAGAAGAAGTGTTTGAGCATTCGTCCACATCAAACTTTTTGTAAGCTTAGGTCTAGATCGACTCGTGTCGATATTGTTACAATCATATATATATTTGTCGATGTGATGGGAGAGAAAATATTAAAATATTTTAGATGAAAAATTATCTATAAATGAAGCTATAAGGGTTTTTTTTTAAAAAAAAAATATATTTTTAAAGATATAAATTGAAGCATGGGAAGAGTCTTTCCTCATGTCTTCTTCCACCTTACAGCATACGACAAAAAAAAAAAAAAAAAAAAAAACCTAAGATGAAGGTCATTATGAAGAAGAAGAAGAAGGAAGAAGAAGAAGATGGAGTTGGTAGTTCAAGTTAGCCATCACTGGAGATTCCTCTTCATGTGCCGTGCTACCCATCGTTCGCAACCATCTGTACGTATACAAACAAACATGATAGCTGTCCTCGTTCTTTGTCGGAGCTCATCTCGCGGTGGTGCATGCAGCCACCGGTGGCGCGCCAGAAAAGTCTCCTTCTCAGAGCTGTAGCGGGCCATGCACGCACAGCCGCCGCCGTGCGGATGACGAAGTGTGTCGGCCGCGTTCACTTAAATCATGGAGAATGTTGCGGAACTAATTACTCTAACATTATCCTGTAAATTATCCGCTTAAACAATGGCCAACCAATCTAACACCGTCATCCTCATCCTCGATCTCGGAGAGACAAGACCTTCGAACCAAAGCAGACGATTCAGAAATCAACAACAAGACTCAAATCAGAGAAGAAGATAACATCGTATTTACATGATTTGTGCTTTTTTTTCTTTTTTTTTTGGTTTTGGTTTACATTCATGGAGACAACCAAATATAATAGATAAAACTATATCTTGAGCTTTGATCTTTTGTGTGTATGTCGAAAATTTATGGTGATAGAGGAATAGCTGTGGGTTGTCAATTTTTTTCTTTTTTTTTTCTATCGTCGGTGGATAAAAGATAAAAGATAGATTATTAGAGACTAGGTATAAAATTTACTTATAACACAGTTATCAAGGGGATCACATTTTACTTTTTTTTTTATATACATATATATATTTAATATGGTACTAGGATTACGAGATGAGAGGTTAATCATAATCCACATCGAAAATATTTAATATGTTTTCAACATGTCGTCCTAAAAAAAATATGGTAGTTGGAAAACCAACTTTGGTTGTCTGCCATTCAAACCTAATCATCCTTTTGGAGTGATGTTAAATCCTCTCCATCCCCAATCATTCCACCAAGCTATTGTTCATGACCTGATTCAACATCAAGCGAATGCGACCTTACAACCGAGAAGTTGGAACTTTGATAACAAATTCTAATCTATTTTTCCCACCTTAGTTGCAACCCAAATCTTCATAGAAAATATTTTGTTTGTGTAAGCATTCGGATATATATATACACATATTCTCAACCAAGTGAGAAAGAATGAAATGTGATTCGAAGATTTTAGACGTAAACTTTGTTAGATAAGCTTAATCCTTAGTAAGTTTGATGGACTGTTACCAACCAATATCCTAGGTGTGAATTTGTTGAATGACATTTCGAATTTTTAATCTTTGATGAGTATATATATATATATATATATATATATATATATATATATATATATATATATATATATATATATATATATATATATATATATATATATATATATATATATTATTAATCAATCTTACTAATGTAGAGAATATTGTAAGGTGGATTGACTGCTATCATCATCAACATGCACATTGTTCTCCTTTTTAGTTATCGTCGTCTCTACCAACTTGAGCATTAAAAACAAAAAAAAAAACGAGCCTTAACATTTTAGTTCGATTCAACTCATCAAATTGATTCATTCATTATATTTAAAGTGTGCAGCAGATTCTATGATCATTGTTGAGTTGAAGGCATATGATTCTACTTTAAAGAAAAAAAAGAGAAAAAGAAAAAAAAACCTCTTTCTTGATCATTGTTCCACTCGACAAGGTCAATTCTGTTCCTTTTTTTTTCTTCACACACAAGCAAACACTTTGTTCCTTTTTCTCTCTTTTGTGAGTCAGCATCGTACTCAAAGGCAGTCTCCTTGTTTCCATTTGCTCGTTCTTTCCACCCCAACACTGCAGCCTTGAATGAATGCTCCATGAGTGAGAAGCTCCATGTCTTGGCATCACTCTTGTTTCATGAGCTTGTGTGATAGAATAAAATACTAAGAAAAGATTCATTTAATTGATAAGACAGTACTCTCTATGTTATACATGTTAGGATGGAATATTTTCCTCGATAGAGTTACGATGTTTCCTCATGTAATTAAGAAAATCTTAATTATTTATCAAGAAAAATCTTAACTACTAACATACCCCCACAAGATGGTGATCTTATCAAAGATGTCGATCTTGGATCAATACGATGAAAATGATTTGCTGGCGAGAGGCTTCGTAGAGGAGGTCAACAGTATGACGTTTGATGGCTATCTCTGGAGGGCAATAAAGTAATGAGGATGAGCAAAGAGTAGTCTGTGACCTGAGGAGAGCAGTCGTTGGAGTAAGGGAAGTTGCAAAGAATCACAGTTGAGAACGATCTGTGGATTGCAACTTTAGGATAGTTGTCGCTGGAGGAAGGGAGAGCGGTGCTTCCTTTGGGAGCGTCATCCACAGAGAGAAAACGAAGGAGGAGAGATGCAACACCACCAAGAAAGGAGAATGAGTTTTGCACTGAAGGGAAAGGGGCTGCCTTTGGAGTAGTAGAGGTAGCGCAAGTTTGCTAGTTGGCGATCCAAGCTTCCACAATCCTCACGCCGGTACAGCAAGTGGAGGCGCCACCTAGGGAGAGGCCCATCAGGGAGAGCTTTGTAGACGCGACTATTGCACGTAAACCCCTCGAAGTAGGTGTAGGAGGCAGCAAAGAAGGCGACCATCTAGTTCCGAAGATTATTATTCTGGTTCATCAAGGAGCTACGCAGGTCGGAGAGGCAGGCCTCGTCATCTAGGATCAAAGAGACGTTGCCCGATCGATGAAGATGTTTCTCCTGATGAACAGATTACGACAGCAGAAGATGGATGCTGTGGATCTCGTCGGTCCACTCCCTGACGTCAATCTTGGAAGTGCGACGTTGTGTTGTTCAACGCTATCGTTGGACAGCGAGGAAGAGAAAAAAAGAACTCTTGCTTAATGCAAGGGCTCTAATATCATGATTTAATAAAGTATTAAGAAGAGATCCATTGTATTGATAAGGTGGTGCTCCCTATTTATACATGTTACGATGTTTGCTCATGTAGTTGAAAAAATCTTAATTATTTATCGAGAGAAATCTTAACCGTTAATATTGTATTCCATAGAGCATATAGTTAGCACTTGGGGGATGGGTAAGGGATCAATTTTATGTATCCATCTTTAGGAAATCTAGCTACATAATTAATTATGACATTGCACAATTTATTGAGGTCATGTTGGGTTGGGCCACTCAAATCTTGCATGGAGTGAGTGTGGCTTAGTAACATCTCCTCTTTTGGTGAGACATGTGAACTCCAAATTTAGGCCATAATCCATTGTGAGCGATGCAATGATTCGGAGGGATCCAAGCCGAAATCATCGACGATTAGGAAGCTCTCGGCTTACGTACAATTTTGTTCTTGTTGTTAACTCATGACAAGTGAACAAAATTAGTATCTACCATTAAGATGTGTAGGAAAATAGTTAGATAGGCAATGAATACTACTAGATTTTCTAAAACAGATGGCTCCATCTCCATCTAAACCCTCAATATTCTCAAATTCTAAAATTTTCCGCTTTAAGTTTCGTGTTTGCATCCTTCTTCTTTCGTTGATCGAGAGAAATTAAAAAGAATCGTGTTGTGTTGACATTATAATAAACTATTTTTTTTCTTAGCTTGACTTCACGAATCCAACTGTGGACTTAATTCGTCAAATCATGCACTGCAATCATACTAATCAAAACTGTTGATTAATTAGACTAACTTTATCATCTCTCTCTCTCTCTCTCTCTCTCTCTCTCTCTCTCTCTCTCTTTATATATGTATATATATAAATTAATTAGCTTATAAAATAGGACGTTGACTGGGTTTGCTTGGTCATTGTGTTGGTCAACGAAGTAACAATGGTGTTGAAATGTTGCTATCGGCTTGCTGCTGTTCCAAAGCCAAGAAGAAGGCAGCGAAGGGTAGGTCAAGTCGCAAGTCAACTGGTCCTCTAAGCGATCGAGTTGATATTAGAAATCCAAAAATACTCGTCAACCATAAAAAAGATTATGTGTATTCATGAATTCCTCTAAAGATGTTTATTGATGCATCATCTTCTCCCAAGTTTATAGTCTATCTGACCACTTCATAGAACAAAAGAAGAGAGAGAGAGAGAGAGAGAGAGAGAGAGAGAGAGAGAGAGAGAGAGAGAGAGAGAGAGAGAGAGAGAGCGTTTGTCTAAGGAGGATATCCGGAAGCCAAGCAGGTCTCCCAGAATAGCTTGTTCTCTTCTCCGGGATCCACCACCCGTTCCTCCTCCTCCTCCTTCTCATCCGCCCCCGACGATGACCGCGTTGACGCACTGAGGTCCTCCGCAGGGGCTCCGTCATCACCGCCACCTTCTTCGGCTTGGTCTTCTTCTTCGTGGCCGCCGTCGTGATCGGCCGACTCAGCTTCCGAGAAGCATGAGCTGGCGCGAGCAGCGTCGTCGTCGATGCAGCAGCAGGACTCCATGTCGTCATCGTCGTCGTCGTCGTCGTCGTTGTCCTCCGCGACGGGATCGGAAGCGGCCTCGGAGTCGCCGGAGGCCTCCATGGGAGGTGCGGATGCGGTGGCACAAGCAGAGCCTCCCGAGGCGGTCGATGGGTGCACCTATATACCCAGGAGAGGAGAGAGGGGAGAGAAGGTGGCTGTGGCTGAGCTGGAACGCTGTTGCTATCATCCAATGGCACAAGAAACCTGCGCTCACGGCAAGCAAATCCAATGGCATAAGAATAAGAACGTAAAAATAAAAAAAAAAAGAAGAAGAAGAAGAAACCTGAATGAAATGATTGCTGAGGTGGGGGGAATGGTGTGGGGTGGCCCCACCACACGCACCGAGGAGGACGAAGGGCGCTCCGGCCGTGGACGGGGACGAAACAGGAAGAGGCGGCGATCGCAGGAGACGTCAAAGGTGGTGGTGGTGTGCGTGTGACACCAATTCTCCACATGCCTTTGCCTTTGGATGTCACCTTTCGAGTTGACTTCCACGGCAGCGGTAGGCCCTTCTAGTTGCTTCTAGAAGAAAAGGACGTGGCATTGTGACACGTGCACGTGCACGTCCACGTCGTAGAATGGAGATGGAACGATGTCGATGTAACGTTTCCCGTCGTCTAAACTTCGTTGACTTGTGTAGTTGTTTAATTAGAATCGAGTGCATATTAATTTGGATCGAGGCAATATTTCCAAGGATAAAAGAAGTATTTGGAATCATCGGGTTGTACTGATGTTAGAGTATTATTATTACTATTATACAAAGAATAAGTGATTGAAATAAATTTTTTTTCGGATTTTGCTGGTTTCAATAGGGGTCGATTTAGGTCAACCCGAATACTTTATGGATCCATCTTTCGGATTTAGACATGGAAATCACACTTCTTCTTCCCCACCGAAGAAGCGAAGCTCTCCACAAGAAACAACGACACTTGATGTTGCCACCTTCCTACCCAACTAATGGCAGCAATCTTTCTTTTACGTGCAAGCTATCGCCCACCGTTAATTTCGATCCGACGAATGCCGATTCGTAGTTCCAATGTGATGGGGGCGCGTACCGACGCCATCCTCCCATGAGTGAGTGGCATCCTACCGCCACATCGGTACGAATGCTAAGGTGGCATGTCACATCAGCACAGCTTGACAACCCACGATCGTATCAGGACAGGCACCGTGCCGTCCCGGAAAGCTCAGGACAGCATCTCGACGGCATCACCAAGCGCACGCCCATACGAGTACGGGCGTCGTTTGAGAGACAGTGCCATTTCGGAAAGCCCGGGGCGGTGCCTCCATAGCGCTGCCCCGAACATCCGGGACCGTACTCCCACGGCACATTATGGATCAGGATCCCGTTATCTATAAAAGCCCTAGATCGATGTCATTCCGGGAGACTTCTTTTTGAACACTCATCTCCCTCTCGCAACGCTAACTTAAGCTTCGGAGGGGTCGAGTCGGGAAACCCCGACCCGACCTGTGTGTAGGAATCAGAAAACACGTGGCGGGTCGATCGACGAAAGGAGGCATCATCCTCGAGCAGGCAGACAAATCACTTCACCTGACTCGACGTCGATTTCTTGCCCGAACACCTCCCGAGGCGACCAACTTGATGATAGTAAAAGCGTACACTTCAAAGCTGATATATTTTAGGACGAGCTAAAATTATATTTTATATTTTTGGGAGATTTTGATCACGGTGAGACGTATTTTATATTACATAAAATTTATAGTATTTGGAGTTGCTTGTGGAGTTACATAAAATTTTATATTGCATGACGGTGAGACGTATATATATATATATATATATATATATATAACATAAAATTTATATATTATGTAATATATTACATAATATAGTATTTTATATTACATCAAATTTATAGTATTTTATATTACATAAAATTTATACTATAAAATTTATAGCATTTTATATTACATAAAATTTATAGTATTTGGAGTTGCAAACCAACTCCAACAATGATGGACTAACGTATTTTATTACATAAAATTTATAGATTTTGTTGGTTGACAATCTCTATATTATAATATTGCATAAAATTTATAGTATTCGTGTCCTCTAAATCCAAATTTTTGATTAATGATGGATTTTATCAACCTAACGAATACGACTAATTCCCCTTTCTAATAGCAAAACCCACTGTCATGGATATATTATCATCAAACCAATATGATATTTTCGTACTACAACAAATAATATTCTCTTTTGACTATTCAAAATTGAAGAATTTTTTATTATCTTTCGTTCTAAACATGCAAGTTTCTATTTTTTTACTTTGTGTCATGTACTACAATAAAAATCATTCAAGAAATGAGAAATCCTCGGACGCATTCTGACACCAACAATAAAATAGAAATAAACTCGTTCTAGCTGAGCTTGTGCAACTCTTTTGAGCGTAAGAGATAATTCTGCCCAAGAAACTTATAGCGGATACTCTGACGTCATCCACGTGGCAGTAGCCAGCGCACACGTCAGCATAAAGATACCCCTGTAACTTTGGCGACTAGATCAGGCCAAACCGATGCGTCATCCGATGGCCGCATTCGTTCCATAATATTTTTGACGCTAGAAGGACAGCATGTCACCGCTGAAGGGCTGATAGCAGGGAAGCGTGAGGACAGCAAAAGGCCTTGGATGGACTTCGCCCGAGCGGCAGCCTCGAGGTCGCTCCCTGAACCACCACGAAGAAGGCCCGACCGACCCAAACCGCTACGCCCGAGGCTCCCCCTGAACACCTCTCAAACTGAGATTTTTCTCCGAATCCGGGAGAAGGGGCTCCTACAAGAACCCAACCCGGTGAAAGCCACTAACAAAGACTAGTCTAAGTATTGCAGGTTTCACCGAGATTACGGCTATGACACGGAGGATTGCTGTGACCTGCAGAACCAGATCGAGGAGCTAATCCGGCGAGGGCATCCCGGGCGCTTCCTCAAAAAATCGAGGGAGTCATCGCCCCGGCTGAAGGGTCCGATCGAAAGATAAATCGACGTCATTGTCGGTGGACCGGCTTCTGGTGGTAGCAATTCCATTACAAGGAAGGCGTATGCACAGAGCACAGTGGAGAAGCGTCCAAGACTACGTTCCGAGGAAGAAATTACATTCGGCACGGAAGAGGTAGAGTTCTCGGACCATGATGACACTTTGGTGGTCTCGGTCTGTATAGCCAATGCCAGGGTGAAGAGGGTGATGGTCGATACCGAGAGTTCCGCTGACATCTTATACTTGGACGTCTTCAGGAAACTCGAACTCACGGACGACGATCTCTCCCCTATGGCGACCGCACTAATCGAGTTCACAGGGGAGTCAGTCTCGCCCCTCGGGATGACTTCTCTTCCCGTCACCATAGGGAGTGAGCTAAGAACGAAGACGGTGATGGTCACCTTCATGGTGGTCGGCCTACCCTCGGCGTACAACGTAATCCTCGGATGGTCGACGCTCAACAGGATAAGGGCGATCGTCTCCACCTACCACCGGACCATGAAATTTTTGACCTCGTCGGGAGTCGAGATGGTGTAGAGTGATCCCATCGGGCGCGCTTGCCCCTAGTTTCCCACCGAAAAGATGGCAAATGCTCCCCCCGTGGAGGCACGTGACATCAACCCAGCAATGCCCAGCACGTGCCATTGATGACCCCTTATGAGGCCCATATCGTAGCAACGGTAAAGGGGCGTATCGTGCACAAGTCCATCAGCTCGGGTACTAGTTCATGCCCGAGTTCACCAGCTCGGACACCAATTCATTTGTGCCTGAGTCTACTAGCTCGGGCACTAGTCCATTCGTGCCCGAGCTCACCCGCTCTGGTACCAGTCCTTTCATGCCTGAGTTTACCAGCTCGGGCACCAATCCCTTTATGCCCGAGTTCACCAGCTTGGGCACCAATCCCTCCATGCCCGAGTTCATCAGCTTGGGTACTAGTTCATGCCTGAGTTCACCAGCTCGGGCACCAGTTCCTCCATGCCCGAGTTCATCAGCTCGGGTATTAGTTCACGCCCGAGTTCACCAGCTCGGGCACTAGCCCCTCTGCACCTGAGTTCACCAGCTCGGGCACCAGTTCATTCATGACTGAGTCCACTAGCCCAGGGTACAGCCCCCTTCGTACCCGAGTTCATCAACTCGAGCTCCGCTCCATATGTGCTCGGGTCCACCAGATCGAGCGCCCACCCAATCAGCAAGATGCGCCCCCCCCCCCCCCTCGACGCATCATCCCAACCTAGCACCGCTGTCAAGAAACCAACGTTGACTCGGTGACGAGCATCAGCCAGACATGTCTCGAACCCCTTTATGAAGACCTCGGAGCATGCCTCGTTAAAAGGGGGGGAGTGATAGGGGATACTCTGACGTCATCAATGTGGTAGTAGCCAACGCACATGCTAGTATAAAGATACCCCACGTGGGATGCCAGACCCACCACCTCGGGTCGAACGTGACGACGACGCCGTATTGCCCCAAACTCGGAACAGTCCATTCCAAAATCCCGAGATGTTGATGCACTGATCTACGGTCATCCTCGAAATCTCGGGACAACGACGCACGGGCCAGGCGGCCCCGAGGTCCCGGGACGACGACGCACATGGCAGGCAGCCCCGAGATCACGGGACGACGACACACGGAGCAGGCCGGCCCCGAGATCCCGGAATGGCGCTGTGTAGGGTCGTCCTGTACGGTGTCACCCTGTACGACCTCCTCGTCAGCACGGACGGAGGTACACTTAACTAGGTTCAAACATCCCTATAAACCCCCCCCCCCACTTGACTCCGAAAAAGGGGAACTAACTTTAGCATCGGAGGGGCCTAGTCGGGAAAAACCTGACTTAAACCTTTTTACAGGAATCGGACCGGCAATGCGCCAACAGCTCGCTTCTACCGCAAAATTCAACCGGGCACCTTGCGTCGAACTGGACCAGGCCAACCCGACGCGTCATCCGGTGGCCGCATTCGTTCCGCAACACTTATGGCACCCTCTCTTTCTGCATATTCTCCCAATCTGTCTATGCTCTTCACGGTGGATCGACCACCCTCCAACCATTCATTGTGTGATCTGTTTGTGTTCTCCCCCAGATGATAAGAAAAGGTTGGGTGGGTAACGTCGCCGCCGTGGAGTCGGCAACCCCACTATCTCGTGTGCCTCCGTGTGGTTTTGAAGGACTCGATGCTTTGGGGAAGTGACATCGGAAGCTGCAACGATGAGAGACACAGCAGTGGCCACAAACCAGACTACGTGCCGAAACCCAGTCTGCAAACAGCTTCTCGACTGTGTGTAAGCCACCAGAAGAGATGAGTGAGTTCATTCACAGTTGTACAGTGTCAAGATGATGATGATGATGATGATGATGGTGATGTGATCTCTCAACAGTACTACTGTCTTTTGATTCAGCTTTGTGGTGGGTGTCAAATTGAGGACTTTGGGTCTCTGAATTTTATTAATAAAACAAATGTAATTTTTTTTAAAAAATAATGAATATAAGATTTTGCTTTATTTATAAAAAAATTAAAATTTTACTAAAAAAATCATACATCATAAGGATTTATGTAAAGTCTCTGTGTACTTTTATATAAATCATGAAGATATTTATGGGCAATCTCTCTAGATTTACTAGAGAAACTTTTTCCACACCACACCACACCGTATCATGCATCAAAATATTAAGATACTGTTATCGAACCTGTCTTGATGCCGATCGAAGTGCCAGCACGGCTCAGTTCAGTCATCGATGCCCTGGCTCGTCCCGAGATTAGGCCTACGTTGGTTGTGATCGGGGTTTGCTTCAGACGCGATCCCTTAGAAGAATCGATGCCCGCCATCGTCGAGTCCCTGCACAATAGCTTGGGTCGGGAGGGGAGAGTTCCCGACTTGGCCCCTTCGAAGATTAAGTTAGTGTTGGGTAGATTTTGTCTCCAAATGATCACCCCCTGCCCTAGGAGCCGATCGGGGATTTTATGCTTGCACTCGAGGGTTGGCTGTACGCGGTCTTCCCATGGCGATCGATTCCTCGAGTGACAAGTTTGGAATGGTGTCGTGCGGCGCCGTTCCAAACTTTCGGGGGCGACCTACTGCATGGCGATTCCGGATAGCGGGAGGAGGAGCAGTTGTCATGTTGGGCCCAAGGTGGTATGTCTAATGTGGCGCTCCACGTCAGCACAGAGGTCATGCTATTATGCTGATGTGTTTGCCAACGACCTCCACGTGGTCAATCCCGGAATTTCCCTTATCAGATACAAAACATTATTATCAATAAACTAACCCCTAATTTCTAAACGTTTCTCATTTTCATCAATTGGAATTCTTTTTTTTAAAAAAAATAATTTTATCCCTCAAATGGCCTGTTCTCAATCAAATAATCAAAAGAAAAAAAAAATACTTCCATGGTGAGATTGTATTGAAAGTGCCTCTAATAATAATTGCTCCACAATCTATTTGGCTTTCCTTTTCTTTTGGTCCACACCTGCTCAAAGAATCTAAACACAGTAGTCGCCTCCCTCTTGCTATCTTCTTCTTCTTCTTCTTCTTCATGAGGTCTTCGTTCTTGAGCCTCAGCCGCCCCGAGAGCTACGTATCGTTCACGCTCCGACGACGTGTTTCTGTGTCAACCTCCTCCTCCTCCTCCTCCTCCTGAAGTCGAAGAATCAGCACCTCCGATTCGCATGCAAAGACAAACCCACCCACCTGTTCATCCGACGCTCGACAGCCACACAACCCAATCACAAAGATCAACAGGAAACCATGCTGCCCAAATAAGATGATGACTTGTGGGGCTTCGCAACGAGTGGTTGTGATGAGAAAACGATGCTACAAGGCATCGGAATCCCAACTTTTCATCCTTCTTCTTCGTCTTCATTTTTCCTTTTTGAACAGCAGCATCCAAGCATAAACGATTCATGCCTTGATGTTACTTTAAAAAATAACTTGATAATTTACAAAAAAAAAAAAAAAAACTATCTTAGCTTATCCTGAGGTCCTGAACTTAAATTTCATCTTTAACATTTACTTTTTATGAAAAAAAAAATATTTTAAATATGTAATATGACATAACAAACATGACCTTATTTCATTCAAATTTCATGACATTTAGATATTAATTTGAGGTCGAAAAAATCTCATCTTTTATATATATATATATTATTCTGTTTGGCTTTTTTTTTCTCCTCTGTAAACCTTTTGGTAATTACAACGGTCGGGATAATTTATAATTTCACGAATCGTGAGGGGTTTTCTTGCAATTCTCCTTTTCATCTTTATCATTTACTTTTTATGAAAAAAATAATATTTTAAATATGTAATATGACATAACAAACATGACCTTATTTCATTCAAATTTCATGACATTTAGATATTAATTTGAGGTCGAAAAAATCTCATCTTTTATATATATATATATTATTCTGTTTGGCTTTTTTTTCTCCTCTGTAAACCTTTTGGTAATTACAACGGTCGGGATAATTTATAATTTCACGAATCGTGAGGGGTTTTCCTGCAATTCTCCTTTTCACTCTAACTCGGCTCTTCCCGTCTCTGCCAACCGCGCTCGCTCGCTTTCATCTCTGGATCGCTTCCAGCTTCCGTCTCGCCCCTCTTCTCGGCTCCTCGTCCTTCATACATGTCCTTGTCTTCGACGCCGTTCCCCGCGCTCCCTTCCCCGCCGTTCTCGCTGTGTCGGCCTCGCCCTCCCAGACCGAGGCTTCGGCTTGCGGCGGTAAGCGAGAGTCGGGCGAGGGATGCGCCTCGTTTGGAGTCGGACCGGGCTCGGCGGACGTTCGGTCACTCTGAAAAGGTGAAGAAGGTGTCCAGTGCCGAGAATGGGGGATTGGACGTGCTTTATGATGATGGGTTCGGGGCCGTCAGCGTCAAGGACTACTTCGACGCCGCCAAGGCGATCGATAAGCCCGACGGTGGCCCTCCTCGCTGGTTCTGCCCTGTCGAATGCGGGGCGCCGATAAAGGACTCGCCTTTGCTGCTCTTCTTGCCTGGTGATCTTTGATTCTGGTTCTTGATCTTCTTTTTCTGTTTGTTTTCTGAACGAAAGGATCATTTCGTTCATGCACTTGTACGTTCTCTACGGGATTGGCGATCGATTCATATCTACTAGGGTACATTTCTGACCCAACTCTTTTTGTGCAGGTGCCGATGGTGTTGGAATGGGGTTGATTTTGCATCACAAATCTCTTGGAAAGTAAGATGCTTCCGCAGTATGAATGAGTGGCTTTATGAATTTAGCTCCTGAGTTCTGCAAGAAGTTGGGAACTAACTCTTCGCAAGATGTTACAAATCTTTATTATTTGTCTTTTGCTGAATAGCCTTCGCCATTGTTGCATTACCTGATTTTAACAACTTTGTTTTTTTTTTTTTTATCCAGTGAATTTTTGTTCCCAATTTCTGATTATGTCTATATTATTTTCAAAGATATGATTGGTGTTCTTTCCATTTTTTCTGATCTTCAGGGTTTTCGAAGTCAGGTGCTTGCACATCCCGGTAAATGATAGAACAGCATTCGAAGGTTTGGATCATCCTTTAATCTGTGTTTGAGCACTTTTGTCTATTCACAAATGTTGACAATTCCTTCTGCTACAAACGTGTTCGCTGTTCCTCTATGTATGTAGCTATTGCTAGATTATGGGATAAACTGCAATGTAATACTTTTGGAATCAATTTTGTATTATGGCAGATAATATTTTTCTTTCTATTTTTGATTCAATTAGTCTTTTAAGCTAGAGTACATTTACAAGAAAATCTGATGAATTCACTTTGTAGATTTGAATTTACTTCTCCTACTATCTAAAAAGAATTTGTTGTGCATCAGCCCTTTTTTTATTTCTTATAGTGGAGACAATAATTTATCTGGTTTTCATCTAAATGACAACTTTTTTTTTGTGATTTATAAGAAAAGATTAAAAACAATTAGGAAGTGTCTGTAAGAAATGTCTGTCCTTTTGTGGCATCGACTAAGACAAAAGCTTATATAGACATGCTTGCTTACCTTGGACAAATAGGATCTACTTTTTAAGGAAAACAATCCTTCTTCTTCAGTAGTAATTCGTTGCTCTTTTAACATAAAGCCACAAAAGTCATCTGTAAGAATAATTACCACACCTATTGAACAAGTTGGACACCCATAATGATAAAAGATGCATAGAGAGTTAGTAGCTAGCCACCTTAGGAAAACCCCTTTTAATCATTACTGCAATGGTGGTCGATACAGATCAAATAGGTGATCATGGATGGGCTGCTTAGAGTTCGTAAGAATTATGTATGTGGTGATAAAATCCTCAGTCAGAGAGGCCATTTACCATAGTTTTTCAAATATATTTATTCTGAATGGATCATTATACTTTTGGTGGCTTTCACAAGTGTGAAGTGCCCTTGGAGACCAAGAACATCTTGGTAACATGATGATCCCTTTGTATTTGAGATGGAGTGAGTGCTAAAGAAATGTTTTACTGAGCTTCATTTTATATATGCAAGCAAAACTATCCAATTTTAAGGCAGATAAGCAAAACTGTATGCACAATTGTTCCAAGTAGTTTTGTACTGATTCGTTTTGTACATACACACCAAGCAATCTTTTCATTGTTGAGGACTACCTTTGACTTTTGCATATGAAATTTTAAAACTGTAATGCATTTGTTGAGGCATGGTGCCATTTGTAATTTATCGGCACATGCAATGAACTGTGTAGCAATGTTTAGACATTAACATATGATTATGGATTTTGCATGGAAATGAACTATGATTGTATGATGGTGACATGGTATTTACTGCTCATTATGGAGCAGCATGTTTGGCTCAAATTTTAGTCCAAAACTAGCATCTCATTCTCACTTGGTACTTTGAATTCATCCTCAAAATAGATTTAGTAACCCTTTTTGAGTTGTTTTTAGTAAGTTGAGTGTTGAATTGGCATTATTACCTTTTCCATATTTGTTATTTATTCTTTTGTGGTTGTAATATAGGGCCCATCAACTTATTATTACGATAGTATGTAATGGGGTATGTGTCATTGACCAAAAAAGTGTTTTCTACTCCCATTCAAAAGAACAGCTTAAGGATTATGTTAGAATGTTTTATTTTGTAGTAATCAACTAAACTATGCTCATGCATGTTTTTTTTTTGTTGTTCAATCCCAGGCATAGAAGAAGGACATTGCAATATACAGTTGACAGACTGTATATTACTTGGTCAGATATTGTGATCATGGATTTATATCAAATTTTGGAAAAAGGATTCATGTAACTAACCCCAAACTGTTAGTACATTATGGCTTGTTATTCTTTCTGTTCCTAGTACTGCATATGAATGAGACAAGCAACGTCTTGTTGTCAATTGTTGTGTTTTTCAAAGTCCTCCATTGCCTGGCTGTATCATCTATTGATGCCCTGGCATGAACAAATATTAGCATACGAAACTTCTTAATGTTATCCTTTTTGTGCAGCCTCGACTTGATAAAAAACTGAATTCTTAGCTTTTCTCTTACTACTAGTCAAAGTGACATTCATCCTGCCTCCATTGATTTTTAAAGTGCTTCTGTTTGCATCTTGTTAACTTGTTTGTCTTATAGATGATGCTTGATTGTGGAAGACCGCTTCATATTACTTTCTCTTTCGTCTTTTGTTTTTGTGGGTGGTTTATTTTTCTTTTGGTGGATTGTGGGGTGTTTTGTATATGTTAAACTGTTAAAGCACAGGTCTTCCTAGTCCTAATGGATCATATTTTTGCACTAAGGACTTGTAAAGTTTGTGGAGAACTCTGTGAAGAATGAGCATGCTATGTCTCCGGATAAGCCTATATATCTTGTTGGAGATTCCTTTGGTGGATGCTTAGCTCTCGCTGTTGCAGCTCGCAATCCTAACATTGACTTAGTATTAGTGTTAGTCAATCCAGGTTTGTAACACAAATGCTATTTGGTGGCCTTGCAATTTTTTTTAAAAATAATTCTTGATTATCTAAGTTGTTACTGATGTTCATATCATTTCCTTCAGCAACATCATTTGGCAAATCTCAAGTGCAGCCTTTAATCCCTATCCTGGGGGCTCTACCTAGCAGCCTTCATGTTACTGTTCCTTACCTTCTTAGCTTTATCATGGGTTTGTGTCTTTATCACATTCTCATTTTTTACTTCATATAATAGATAATAGATTTACACTTTTTGATCAGGAGTGATCTTTGTTAAACTTCGGTCAAAGGAATGAGATGCTATTGAGTTGAGTGAATTAGTTTCTGCAAATTTCATAACTAAGCTATATTAGTATGGTGCATATAATATCAGATTAGATGGCATGCATACTTTGTGATATGTTTTTCTTCGGATTCAACGTCAGAAAATTATGCAAGTAGCATGCTGATATGGTCATCAATCGAGTATTCTTGATCAAGTCATTCCGCCTGCTGTCTTAGTCCAATTTATGATTTTTCGTGATTGATAGGATCTTAGCTCTTGGGCGCACTGCGGCGTGATATGGGGTGATCACCGTGACATCCTTGAGAATTCACCCTGCCTATCCTCTTTGGGCGCTTGGCGTGACAGTTTGTTGAATATAAAGTGAGAAACGCTTAGAGAAATAAAAGAGGATCTGGTACAATTTGTTATTGATATTTGATATACATATGACAAACAACCAACTTAGCTATCTTAGCTAAGTTACCATTCAGGAAATAAAATAAATTCTCCATGTGCCTATAAAGCATCGAAAGCATGTTGACAAATGATGGAGCTTTCAAACGAGGCATGATACATCCTCGCACATCTGAGGCTAGGCAACTGGGAAATGATATGATCTAAAGATGGATAACCGTTCATCCTTTTCTTACTAGGATCTCACGAGATTGAATGTGGTTGTTGAGTTCCATTCACATTAAAATTGAACTTTTGGAGGTATCATGCAAAGGTTTGGGTGGTGCTGGGTGGATTCAAGTCAAGGACACTTGTGGAAGTGCCAAAGAGCTCTAGCGATCTTAAGGATTGGTAAAAAGATGAAAAATAAAGGAATGATTAGTAATGGTTTTTCGTAATACAGAATTCAGTTCATCCAATAGGCTTGGCTACATATTTGCACATTAAAGAATGAAAATTGCTAATATTTCATCCAGAAGCATTTGGAATCTAGTGCGATTGTGATGTGCCTTTAGTTCCATAGGAAGTGAGTAGTGATCCTTTATATTGGGTATTTAAGAAATAACACATTAAAAGAAAAGGTATCACTCAGATGAGAATATCGAGATGGATGCATGCATATAATGAGGATAAACTGAGCAAAATACATATAAAATGGTTTTGGACTTGTCAAAGCAGATTCATTAACTAGGGTTCCGGTGTTGCCTACACCAATAATTTCATTTGGTTGCCTGGATATCATGCACATTATGTGAGTTATGTCAATACTAAGGCATGTGGCAATGTGCCAGTGGAACTGAACGCATAGAAGAAAAAGAAGTGATGGAGGTAGTTGAAAGCTTCTCTCTTGTGATATTCTCTTTCCTTTTCACTAGAGTCTGAACCTTAACCTGAAAAGAATAGGGGCAAGTGGAGTCCTAGGCAAGTATAAGTTCATTTGGTCAGAATTAGACTTGGATCCAAATTATGCACAACATGTGAATTATGTCAATACTAAGGCATGTGGCAATGTGCCAATGGAACTGAACACAAAAGTAGAAAAAGAAGTGATGGAGGCAGTTGATAGCTGCTCTCCTGTGATATTCTCTTTTCTTTTCGCCAGTCTGATCCTGAACCTGAAAAGAATAGGGGCAAGTGAAATCCTAGGCAAGAATAAATCAATTTGGTCTGAATTAGACTTGTCTTCAAATCAGCCAGTGTAACTTAAACATAAACCAGTCTTATGGAACTTGTTCTTTCATCAAACGAAAATTTTTGGCCTGAGCATCAATTCTTGCCTACAAATATGATTGAGGTAAGTTAACTAAGATGTGATGTGAGAAAAGGTAGAGAAAGATTTAAATAACGTATTGGTCCTTTGTTTGAGCAGTGACAATGTACTCTTTGATAGAGCTCCATCCTAGAAAAGGGTCCATTTGTCTATTGGGAGACGTTCGATAGAATTGGAAAAGGGTCCATATGTGGCTGATGCCATAAGCAGGGATGCATATGTTCCTGTTGTATCATTCCTTTCGACAAAATTTGGACATGTCATAAAAGATGCTTGCATGTTTTCTAATTGTACTAGTCAGGGTTTGGCTTTTCGGGTACCAGACTCGTCTTGGAGATTGGTCAGTATGGTAAATACTAGTCTATATCGGTGTACCAACACATGGAATGCCGGGGTGTGCCAATAGGGACTTGGGTGAGCCATGTCTCGGTGGCAAGTCGGATTGGTACGTACTGCTCGTATCATACCGACTCGGGCGGTACAACAAACCTTGGTACCAGTTACCTTATTCTCTTTGGAAGCAGTATTCCACTAACTGTTTTGGCTCATTGGCAATAGGTGATCCTGTAAAAATGGCAATGGCGAGTGTGGAAGATAACCTTCCTATACTGCAAACATTCGAAGAATTGTCAAACAGTCTCACTTCATTATTGCCTTTACTTTCGGTAAGACTACTCAATTAATTCTCATCTATTTGCTACCTCTATCTTGTTCAGAATTTATGGAAGTAAATCAGTAATCACTGCATTTTACACAATGCTTTATTAATGCAATCATAGAAGGACAATGCATTGTGATGAGTTTCTGCCAATGACGGGTTTGGGGAGGGTCAATATGTATTCAACCTTGTAAGTGGTGGAACTGTTTCATGATTTGAAGCTAGGTCACCTATATCACGATGAAGCAACCTGACTATGATGACAAGGGTCACCCTCTATATAATTCTTTTTTTATCATCAAAAGCTGATTAAGTCCTATTGCTTCTCTTCGTGGTAGAGATCATTCATTTTCTTTACATGCATTGTATTTGCATAATTCTTGCACTAGAAGCTTCTTGAACTTCTTTCTCTAGTTATTATTGGTTTTGATGCATTAGCCTGATATCAACCTCAAGAAAAAGTGGCCTCTTTGCAACTTCTGGAACTGATTTAGTCACTTCTTTGTGCAACCTTAATTTCTTTTTGTGATACTGAAATTTGAGAAGACATCTTTTTTGTTTTTCAATAAGTGCTATTTCTTCTTCATGAGTTGGCTTTAAAGAAAATCTCATTTATGAATTTGAAATCTTACAAGGTTTACGTTATTGCATTCATATGCACTTTGTTTCGGGAGGGCAGTTGAGCAAAGCATGTTCACTAATGAGATCCTTTCTGCCAGTCTTGATTTGTCGACACATTTTTTTACCTACAGCTCTACTGCTTTTAAATTCTTGTGTCAGTTTTATTGATTCATTGCTACACCCTCACTTAACGACTGATTCTGTATGGCATCTTTTTTCTGGGAAGTTTCTGCTTAGCTGCATCAGCTTGTATGTGTGGCATGTGCTCAAGAGAGAAGAATGAGAAGGTTTTTCCATGCTTCAATCTCTTATGGTAATAAATGCGGATCCTCCAAACTTGGACATGCCCTTTTATGTCCTCATGGCAGCTGAAATCTCAAATCGGACTCTCAACAGTGACTACCAGGGAAACAACTGATGTGTTGACATGTAGTGACCCTTCATCAAAAAGTGATGCATTTACTTGGGCCTTTGAGTCAAGGCAAAGTAATTGAACAGTGACCAAGCTCATCTTTTAATAGTAGCCTATGTCCAGCCTGTTAAACCGAGCAGATACACCAAATTCAATTTGAGCTCAAAACTGGGTCCCGGGTCCTATCAACAACTCAATTTTCCATGAGGGCTTGGAAGAAGTCAACTTGACCACTAGTGCTCCACAAAATCTCAACCCCAACCCAGTCCATGTACCTGATGGTTCATTTATATTGGTCAGATGCAGGTCAGTTTTGGTTGATCCAACAGGCTTGGGACAGGATTGACTGGAGCTTATGGTGTCACACTACCACACCTTACATGTGTGCAAATATAATCAATAACCAAGTAACTATCACATTAGCTCATTATTCAACAGCAAGATTTTGTTTCTGACTATTTGGGATATGGGGCATGCGTGATGCATCATTTCATTATCATTAAGAAGAACAAATCAGCTTAGTCAGCTCTATTCATGAGGTCAAGCACTATTACTATGTGAAGGTTATGAACCTGTTATCTAATGATTTTTCATCATCATTAAGAAAAGTAAACAAGCCCTTCATTTTTATAAGACACAGGGCTTGCGTAAAGGCTTAAGCCCAAATCTTTCATTAACTGAAAAGGTTAGCAGCTGTCAATTACTCGATCATCCACAGTGATCAGCTTTAGATGGACATTGCATTCAATTTCTTTCTTATATATGTATTTTTGTATAGGGAAATGTAAAAACTCAAACATGACAAATTACCGTGATTTGTTGTTGAATGGCTGGGACCAAATCATGAGCCAGCTTTATTATCTTTAAGAGTTGACTGGTCCGTTATCTTTTGTGTTCATGCATCTGTATATGGGTGCTTTTTTCTAGTCATGCTTTTGGTACAAAAATAGGTATAGACCGCAAATCAATTAACTCCTTGTGCTTACAAAAGAGCACCCTAAATTCTGTAGTCGATATTAAGTGATTTTGAAAAATTAATCTCAAATATCTTTAAGCCAGCTGATCAATATTTTAATTGTTAACTTTCTTTTTTGGTCATACTCATACCAAGTATGGGTCAGGTGGATGCCTGTTTGAATAATGGGCACCAGATCTAACCAATTGACTTCCAGCTGTTTTATTATTGAATTAGAACCCAGTGTTAACAGAATTATCTTTTACTGACTGTCTGTTACTAGGAAAGAGCAATCTCATGATCTTTTGAAATCTAAACTTTCATTTCAAGTGCGTGCCTCTATTGTTTTGTGCAGTTGAACCACTAAAACTGTCTTTTAGGTTCTAGGATTATCTAACATATACAAGATAGAACAAATAATGTTTAGAATATTTAGTAGTTTATAGCAAGATAGATCAGACAATATTAGTGCATAACTATTTATTTTTTCAAATTTCCAATTTGATTTGCTGTCTTAATTAATTGTTTTAACTTTTAAGTGATTTGAATTACTGCATAATGAATTGTGTAAATTGTAAATTCTTCTTTTTTCTGTAAACTTTAGAAAACCTTGTTTTCCAAAATGTTTTATTTGTTGGATTAATAAAGTTATGTATCAACATTCTTTCATAAGGATGTAGAGAATCCAGCTATACTAGGATGTACTGTTTAGCTAGTAAGGGAAGTATATTTGACATGCATTTCCATCTTATAATACTACATGCTTGTCCTTTATCTCTTGCCCTCTCTTGTATATCATAAGAATTGATGACCTTCCTGTGAATAGTAATTATAGGTGTATCATCAAAGTCTGGACTCCGCATAGGGTTCATGACAAAAATTGTTTATACCATGATACATAATTTGTACAATATAACAGGATTTGGCAGATATCATACCCCAGGACACTCTTCTGTGGAAACTCAATCTGCTAAAATCAGGTGCTGCTTATGTGAATTCTCGGCTGCATGCTGTAAAGGCTGAAGTACTAGTTCTTGCTAGGTACTTTTCACCATATAAGTGTGAATCCATGGCATGATTATTAGTGTATATGCAAAGGATGCTATATTGTTTTACTTATTTTTTGCAGTTTCTTGACAGACTTCTTTTTTCTAGTTTGATAATATATTTAAATAGGCGATGCACTGAGGATTGTGTTAGGTCACAAAATTTTTAGTTTCTCTTGTTGTTGTGTCTGTTCTTGCATATTTGCATAATTCATATATCTCGGAGACATATAAAAATGCTGCCAACTTTACCAACTTTTCAAGAGAAAAATTAGGTTTGATTTGTTGCTTTTTGGTTGAGTTGACTTATGTACCTTCAATATATACACATTTGATTTGCTTTCAGGGTATTTTTGGAAATAAACTTTTAAAACTAACATATTTAGATATTTCAAAGAAGCTATCCAACATGTACACATGTACAGCGAAGCTTTCCATATCTTGTTTCTTTTGTGTATTACTTCCTGTTTGCTGTCCAGTATGACTACTGGTTTGATTCAGAAAGTAGATATCTAACTTGTAGCTGTGAAAAATGTATTAGCGGCAAGGATAACCTGCTACCAAGCGGAGATGAAGCAGACCGACTTTGGGCTTCTCTAAAGAATTGCAAAGTTAGATATTTCAAGGACAGTGGTCATACCTTACTACTGGTAAGCTGCCATTACTGGACAAGGGACAACCTATGTTCCCTAATCCTTGAACATTCTGTTTCTTTATAGCTTACTTTTGTTTGTGAATTTGTGATTGCATTGTGTTTCCAGTTTCGTTGAGGGCTTTGTGCCCAATGCACTTGGGTGGTAAAAAATTAATTCTGGACAACAATTTCTGGGTTTATTGAAAAAAAAAAAGCTCTGTGATGTGCTAAATTTTCATTGTGTCTATTAAAAACCGGTTTATACTTGAACATGAAAGCTGAATAAAACCTTAGATGCTAGAACTACTGTTTTTGTTTATAGTAGAGCAGCCTTGCTTTTTGAATTGTGAAATAGTTGGTAATTAAAATGCCTGAGCCTAACCAATTGGCTGGATAGGAAACACTAAATACTCACTTTTCATACTTTTTCAGGAAGATGGTATTAATCTGTTGACTATACTTAAAGGCACTATCACATACCGTCGTTCAAGACGACATGATAATGTAACAGATTACCTTCCTCCATCTGTCAGCGATTTCAAAACAATTCATCAAAGTGATAGGTAGCTTGTCTGTAGTTCTATTTTATAAATCATGTTTGATGATCAACATTTCTTGCTGAATCACATCTAACACTTAACGACCACAGGTGGTTTAAAGTTGCAACAAGTCCAGTCATCTTCTCTACCCTGAAAGATGGAAGGGTTGTGAGGAATCTTGCTGGGGTTCCTGATAAAGGTCCTGTATTATTAGTGGGTAACCATATGCTGATTGGGCTCGAACTTCATCCCATTTATGAAGAGTTTTTGAGGGAGAAAAAAGTTATCATACGTGGCATGGGACACCCAGTTTTGTTCTCGAAAACAACTGAAACCTCACGGAAAGAGATTTCTACCATCGATACTATGAGCATCTATGGTGCATTGCCGGTGACTCCTTTGAACATGTATAGGCTGTTTTCAAGAGGATCATTTGTACTCCTTTATCCAGGAGGTGCTCGTGAGGCCTTACATCGTAAGGTAGCTACACTAAAAGTTCTTTTACCTGTTTTTAAAGAATCCCATTCATCATGCGAGCTTTCTATTTACACTAAAAGTTCTAATTCACTTAAACAAGGAAATGAACTTGCATGTTTTATGGTAATTCATGTTATGTTGATGGTCCATAGAGGTTCTTTATCATTTTCGTTCACAAGTATGCATTCTGGATTTCTAAGTGAGTGAATTTATGGGATCTAGTTGAAGTGAAGCCATACAATTAGGTTGAGATATTCAAGACATGTCAGTAATAATATACTAATTACTGAAAAAATTGCTTCCAGCCACAAGTTTGCCGAACAAGCTCACCACGCTGCATACATGCCTAAAGTACAAGCAGTAATGGGAGAGAGGTGACGGAGAGCGGGAGACAAGGAAGAGAAAGGTGGAGAGAGGGGAAGAGTGAAGCAGAGAAGTGTTGATACAGCTCATACCCCATTAGAAAGAGCTTTTCCCTTTTTTGCAGGAATACCTGGTCTACAAGAGTATATGAGACATCAAGGCTTGTTGCATTATAAGATATAATAATACCTCTTGCTCGTCGGAGCAAGTCATCTATAGCACATCACTGTAACTTTTGGATTGTTAGAACTTGATACAACATTTTAACCAGTCAAAACTTGTTGCTTGGCCTTCCTATGGAGAGAATGAAAATTACTGATGTCACTCAATTGGTTGAATTGTGCCTCCAAAGGCATGTGTGGGTTCCAAGTAACCAGGACTTGAAAGTGAGGAAGTGTGACACTTGTCTTTGGTCCAAAAAAGTTGATCAAGGAATCGAGAAGCTCAACTTCCAAATGGAGAAAAAGGGGCAGTTGATTTTAGTGCTTAGGCAAGTGAATAAAATTTTAAATTCAAATTCCTTTCCTAGATATTCAAAGCCACTTTTAGTTGTAATGAAAGAGAGCTACTTTTAATTATCACTAAATGCCAATCAAACAAAACAATTATGAGGAAATATAGTATTGCTTCGCCTCACTTTCTAGTTCCTGCCACTATTAGAACTTGTAATGAGCATGGTTCATCTTATCAGTCTGTACTAGTACTGACACATAGTATGGTAAGACATATTGACGTACCAGTATGTGCCATCTATACTAGTTTTCTATCAAACTGGTATGTACCACTCATACCTGGCGGTATGCTACGGTATGATGAATTTTGGTAGTGAGTTCCCACTCTAACTACAATTTACAGTTAAATATGCCCAACTGTGTGAATTATCTTTTTGTCTTCTTGATGAGGATTCATCAATGAGTAACCTGCTTAATACATCATGATTAGAGTCCTAAACAGTATTTCCATCCTACCACCTTTTAACCAAGTCTTATTTTACAGTAGCCTAAGAAAGAACAGCATACACCAATGGGGCTTCAAGTACTTTCAAGTTACAACATTCTTGTAGTCTACTATAAAAAAATAAGTTCTATTAGAATATACTTCTGAATTCTAACAGTTATACTCTCAATAGAGGCTACCATTGGCTGATAATTTTCATTAACATTTGAGTTAATGCATGGATGCCTACAGGGTGAAGAACATAAGCTATTTTGGCCAAAGAATCCTGAATTTGTTAGAATGGCTGCTCGCTTTGGGGCCACAATTGTGCCATTTGGGGTTGTTGGAGAGGATGACATGGTGGAGGTAACCTGTTGACTTGTTGTTTCAGCAAAACTAGTTTATTAATTATGTGTAGGCTATTATCTTCTTTAATATTGTAATCATTGTTACTTTTGTCATCTTAATTATGCATATGTGAGGTGCTGCTTCTTTTAAATGTAATATGGAGCAAATGGTTATGCTGGTCTGAATTGCCTGCTTCATATTGACTGATTTTCTTGCTATAGATTAACAGAAGATATTGAGATGACCGGACAAATAACCAATATGAGATTATTGACTTCCTCATAAACAATAAACTTTGTGAGAGTGCTTGTCCCCACCAAGAAAAGGATGTGAGTGCTTCATTTCTATAGCGTCGTTACACAGACTATGTTTACCAGGTCAGGCAATTAAGTGGTTCATCAAGGGAAAGATTCTGAAACCACAATGACAAAACTTGGTTCCAACTTTTTATGGTTAAATGGTTGGAAAACAATGCAGGGTCTCCAATAATTGGAACATTTTGCTTTTTGTTGTTTGTTGACTGCATGATCTTTTCCACCTTGAGGTTCTACTAAAGTCCATTAGTAGACTTTAGTAGGAGGAAGAGGAGAAGGAAGAGGCAAGGGAAGAGAAGTATTGGATGAGCTGGTAGTGATGGGCAGATGGGCTAGCGACAACGAGTGCCATGAGTAGCAGGATGCAAAGCAAAATTCCATTTTCAATTGAGAGGGGTATTAAAGACCAGAGATGTCAATGAGTGCTCGCCTAGGTGCCAAGATGAGGTGAGGCAAGGCCCAAGCACCTCTAATCCAATCGAGGAGGGCGATCCTAAGTTTGTTGTTGAGCTTGGGCGTTGGGTGCATCGACCATGCGCTCGAACTGGGTTACAACCTGAGTTGAACTCAATTCAATCAAATGGGTTAAACATTGCAAATAAGTTACCACCACTCATTGGAAAACCCTAGGCATCTGACCCCATTGCGTGGAAGTTGGCTGATGGAAGATTGAGCGACCCTCTTGCGTGCAAGGCACTTGGCAACTGAAGACCGACGTTCTCCGAGCATGGCGGTGCCTTCCCTCTTGTAGGCCACAATGGCGGTACCTCCTCTCCCTCTCTCTCTTAGCTCTACCTAATTATATATTTTTAATAATTTTTATTTTAATGATTATCTTTCTCCTTAATTATAATTTGTAATTTTTATATTGATGAGCACTTTTCTTCATTCGGGCGGGCGCTTAAGGCCTTAGGCATTTTGAAACTTGATGCCTTTTAGTGCCTAGCCTTTGATAACCCTACTAAACTCTAAATCCTAAAATTTTTTAAAAAAAATCTAGACCAGGCTTACTATTCAGTTTATGTAGGTTACTAAGCGGTGATCTACTAACTAGACCAGATTGTGCAAAAACCTTGGCTCACATGGCAATTCAGCCTTAGAGCAATTAATATGGCCTTGTATATACCAGTTTGGGTGGTATTTGGAACAATGGCCATAAAGCCTGCTTCATGAGTTTGATCAATAGAAAAAAAAAATTGGCTCAATAATCTCCTGGCCTTTGTAGCATTTAATTTCTTTCTTTTAACACTTAACTTTTTCCTATGATAGAGGAAGTAATTTGCCTACCTTTGTCTTGTGCTGCTTCACAAGGTATGACGGCCTTGCTTAAGCAAAATGGTTATTGGCTAACTAATGTTCTGTTGGCTATTAACTTACTAGAATTATCTTTAAAATTTGCTAGGGATTCTAGAAACCTCCCTTGAGTTTTGATTATGGTGTAGTGATTTGCATATGTTATTGTGGAAAATATGTGCTATTTTTGGCTGGGGGGTTCAACATTTTCAACATTTCATATTGGCAATCATTCTTAATCTAGTTTTCTTTATTGGAATTCTCTCCAGACTACTCTTTGCTATTTCCGGTCGGCAAATTCCCCTCTTTTGCCTTTGTGTGCCTTGCAAACATTCCAATTTTTGTATTGTTATTATGGTTCTTCATGTACTGGTTAAATAATAACTTGCGTATTGCTTTTGGTAGTTGGTTCTTGATTATGATGATCAGAAGAACATTCCATTCATCAAAGAGTGGATTGAAGAAATGAATCAAGATGTTGTGAAGATAAGGTACATTTTCTAATTCACATAATGTAATGTTTACCTTTTGTATATATTCTTATTCTTATGGAACATAGCCTATAGATGTGGATGCTTATATAATAGAGAGTTTCATGTTTGAGGGGTTACTTATGCTTGTAGGGTTGGTGTTGATGATGAGATTTCAAACCAGCAAATGTATTTTCCTGGAGTTCTTCCAAAATTACCTGGTCGTTTATATTATCTATTTGGAAAACCAATTGAAACACAAGGAATGGACATTTTGAAGCATAGAAGGAATGCAAATGTTCTATATTTGCAGATCAAGTCAGAGATTGAGCGCATAATCTCATACTTGAAGAGAAAAAGGGAGGAAGATCCATACAGGAATATCATACAGCGGACTCTGTATCAGGCTTCTTGGGGTTATTCCGCTGAAGTCCCCACATTTGATCCATGATAAAGATGACTTTCCTAAACCAATATGCAATACAGAGACATTTTTACTTGGATCTTCAATTGCATAGGTTACAGGGTTGCAAACTGTGTAAATCAAGAAGCATTGACCATGTTCAAAAATTTGAAGGTTTTGATCAATTATAGGAGAAGTTTGATAATAAAGCTAATTTTTTTGCCTTCATATAACTGAAGGTTTAGAGAATCGATTTGCTATGTTTCAATGATAAATGTCTCTCCTAGAGATGTCACTATTTTGGCTACAAATATTATGAAACATTTGATTATTTAGAGTAAATTTTGGTGATTCGGCTGCTCTAGTTACAGCTAGTTTGATTAGTGTTTAGATTTCTGTATCTATATTGGATAGTTAGTCTTCACATATTAGTTAGGAAAATAGATTCAAGACTGGGGCATGGACATTCAGCAAATAAGAAACTTTAACTCTCTTGCTTGTGAGTACATATATGACCCAAGAATTACTGAATGTTTAATTTTTCTCCCTTCTCTGCGATCTCTTGTTGCTGTTTACAATGTCTACCAGGGCATCATTTAACATTCAAATAGCATCCAGTCTAACTAGTTGAACTTATGGAAAACTGAAAATAAAAAATGGTGAATGCCCAAACTCTGTGCATAGCAAAGTTAAAGACAATCTTTGGAGAAAATATACAAGCTGATCTAAACTGGCATGTATTTTTTGGATGCTACCTGATGTAATTTAGTGAGGCATAACATTGTATAGGACCAGCACAATTGTATTACTACCTTTCCTACTGAGTAGTGCTCTGAACAACCATATGAATAGATTTGAATAGATGATGATCATGACATTGGACTTATTATTGATCAATACCTCCAAACATTTGGTTGGCCTGATACTAATTGCGAATGTTATGATTAAGTCAAAGTTCAAGTTTGAATGTACTGCAGTAAAATTCATTATGCAAATATGTCTAGAAAATTTTGCTTATAGATCTTTAATGAACAGCAACAACAATAATAACTAAGCCATAAGTCTCAACTATTTGAGGTTGGTTATATGGTACTCTTGTCATATATTTAGTTAAGTTCAGAATTTAGAGTACTTAAATCTTTATTTATAGTTTCTATTAAAGTCTTTTTAGGTCTTCCTCTATCTTTTCTCGTACCACTAATATTAATTGTTTTATCTTTTCTTAAATGATTGTCTCTTAAGCACATGTCTATACTATCTTAAATGATTTTTTTTCATCTTATCCTCTATCGAAGTAATATCTAATTGTTCACGAATAAAAGTATTTTTTTTTCTATCTTTCTTAATAACTTTGCACATTCATCGCAATATTCTCATTTCAACAAGACAAGCTTTTTTTTTATATTGTTTCTTAATTGCTCAACACTCAGATCCTTAATGAGCATGGATGCCAAATATTAGGTAGGAAGTCTCTTGGTCGGAATTTCTCACCGTTTAGTCAATGCTTTTCTAGATTTTCTTTTTATCACGCTTTTGGAAATTGAATTCAAAGCCTCTTGAGCTAGGTTTGGGTGCACTTTGTTTCTTACCTGATGACTGCTAGGAAGCCTGCAACTTTAAGTGACTGGGTCAAAGTTCTCATCAGTAACTAACTAGTTGCAGCATCAAGTTTTGTTGGCTTCATTATACTGGTAAATTTGAGAAAGTTAATTAGTGCTTTTGTGAGTTAAAAAACTGTTCATACCTAATTGTGGCTCTTCCCCAGAAGGTCTTCCTTTTAATTTGATTGTTTTCTGGTTCTCTATGCACTTCCTTTTGTTGTCATCTCCAAATGCACTTGTTTGTAAAGAAAAGGGTATAATTACAACACTCTTGTTCGTCTATCCCATTTTTTCCTTGAAGCTAATGTGGCACATGGTAACCTTGGAAACTTTTCTTCACTCTAAATCTATTGAAATCAGTATACACAGCTGATCTGTAGCAGTAGGCCAACGTGGAGTGCCTCACATTTGGATTCTTGCTTTGTTGTCTTCTCGGTGCAATCATTGCACGGATATGCAGTTTGAAAATGCTTGCTTGCAGAATGTTAAATTCCTAATGATTGTGTGAGAAAGCTTAGAATGTTTTGTACAAAATTTGCTCCAGAGTGACGCTTGTCTTTTCTCAGATCAACAGACTGGTATGATTGTCAGCTCAGGTAGTTTGTTCTGCACTCATAATTTGCTTATGTGATTATGTTGTTCCTCATCCGTGTTGAAACTTTTTTGATGTAAGAATATTATGTTTTACAAAGGCATAGCATTGCTAACATGAAGTTATGCAGATACAGTGATCTCGGGTACAAGTCTTTACAACAACAAAGCAGAGGAATGGAAGAGAGGAAAACAGAGTTCAGTTCTTGTTGGAAATGCACAATGAAGAGAGCCGTTATTCAGCAGCACACTAAGATGGCACGTCGTGTGGTGAATTGTAGCATCAATGCAACCAGCACCAAAAGGAGTGTGACGGCATCACCCCATTATGAGATGATCCCAGGCAGCAGCAACACCCCATTGTGGTGGAGGGAAGAAGAAATGATGGCTTATTGGGACCTCACTGCTGCTTTTATGAAGGAATCTTCTGTTGGTCAACTTCTATGAATTGGCTAAATGTCACTATGTCCTTCCACACAAGCAACAAATAGTCATCTGTTAGAAGAAAAAAAGAAGACAAGATATCCAAAGGTTTGACTCTTTGTCTCCATTTTGAGTTTTGATTGTGATATGTTTCTTCCATGCTTTAGGTGCATGCTTTAAATAAAGGATAGTATAGGAATTTGGCATTTGGTTCTTGAAGTATGAACATGATTCACTTGGAACTTGTCAATCATCTTTTGCTACTTAGGAGATTATTCAATCCATTGGGTCTTAGAGAATGAGGATATTGTATAAATCATTGTAGTTGACCTCAGGATCTCAACCTGGCATGAACACGTAGTTAAACAAAAGGGATTGCTTAGGTTATCAAATTATTATTCAAGTTACCGTTTAAACCCGGTTTCTTTTATATGATTGATGTGACTTGTGATCCCTGGCATAATTAGTAATGATGTCTCTTATGCTCATTTGGCGGCTAAGTATCTTTGAAGGACCTGGTCTTCATCAACTCTCTTTTATGTAATGTCACTAAATGCAACTACTACTCTTCTTTCTTGAGGAACAAATTAGACATTGGGAAATCATCTCTGCTTGGCATCATATGTGAAGAGAATTTGGACGTTCGTATTTACTCCTGTTGCGTGTAGCATGCATTTTTTAAATTAAAGTTCAACTAATATACTGATCCACGAACTTACGTCATTTGGCCAATATGAACTAAATACTTCAACCTTTGTAATGGACAAATTGTACTATACATGCAAGTCACTGTTTCTATCTTTCTTCTTTTTGGCTGGCTGAAAAGATTGTTATCAGGGCACTTGCATAACCTTGTCTTGATTGAAAATTTCAGCAAAGCGATGGGACAAGAAAACAAAGCCAAGGCTGTCCGGTAGCCCGAGGAAGGAACTGAGCAAAGCTTGCCATCCAATTTCTGCAGAAGTATTTTTGAGATGCTCATCCTCTTCCCCTGATGGACCAACAGTTCCTTATCAACAAGTCTGAGCTACATGCACAATACAGTGTTTTATTCTTCAGAAGGCAATCATCACTTGGCTGCGTGATGGACATCAGGATTCGGAAGCAACATCATGATACAAGAATCATGATCCAGATCATTGATCTAACAGATGGATAGAAAGAAAAATTACATCATATGGAGAAATATCGTCAGAATTGATTGATCTTCGAAAATTCAGAAAATTCGAACCCGAAGCTGCTGCTTCTTCGAAACTGCAACTGAAAGGGAAGCTGCATCCTGCATGGTAAATGTTTGACATGAGTAAGTGATGAAATTATCATCAGCTGGTCGATATATTATGGAAAAAGCGACAGGAAGGAAGTGAAAAAAGCGAATTATTTTGCTAAGAATTCTTGTTTATGATACCATGCAGATGAATCATGATTTAGTTAAATGTTCAAAATATTCTTTGATCCATATTTGCTTTTTATCGATCAAGTTAAGTCGGGTCTATTGAGATATCCGATTTGCTTAACGCGATATTGCATAATTGATAGTTCTTAGTTTTAAATCCATGTATAAGCATCATGTATATTAGTTGATGTAATGGAATTTTTTTTTTAAATGATCAACCACCTGTATATTCAAACATATATCTTCGAAATTATCAGATACATTTATCTAATTGGTAGGTCATTAGGTTTCATATATATATATATATATATATATATATATATATATATATATATATATATATATATATATGGTATATTAATAAATATAAAACATGTGTTAATATTTTTATTCTTATGGTGATAGAGAGTAGTATAGATGATGATTAAAAAATAGATATGTTGTGGGGATAAGAGAATGACTTTTATTTTATCCTTATAATAAAAAAAGATTTAAATACCTTTGAAATTTTTTATAATGGATAAAGTTGAGGGTATTTGAACTTTTTCAAGATTCGAATAATTTAATCAATGAATCAAATTGATAAAAAAAAAATCAATGTTCAATTTTTTTTTTCATGCCAATTGATCAATCTGATTTGATTCTTTTTTTTTTTTTTAAGGATAAGTAATGAATGTGAGATTTGATCCCATAAATATTGTAATGATCCAACAATGCTTTTATCAACTGAACTAACTAATACATTCAATCTAATTTAAAATTTATATTTATGTAAAGGAGATTTATATTCAAAATCCCATTTTACTATTTAAACCTTATTTTAATAATTTTAATATTTCCAAAATATCTTTCTATAAATGAACATAAATAAATATCCTCTTCTATCTCCTCCTCCTCTTTCTCCACTTTTTCTTTTTTTGCTTCTCCTCTACAATTTTTTTAATTTCTCCTACCCTTTTGAGAATTCCATCCAATCTCACTCTCTCTCTCTCTCACCAAGCAATAAGGAAGCCATCATCAATATTAAAGGGTTATAAAAAAAAATAAAAAGGATAATATTGATAATTAAAAATCACAAATAATAAAATATTATTATTATGATCATTATTTTAGAGATTACATCATCAATATTAAAGGGTTATAAAAAAATAAAAAAGGATAATATTGACAAATAAAAATCACAAATAATAAAATATTATTATTATGATTATTATTTTAGAGATTACATCATCAATATTAAAGGGTTATAAAAAAAATAAAAAAGGATAATATTGACAAATAAAAATCACAAATAATAAAATATTATTATTATGATTATTATTTTAGAGACTATCAATAGTAAGAAAGTTACAAATTGCAAATAGCAAGCTTGTCATGTTAAATGTATGCCAAGGTTGCAATGCACCAATAGATATGACCATGGATGCGAGTTCCCATTCCGTCCATCCATGGCCATGCATGGCCATCTTCACAAGCCCAAGATGGCGGCATATTCTCTTGCACTTTGAGATTCGCGCTCACCAAATCACCCGAATTGGTCAAACTTTCCAACTCCACTTCCCTCACCCTCTTGTGGGCCCAACCACCGCAATATTAGTTCTCACCATTCCAACTCCATCTTTGACCTCATAAAATCTATCACATGCCTTAAAAGAATCTAATACTCATCCACCGTGATCTAACCTATTTCCTTTGACTTCCCCATTCTCCTCTGTCTCCTGTTGTCATTCCTCGGAGCGTAAGACCTCACCGCCCGGTTCCTCGATAACCCCCTTTGGCTCTGCTTTGTCTCCTGTCGTTATAACCCTCCGCGAAACACCCTACCGCCAGGTATCTCGTCACCGCCTCGAGCGGTCCTTTTATTTTTACCGCCTGCTGCTCTTCTCCAACCCCGTGGTTGTCTGATAGACTGTTGGAAGACGACGGCGAACCCTAAATCCGCTGTCCTCGATCGCCCCGCCTTGCCGGACCGGAGGTCCGGACGCCGCCGATCACGCCTCCGTGCTCCGACCCACCCGTCACTGAGGGTTGCGATGAGCTGAGCCATGGGTTGCGTCTTCGCCAAACAGGCCTCCGCTCGACCCACCCCCGCCTCCGTTGACCTCCCTCGCCGCCGGGAGAAGGAGCGGCCCTCCGGACCCGCCCACGTCGCCTCAGGCCGCAAGTCGCAGGCCTCCCTACCTACGGTCGAGACCGTCGCTGATGCGCCCGACGCCGCCGTCCGGGTTGAGGACACGGAACGACCGCCCGGGGAGAGGCGGCCACGTCGGCGCCGGCCGCGGCCAGACCCGAGGCTGAGCAACCCCCCCGGCCATGTCCATGGCGAGCAGGTGGCTGCCGGGTGGCCCGCCTGGCTCTCCCACGCCGCCGGGGAGGCCATCAAGGGTTGGACTCCCCGCCGAGCTGATACGTTCGAGAAGATCGATAAGGCAAGATTCGTCTTTGTGCTTGGAGCATCTCTTTTTCCTTCGTCTTTTGTCGGTTCTGGTACTAAAGATGGGTTCTTGTTCTGATTTAGATTGGACAAGGGACGTATAGTAATGTTTACAAGGCTAAGGACATTTTGACCGGCAAAATCGTTGCGTTAAAGAAGGTCCGGTTTGATACGATGGAGCCGGAGAGTGTGAAATTTATGGCAAGGGAGATCAATATATTGCGGCACTTGGATCACCCCAATGTCGTGAAGCTAGAGGGTTTGGTGACATCCAGGATGTCTTGTAGCTTGTATTTAGTCTTCGAGTACATGGAGCATGATCTTGCTGGTCTTGTAGCTAGCTCTACGATAGAGTTTACACAGCCCCAGGTTAGATTCTCACTAGTTTCAACATTCAGATGTTGCCTCTCTTCAGAATCCTTGCTGAATCTTTTGTTTTGATCAGGTGAAGTGCTACATGCATCAACTGTTGTCGGGATTGGAGCACTGTCATGACAATTGTGTGCTGCACCGTGATATTAAGGGTTCAAATCTCCTACTTGACAACAATGGGTTGCTCAAGATTGCGGACTTTGGCTTGGCTACTTTCTTTGATCCTTACTGCAAGCATCCAATGACTAGCCGGGTGATCACTCTTTGGTATCGACCACCGGAACTGCTATTAGGGGCCACCGACTACAGTGTGGGTGTAGACCTGTGGAGTTCTGGCTGTATTTTAGCAGAACTGTTAGCTAAAAGGCCTATTATGCCTGGCAGGACCGAGGTAGGTTTTGGAACTTCTGAATTGTTGCTTTGTAGTGTTTGTTATATTGGTGGTGCTTTCTAGATACTTTCAGCAAGGGTCTTTGGTGTTCTTTTGGTGGTATAAGCTTATGTTACGTATCAGCATCCTTGGATGGAACATATCCATATCAGAAGTAGCCTCTCACTAGTTGCAAAGTTTTTTGACCAAGAAAGTATATCTCTGGTACTGACTTTGTAGTGGCCCCCTTTCACCAGTAAGGTATATGCAGTACATCCTGAAAAATGTATAGGTATTTTGTTGAAGCATCAGTGTCCTTTAACACAATTTGATGGATTGTGTACTGGTAAGTGATCGACCTGATATGATACACGAATCGATTATGCAACAATCAGTAGAATAAGAAACTAAAATAAGGTATACAATTATTTTTTATCTTAATATTAAATTTGGTTATGACAAATTGCAAGGAATATGTATGGAAGACCTGTGCACCTTGTTACATATGAGTTCCCATTCTGCCATAAATGCATTGGAGGAACTGCAGTATAATTTTTAGCTGCAAGGTAGTGACTGAATATGTACACGTCGATACTAATAGGAAGTTACAGATATTGTTTATGCTTTATGTTCTATAATTTAATTAAAATCGATACTGTGGCCTTATTTCTTTCACATAATGAATATTCTTTTGATTATTAGGTTGAACAACTACACAAAATTTTCAAATTATGTGGCTCTCCTTCAGAGGAATACTGGAAGAAGTCAAAGTTACCACATACTACAATTTTTAAACCCCAGCAGCCATACAAGCGTTGCATCCGAGAAACATTTAAAGATTTTTCACCATCATCCATGGTATTAATCGAAACTCTTCTTGCAATTGAACCGACCGATCGCCAAACTGCCACAGCAGCTTTAAATAGTGAGGTAAAATTTATTTTTCAAACCAACTTTCTTATTAAATGAGTTTTATAATATGATTCTGTTATGTTTTTCAACTTAGAGATGACATGACTTTTAAACGTATATTGAGGACATTTCATGGATCTTAATTGCAGGAACTAGGTCTTTATAATTATGGTTTTATGCCACTTAAAGTTGTGCAGACGACTGCTTTTCTATATTGTTATCCACAGAGTGTTATGTGCCTATTTTTGTTTGCTTACCGGCCAAACATTGTCTCAATTCTGTTATATGGAACCTTTGCGTTAACTGTGTGACATGCATCTCAGTTGATCTTGATTGATTGCGTTCTTTCAATTCATATTTTTGTTATCTTTTGTATCGGGATGATGACTTGCACCTACATAAAGTCATAATTTCAGATTTTTGTTATTAATCCCTTGTATATACCATTATTGGTTAATTCACAGTGGAAAGTATGTACAACAAGGCTTTAGGTTAATATGTTTTTCAGTTGGTCAGTTCTATCCTTCTCAGATATCCATCTTAATTTCATATAGCATGTTAACAAAGGACAAGGTGCAAGGAAAAAAGGTTTACCTTATATTCGCCATGATTTTAGTTCAAATGATTTTAGGTTAAGTTGATATGACAAATGTCAATAGAGAGTATTCTAATAGTTTTTGGGCTTTGGTCTAATGTGATGATCTGAAATGATCTGTTATTATGTCTCTTATATAAAGAACCTAATAGATAAATTCATGGACATAGACATATTGGTTCTGTTATGTAACCTGTATCCAAGAAAATTGCCCTTTATTTAAGGAAGACCCCCTTGAAGAGTGCTAGAGTTTGACAAGCCCATTTACATATTTCACCAGTCCCTCATATCTGCTGTCTTGCTTGCAGCAGATGATAGGTTTTACCCTTTGTTATCGACCCCATAGACATGAATGTTATTATCATCAAGATCCTGTGCATTGATTTTCGCCTACTGGCACCATAATGAGCTATCAGAGCTCTCCTGATATGTCTATTTACTAATTACTACCAATTAGTTCTCCTGAGATGTCCTACAACCTTATGGGATGTTACTTACATGCTGCAGAAGACTTTTTTTTTTTTGTCACAATTCAATGTTTATTCTGAAACTTCTCAGCAAGTTGTGGATGTTAATGTTTTTTTTTTTTCAAAAAATAGGAGGAACAAACATCATAACTGAAAGTTGCAATGGGTAAAAGTTATACACCATCTTGGTTTATGTTTCCATGTTGGGATTAAGATGTGAAGATCTCCCAAATTCAAATAAGTTCATTAGTCCCATGTATTGCTGTTGTAGATGTTTTAATTTTTAACAATCCTTATTAATCTCTTCTATAAAGAAAAATCTTGCTAAGCTACTTTGTCGACATGAACATTGTATCTTTTATTAATTTGTTCTAAAAAAAATCTCACCAAGCTATTTTCTTGACATGAACATGGTATCTAGCTTGCTAACTTAATCTTTTGTTTGTTCTGCAGTTTTTTAATACTGCACCATATGCATGTGATCCTTCAAGCCTTCCAAAATACCCTCCAAGCAAGGAGATGGATGCTAAACTGAGGGATGAAGCTAGAAGGTATATGATTAATGCCCTATTGGTTTGTGTTGTGTGAATAAGAGTCACTATTTTAGCAATTTGGTGCAACCCATCTTTGTTACTCTTTTTTTTTTCTTTTAGGTAGGTTTTTTTTTTCCCGTTGGTGTGTGTGTTTTGAGAGGTGAGGCGGAGTTTCTTTGATGCATTGTTATTCTGAACAATAATATATTATTATGACCTTTATGTAGTCTCAGTGTTCTGTGGCTGATTGTGATGCTTGGTTCATGAAACATGTGTGTGGAGCATCACATTGAACTCAAATTTTCCAGTACTAAAATAATGTTCAGCTGATCATTTATGTTGTTTTTGTTTTCCTTAAATGCCAAGTGCATGAATACTGTAGTTCTTTAAGTAGAAACTTTTTATTTACTGATGCATTGGTTTACCTTATTGGATGTTTTTTTAATATAATGGTACTGTTAGGGTGCATGTTCAACATGTATATATTTGAAACTGGAAATACTCATGGATTGCATTCAACTATAAAGTATTTCCAATTATTTCTGGCTCATTTCTCTTATGTAACCAAATCCACTAATGTAGGTTGAGGACCGCTGGTGGTAAGGCCAATGTCAATGAATCAAAGAAGATGCGATCACGTGATCGAGCTTCTAGAGCAGTTCCTGCACCCGAGGCTAATGCTGAACTCCGAGTAAACATTGATGTATGTCAAGCTTTTATGATTGCTACTTATTACTATTCATTTATTTTTTTCATTGACTCCATCTGAACTGTTAGCAATATATGTGTCAATATTAGCTTTAATCAAGGATCATCATTTCATGTACCGGTATTTAGGTTCATGTGGACTGGTTCATACATATTGGCATGGTGTTGCATGGGCCTTGTGCTGACTGATGCAAGCCAATCGGATAGTACGGGTACACTCTTGGTACCAAAAATCCTGTGCTGCTACCAAAGCAACCCTTGGTGTTGCCAGTAAGATAATCCTTGGCTTAGATTTCCTGACATTGGTCTTGCTTCGTTAATGGGATCAGATTCAGTTTAGACAAGGAAAAAGCATTTGCATAACTGAAATGCAAACATTAATGGCTGTTATGATTCACTTGCATGTAAATAATCTGTGTCCCCTTTGGATAAACCAGCCTTACCCTGCCACCTAAGCAGGAAGTTGCCATGGGCTATGCAATTGTCTTTATTGTTGGCAGTTCAGGTGACCACAACATCAAATCAGTTTTTAGAAATTTACAACGGAATCTAATGAAGAATTGTTATAATTTGTTTTTTACTATTAATTGATCTCCAATATACAGATACTTGTTGGGTGGTACAATACCGGCACATTATATAGTGGGCCCACATAAACAGACCTCTATGCAATTTTCTATAATAAGGTTTCAAATTTCAGCATGACACCTGTGCAAGAAGGCCTTAAAAATAAATAATAAATAAATCTACACTTGCCTGAGGTGAGAATGACACGAAGAATGGAAATCATACTTATTGGGTATGTATCCAAGAGAAACTATGTCGACAAAAAGTGGTTGGTCTATAACAGGCACAGATCTTGAGTTTTGAAATTACTCATCCTGGTTCCTTTTAGTTATGGCTGGAAATGCACAAAAAATGGCCACCTCATGTAACTTATTTAGGCCCAATTTTGATTGGAGTTTATTCAATTATATTGACAATAGAGTTGTATCATTCCAATTTGTCAGCAGAAAGCTGTGTCCCACACCGCTGTAGCCCTTACACACAACATGCTCAAACAACTTTAGAATGAAAAACATGTTAAGCAATAGATTAGTTATCTAATAGGAAAATTATTGATGTTGCAGCAATCCATGGGCCCTTTGTGTGGGCTGATGTACCAGTTATATTATTAGGCTACAGTTAAACCATGTATACTTGGTTAGGATATTGTGTACATTATATTTGACCAACATTGAGAGCTGTTTCTTAATGAGAAACCCATGGTAATCAATAAATAGCATGCTTACCATAAAAAAATTTGGTTTTAGTTGCAAGACTGTCTGAAAGGCTCTGTGCCTTCACTCATTCACTTCTATATGTGACTGGGACGGTGGGACCTTAAAAAAAACTGAAGAATTTTCTTTGTTCTATTCATCAAATGGAAACACGATATCTATTGGGAAAACCTGCAAGGAAAAGGTGACAGTCTAATTGTGTATGCTGAGCCTTGTTGGTCAGAGTTGTCAGATCACTGCTTGAGGTTTTTAGATATTGCAAGGAAGCTTGTTAGAAGTTCTTTGTCATTCCCACTGCTTGTCACCTTTGTTAGCTCTAATAATAGCTAATTTCTACTGATAACTGTTAAATACAAGCCCAAAACATACTGCTCCTGAACTGCCTTTCTCGCTTTGTTTAATTATACGGTAATGCATCAGTGATATCCTGGATGATCATTTTCCCAGGGGCTCTATTTATTTATACCCTGTATTTTCTCCAGCTGCAATGTTATACGATGGCTGTATATCTTATTATACCCTGTTTCTTTGTTTCTAGCAGAGAAGGCGTCTTATTACACATGCAAATGCGAAGAGCAAGAGCGAAAAGTTTCCTCCACCACATCAAGATGGTGCAGTTGGACACCAACTGGATTCTTCACTTCATATTGATCCTTCATTCGGTCACTCAGATGCTTCATTCAGCACAGTGTTTCCATACCAGAAGGGGCCTTTGACTGCTTGGTCTGGACCATTGATCGATCCTGCTGCTGTAGGCCGCGTAAAGCGAAAGAAGCAGGTTCCGGTTAAGGCACAAAATCCTGCTCAATCAGAACGGCTAGCTGGTGCTCATGCCAATAAGGAAACTCAGAAAGACAAGGGCAGCAGTCGATTTTGATAGATTGCCTGCCAATTAGCATGCCCTGCATTTGTAGCACAAGGTGCTGATCCTGAAGGGACAGGAATGCCCATTTGATGTATGAAGACAAAAAAAAAGAATCCACCCTCAGCCTCTTTCATTTTTTAATCATACTATTTTTTTTTTCTTGGTTAGCCTGATAGATAGGGCTGGCAAAGAAGCTTCTTTTTACCATGTATATTTTATTTTATTTTCTCTTTCTAATCATGTTGACAAGCTCGATACTGGCCTAGGATATTTGAGTTTACCACTTATTATGTATTTTAAACATGCCAATGTATTCCGGCTTCGTCTTCTGGGTTCATGCCAGTCCCCATTGCCATTTAAGAGCTCTGTAATCAATAATCTAGTAAAGACTTACCGATGCTTTATTTTTGTAATGGAAAAAGCTGTAATCTAATTTGTGGCAACAGTTGGTTCACTCTGCACAGGTATCGGTTTCTCATTGCATAATTCAGGTTCTCAGTCTTGTAACCGACTTCTTTTACTTTCATACTGATCATGAGATTTCTGAGGCATAATGCTTCTTGAGTTTTCGACAGGTAAAATAGTATATTTGTGGCGCCCAGGCAGGAAGAAGTCGTCTTCATTAATGCAGCATCATTTGCCCATATTGCTTGATTTCCGAGACTCCCAGGATTTGCAAGCAAAGGTCCAAGCTGAGAAGGTATCAATCTAGTATGATACTTTTTGTTTCAGATGTCAAGCTTTCCCCGAGTTATGCTTTCCTCCAATACTTGCGTATCGTGTCTTTAACATCGTCTCCTAAGTTGTAAGAATTGCATGGTGTTGAAGCAGCTGGCTTTGCATGGTGTCACAATTCACTGGGTTATTCTTGTGAGCCATTTGCCGCTTAGCATTCATAAATGGCAGGGTGATACCGGCATCTGTTGTAGGGCCTGCAATTGTTGGTTCATCTGTGCTATTTGATTGATGGATCTATGCTTTTATGATGAAATGAGAATATTTTTTGGATTTTGGTGTTTGCTTCTTTCCTTCTTCCTCCTACTGGTGGAGATATCTCTGATCCTATGTATTAAATGTGCTGTGTTCTGTTTACATTTTATTTCTATTAAAAATATGTTTTATTTCATGAATAAAATATTGTTGGGTATAAAGCTGAATGAAGAACAAACATCCATGTTGACTCCATGTATTTGGGATTCTGTGACTCTTTGTTCATTGTTTTCATCTTGTGGTCAGTCTTTCTATTGGATGGTAAAAATGATGACTTAGAACTCTTTTAGAATTGCTATAAAAAAAATATAGAAAAAAACTAGGAGTCAAATATGTCTCACTTTTTATTCGTTTACTATGAATCACATGTGAGTGACTTAAAACTTGGTTTAGAATTGCCAACAAAAAAAAAAGACAAAAGATTTATAAGAACTAAGACAAGGCATTTGATGTTAATAAAGGAGTGAAAAAAAAAAAAAAGAAACCTTGATTGCCTCATGGCTATTGACTCTTATATATATATATATATATATATATATATATATATATATATATATATATATATATATATATATATATATATATATATATATATATATATATATATATAAATATATATATATATATATATATATATATATATATATATATATATATATATATATATATATATATATATATATATATATATATATATATATATATAATCCTTTCTTGAAATGTGGACACCAACGTAACATAAAATGATAAAATTAGATATGGATTTGTAATGTAATAATCATTTTAATAGAAAATATATAGGCAAGGAGTAAGGATAGTAGATTTCTCTCTCTCTCTTTCCTTGTGTGTACTTCATAATTATATAATCTTAAAATCTCTACTAATATAGATGGCCTATTAGAGGATGTAAGACTTTAGCAAATTATGAACTTTGCTTTAGCTACTTGTCTTTGCACTTCGGTCTCACTTCAACTTTTTGATACCCTCGGTTGGATCAACTTGCTTCTACTTTGGGCTTGACCTAATTATGTTATCTTAATATTTTACGTAACAATTAACTTTGAATATAACAACTTGACACTAAAAGGAGAGCCTAACACATCACAAGACAATCATCCTCCTAAGAAAAAATGTTAGCTAATGTGTTCAACGTTTTTGTAAGTCTGGTGGGATCGACTATAACACCCGATTTAGTCTCAAATTGAAAATAAACAAAAACTTAGGTTCAAAATTATTCAAAATGCTCATCTCGATAAGTCGAAATGGCCCGAAGTACTCTTGTTGATTATTATACTATTGAATCAACTTAATAAACTCCCAATGTTGATAGGATTGTAAATTGATTCCTTTTCTAGTGTGGGTTACCAAATTAGGATCATTTCATGCCTTGATGTAGCCATGAAGCATATGTTGATTATGATGCAACTAAATATAGCTATGAAGTATTGCTCGTTGATGTGTGCTCGAAATCGATCATGAAATATCTCGAGTTTTATCATTAAGTATCTCCTGATTACGATGTCGGTCGAATCTGAAGCATCGTACGATGACAACACGATCAAATCCGACCGTTAAACATCTTCTGATTCTAATTTGATTGAATCCAGCCATGAAACATCACTCGATAACGAAACAACCAAACTCGATCACAAAGTATCCCTCTAGTAGCTCGAGGCCAACGTAGTTACACACTTAACACATGATGTGGTCTATAGCCTACTAAGTAGAATATCGTATCTCGACCCCCTCCACACATTAAAACACGATGGGAGATGAGTGACAAAGAATTTCAAATATTTATACGATCTTGTGATACATCATCTCACTATGTGTCACGTCAACTTAATTATTCATCTAATTTGCCTGTCATTTGGCATTCCTCGATGTAAATACACTCTATTGCATCTAACTAAAATTATTCTCTTTTTATGGATGATTAGTTATTGCTCCTATTAGGTTTCTTATTTTTAAGTTTATTATATATATATATATATATAATATTTTCTCTATCGAACCCATGTGTATAATACCATTCATCCCCTATCATTTGAACATATAATATCATGATAATCAATGTTAAAAACTATTATCAATCCAAATATTTCGACTCATCGTATCCCGTGCGATAATATTCAGGTTTACTGATGTGATGGTCACGGACCATCATTGACACACCATAACGATTCTGATATACTAGTCGATACATTACTACATATCAATTTTTAGGAAAAAAAAAAGTAAAAAATAATTATTTTTAAGTTTATTATATATATATATATAATATTTTCTCTATCGAACCCATGTGTATAATACCATTCATCCCCTATCATTTGAACATATAACATCATGATAATCAATGTTAAAAACTATTATCAATCCAAATATTTCGACTCACCATATCTCGTGCGATAATATTCAAGTTTACTGATGTGATGGTCATGGACCATCATTAACACACCATAATGATTCTGATATACTAGTCGATAAATTACTACATATCAATTTTTAGAAGAAAAAAAAAAGTAAAAAATAGTTATTTAAAAAAAAATCTTTTTAAAGGATTTTTATCCTATTTAATGGTTTTTACATTTTCTCTATCTCACTCGTCGGAGTTGGCAAGCAATGTTGTTTTTGTCAATGGAATCACACCTTCTTCCCCATGATACCTCTAACCAGTTCCAGGATGCGGAAGTATTCATAGAACAGAGAAGAAGAATGATCACCCTGGAGCCCATCCCGCTGGCGACGGCTGCTTCCGGCGAGGTCATCATTCCAAGGACTCCCACCGATCACCAGATCAAACCCCCCGAGTCTTGCGATCAACTGCTCCAGTCTCTCGCGATCGAGCTGCCGGACATCGGAATGCTCGATCAGCGTCCCCGTCTGGTTGGTCTCAGCCCACCAGCTCCTGAGTATACTTCTACTTTGTTCTGAATTCTCCACCGACACCACCGCCCTCAGATGTATTCCCAGGCGATGGAGAGCAACTTCGGCTCCTCCGATCCCGGAGAACAGCGAGAGAACCGTCATGCCATTCGGGAACATGTCCCTCAGAACCGACAAATGGTAACCCACTGTGTCTACCTGAAACGAGCTCCCGAGACACCTGTATCTCTCCGTCCTGGTGATGCCACCCCCTCTGGTGTGATCCTTGGGGAACCCCAAGACCGTTTCGATCTCGCCCGGCTCGAGTGGAGCTACTTTGTGCCGCCCCACCCAAATCAGATTCCATCTTCGGCACTCGTCGACGACGTACCGCTGGGTCCTCGAAGGCGGCGGGTCGCCAAACTTTTGGAGCTCTTTCCTGATCTTATCAGTTAGCCTCGCGCTGGCGGTGCTGGCCAGCAAGCAGTTCAACTGCGTCCTGGTGTCCCAAGCAGGCCACCACTTCGTCGTCTCCGGCAGCGCTTCCTGGATGGTCTTCGGAGCCACTGGCATCACAGGAAATCTGTTCTGGATCGGGAGGTTGTGGGCGTACGCCCGCTTCCTCGAGGCAGCGCAGAAGTGCTTCGAGTCCACGAATTCCGGTTCGACGTCGTATAACAAGTGAGAGATGGTTGCCCAGACTTCCTTCGGTGCCAAGGCGTCGTTCTCGTAGTAAAAATACGGAGGACCTGCGGCTGCCTCCGGGAGGAGTCTTCTGCACGTTGCAGTCGTCGGCTCATCTGGAAGCCCAAATCCAACCATTTGCCTAGAAGAGGAGATCGTCGGGGATTGATTTCCGGTCAAAGAACGCCTCCTTTTGCTTCTCGTCTCTGCATGCTTCCTCTTCTTGCCTCTCGACCGACTCCGTTGATGGCTTTCGGGCTGTCACATAAAACGATGAATCAAACTATGCCAAATCTGCATCGACTTTACGGAGACGATTCGAGTTATACCTCCTCGTTGACACGAGACGATTCCCCCGGATCCCGCTCGAACGTCTTTGCTACCTCGGCAGCATGTATGGAATCCGCCAGCTCCCAGATGGAAGCATTTGGACCTGGCGAAGGTGAAGAACAGTAACAGTCGCAAATGCTAACTAAAATGAAGTGCATGAACTGGACCAGCTTGATGCAGATACGATACCACATCTGTGAATGGCAGCAGATGCCTCGTTGCTGGGAAAACCCATCTCCACCAAGGTTATCAGCTTATCTTCAGAATCATCCTCCATGGAATCCTGTAGATAATTTTAGAGCAGAAGAATCAGTCAAATCAGCATTTTGACTTCAAGACTAAGAACACGAAATATATGCTGATGTGCGAAGTCAAAACAAAGAACAAATAGCTAGTAAAAAAACAAAACAGTACTACTTCCAGATACCGAAAAAAAGAATTTGATTCATTTCACTACGACAAAATTCAATTATTAATTGCAATGAGCATGCTGCTGCTGTCTCAAATCAAAGAGGCTAGCAAAGTTGTTGACCTCGTCGCTGAAGTCGACTTCATCCGATAGATCATGGCCCGAGCTGCTTCCATCACCAGCGGGATGATGAAGCCTTGCAGGAGATTCTTCTATCGCCTGTTGAGCAGAACATAAATATTCTTCACTATCTAAAGTTCAAAGTTTTCCAGCTCAATATCACATCAAAAATAAGTACAAAATGGAGCTCCTAACCGCAGATGCAAGAAGTGTTTCTAGTATAGCATCACGATCACTTCCTCCTGCACCCAAAACAGTTGATTACACAAGGATCAATTGTGGCGATCTCTACAGTCAACGGAAAACACTGACCATTTTCCTCGACGGCTTTCATCACAGAATCTTCAGAAAAGCCCATCTCGATGAACTGACGAATCAACGCATTGCGACAACTCCCAGCCTCAGAAACCTGGAAACACACAATGGTTGTTTCAGAAATGTCAGAGTGCGCTCAAGGTGTCAGCTAGCTTGGGGTATAAAGACTTTGACGGATCTCATCTTCGTCGTTTGTCTTGCAGAAAAGAAAGCAAACTCAGTGTCCTTGCCTTCTCGGATGGGCCTGCAATGTCTTTGGAAGGCGAGCGAGGAGGATTTGCCGCAGGTTTCTCCTCCTCGTCATCGCTGATACGCACGATTTTCTTGCCCTTTCTCGTCGGAGACTGGACAGGAAGCAACGTCATTTCGTCAAACAAGCGAAAGAGAAAGAAGAATGGACGCCGGCGTTACGGAGGCGACAGACGACTCACTCACCATCGACATCCGCAATGGGAATTCTAGGAACAATGACAAGCAAGCAGCAGCGCTTCAGGGAAGGAGAGCGTGCACGGAGAGACGCGTTGAACCCTGCCCGGGAGCTGGGGGAAGACTGCGGCGCGTTGCACCTTTTATACACGGGGACGCGCGTGGCCTTTGACCTGTCACAGGCACCGCTGGATTCGACGTACCGAATGTTGCCATTTCTGGAGTGGTGTATATATGTCCTGTTTTGGTTGCCATCGTTGCCTTAAGTCGACGAAGAACGGCAAGCGACAAAGGTGATGCTTGATATGGTACACTCCCAATACGACTGCTCCCTTGTAAGTATATGACGGCGTCCATCAATTTCCATAGCATCGAACTCGGATGCCCTCGCTTATCCATCAAGTCTGCTCCGCTGTTTACTGTCCAAAGCAGTTCGACGCTGTCGATTTTCCTATCATCGAACTCGGATGCCGTCGCTGACCCATCTCGCCTGCTCCTCGGAGGACGCAGATAAGTCGTTCGATGGTTTGTCCTACGTAAACTGTCTCATTTCCGGATACAGTCACTCCCTGTCCGAATCCGTTGCAGATATTGCGGTCCGAAGTAGGTCGAGAGAACCCACCCCTCCATCACTGAACTTGGATGCCGTCGCCTGCGCCGTCGTCACTGCTCCTCGGAGGATGCCGGTAAGCTGCTCGATGGTTCGTCCCATAGGAAAATAAGGGAACAAGACATCGCCGCGTGGACTTCCAATGGGCGTCGCGAGTGGTGTTGTGATGAATTGGTGGCGCTTTGACCGCCCAAGGCTCCTTTCCTCTCGCCTCTCACTCCTCTTTCCTGGAGAGGGATGAAGACGACGGAGGAGTCGCAGGAGAGGAGTAGCTCGGCCCCGGTAAAGGTGCTCTTTTTCACCTGTTTCCGTCTCTCAATCGAGTTGCTCCTTGCCCTCTTCCCTCGACTGTATCCGCTCGATTTGTGTTGTGTTGTGCCAAGTTGTGTTCTTGATCGAAAATTTCTCTGCTGTCTCTGTGCATTTCTTGTCGAAACTGGGATTTGAGCTCTAGAAATTGGTTGATCTAGTTAGAATTTAGGAAGGAGTTTATTTTAATGAGTTATGGGCACTAGTTCTTGTTGGCTTCGTTGCCATCGCAAGTGCGTGAAACATGACATCGGGAGAGCCAGAATGCCAAATTACTTATTTATGCCTCAAAGTGATCGTTTTCTTTAGGTTTCTGACTTTACATCGCATTTACCCGGAGAATTACTGGTGTTGAGGATCCAACTGTTAGCGGGAATTATGTGATTGGGCTTTGATCTGATACTAGTCCAGGGCGTGAGTGAGAAGGCTTTTGCTATTCCAATTAGAAAAAGGATTGAACTTTCATTTTGATGAATTGTCACCAGTTAATATAAAAGAAAAAATGCTGGCAGCCACTCTATTGGGGACTGACAGCACCCTCCTCTCGTCTCTCCCACATAGAACACAGACATCAGAAATCCCATTTCTGGATTTGTTCTTTATCTTTACCCTCATTCATGATTCAATTGGACGATTCTGGTTTGAAGGACTTGCAGCTGCATGATGATTGGGTGTTGACAAGTAAGTGTCTCCACACTTAGAATTAAGAGAAGTCCAAATAGTCACAGTAGTCTTAGCTTTGCAGTAAATCAGAATTTGAATACTCATTTCACATTGAGTTCTGAGATGTTTATTCAGTGAATTATATATCATCAAAAAGCTTATTCGGTAATCCAAAGAATTTGATTTGAAGTTTTCTAAGGAAAATTATGTTCAGTTCTTTCTCCAAAGGTCGTAGTGGCTGCTCTATCGAGATTGAAATAAGGTTCTTCTCACTTCACTTTTGGATTTTCCTGGTGATTTTTATTTATTCTTGAAGTCTTTAATTAGTTTTCATTTACTTTGATCTTGAAAATGGTGAAGAATTAATCAACCCATGCTTGGAGGGTTGTTCCATGTTTACCACTAAATATACCACGTCTTGTAAGTCTAAAGTATAAAATGTTTTGAATACAAGTCTTGTTTCTTGAGAGACATTGTCATTCTCATATAACTATGTATCTCTTCAGTGAATTTTCTTGGAGTAGCAAGTTCCTAAACCCTCTTAGATAGACTCTTTTTGGATCATGATATTTATATCCCTTAAGTGTTATACTTTGGTGGTGAGCTTGTTATCTTCCCTTCCATCCTTTTTCCACTTATTTTTTCTTCATCTCGTCATCAGTTATGGATAAATGTTATGTAAGCTTGTAGAGTTTGAGATTGTATGACAATTGGTACATGCTTCGTTTTTCCATTAATATACTATGAAGTGTGGTAGTTTTAGAATCTAAGCCCAAACTCTATAGGTGACAGGTTGATGTAGGACAAGTAGTAGATTTTTTTTAATGATTGAAGAATTAAGAAAGGCAATGAAAATAACTAAAAGATATAAGAAAAATAATTAGAATATTTGCATCCTAGGAGAATACTCCTATAATGAAGGTCTTGGACATTCACACATCTTACACGTAGACCGAAAAAATAAATATGGTCTCACTCCATTCACATATAATATGGGAAACAAACTCAATTTATTGATTTATTTTGTCTCCTCATTAACTCTATCCTTTTATTGTCGCTAAGTACAAGACTACAAATAAGAAAGAATACAAACAATAGCATTCCATAAATCAAATTATTTTAATCATTACATCTTTCCCTTGCTAAAAAAGATATTTTTGTATATTTGATTTGGTGAATAATATTCCTTTTTGGTGATATATTGGGTTGACAAATTTTCATCTTTGTATAAAACTAATCTTCCATAAAAAAATTATATCTTCAATCAAGATTTATAATCTTTAAATCAAATTTTAGTTATTTAGGAAATTAAAATATTAAAAATATTGCCATAGCTTTGTGTCCACTATCTCGATCATGAATTTACTACCCCTACCTTAGAGAGAAAAGTCTTTCCTAAAAGGGAAGATTATGGGTGAGAGGGGATTTGAACCCCCCGATATGAGGTTCACAATCATGTTTCTAATACTCTAAGCTACTAGGCCTATCTCAATCTATTGCTAAGAGTACCCTTAAAAGTACATTTTCTCTTAGTTGTTTCAAGCAGGGTTAGTGTTATTTATCCGTACCAGTGTACTGGTCAATCATTGATATGGTATGTACGAATCCATATCGACGTACCATGTGGCGGTACATTGGTGCATATTGGGGGCAAGGAATAAAAGGTCGAAAATAGCCCTAAAATTTTCTATAAAAAAAAAATTGGATTAGGATTTTTAAGTTGGAAATAAATATAAATTTAGTATAGTTTTAGCAAAAATAATCTAAATTAGGAAAGAATATTGACACATGTCTTTTTCGGGCTTTAAGGAGTAGCGTTATGGTACGTTCCAGATTGTCCTTTTAGTGATATTAAATTATCTACAAAGAAATAATTTGAATTGTTAGATTATTTTTCAACAACTTAAACTTTAAGATTCAATCGAATCAATTCATTAATCGATGGATATAATTGGTTTTACCACCAAAAAGAATGATGGGACTCCATGGGCGGTGGTCCTCGATCTCATGCATTTGTATATCAATTTGATATGTTTGTCAGACCCAATTTTGAAATTGCATTTGTATATTAATTTGATATGTTTGTCGGACCCAATTTTGAAATTGATCCCGTGACATGGTATAGTGATACACCGTATGTTATTGGTGCAACAACGTGGTGATTGTTGTAGTATAATCGTCGTGAACCACATGTGCTCGAGGTTGCTCCTTATGCAAGTATGATTGTGGCATGTATCGGTGCGGAGCATAGAGAATGTCGATATTTTTACTTTCACCACTGATTTACTGCTTCGCATCATAATATCGATCATCGTACTACTGCTCAAAGAAGAATGACCAACTATCATTGTCCTGCTGATACGATGACTCCATTCTATATATATATCGTGTAGTCTTTGTCACATCTGTTCAAAATCGTCCATTATCTTCCCCTTCCCCTTCTGTGTATAAACTTGATCAGTATCGTGTCGAGCTCTATGATTTGAATCTTAGGCGGCATACGTAAAATGTTTTATTGCTCCTTGATCTATATACCACACTCAAACTATGTAAACGGGACCATCAACTCCTCGATGTCGCCACCGTCATCGATCGAGGCACTGTTGTCCACGTTGCTACTTTGTCTCTGGACCGAACGAGTTATTGAATGTATTAAGAAAGTGTCTCGTCACTCGACTCGATTCTTTCTAATGGTGTGATTGATGTTATTGCCTTCCCCTTCCTTTGCCTTTGCCTTTGCATACTAGGTGGACAATTATGATAGTTGAGTGTCTCTAGTTTCTCGAATAGTTTAACCTGATATTGTCAAGCTCCGTTCGTCATGTTTTGATCGAGGAGTATCTTCCTCCTACTAGGGATATGCTTCCTCTTCTATTGCCTCGGTGATAAAACGTGAAAGATGTGGAGGATCTCTCGCCTTATAAAGTAGAGGATCCTCTTGGTTCTCCGCTATCTGTACCCACTCTAGCATCAGCTATGAATCTTCATTGTAGTATTAGAGGTTGATGGGATCAATATCTGGTTTCTCTGGCTCCTTGTCTAGCTCGGTACACCACAACCTTAGTTGCATGTTGTAATGGACATATATAAGTTTCTCCCACTATCTATACGATAGTGTGAATCAATGCGAACGTTGACCAGTTATGCTCGCAACCACTAGATGTCATAAATCAACAAAAATCTAGAAAGATAATACATACCTCTTAATTAGAGTGTTTTTCCTCTAGTTATGTAGCTTTGTTGAGTTTAAGAGAATGAAATTGTGAGAATGTAAGAGAGATGTGAGTGAGAAAGAGTTTGAGAGAGCTGAAGAGTTTGGGATAGTGAAATAGGTTAAAAGAGGAGGGAGGGAAAGGGTTTAAACACCCTTTTCTTTGGTTCAAAATGTCAAATTGATCATTTGAAATAGAGCAATCTCAGCCCTTGATCGATATCGGTCAAAATCCAATCGATACTAATCGGTACAGGTTGATAACGGTTGGATTTTGATCATTTCAACCGGTGCAGACCTCCCGTATCGCTCGATACAGGGTCATGTAATATGTCCTGTCTAGAATGGGGCAGTCCACATACTGGTCCAGGATGCATCGCTAGTACTAAGCGATATGCCACGGTACGATGAACCTTGGTTTCGGTTGAAGATGTGATAGTATGTTTTTCTCTATATATCTCTATCTATAGGAAATAAAACAAGGCGGTTTGAGGTGAAGTGATAGGGAAGAGAAGTCAATCTGGGTTTTGAACAAGATGACCTTTGTATTTTTTTTATTTTTATCTATTTTATATTTTTAAACATAGAAAAATCCAAATATATCATTATGCCATCAAGCTATTATTTTGTAGGGCCTCCCTTACAGTATCGTCAGTTCATCACTATAGTAGAGTTTGACCATGAAGTTTGGGATGCATTGTTGTGATTCCTCTATGGCTAATACTAGAATATTGAACCAAGCCATGAACGGAGAAAGGCATGAGAGAAAAGAATATTAGCTAGTGATTATGAGGCCCGAATTCTTGATTGAAATGGACACCAAAGACCTTTGTCCTTCCATCCCGTAGATAGACAAAAAGAGAGGGAGATTAGAGATTCTGGTTTTTCATGTTGTTAAACGATTGAACAATGAAAATATATGGTGAGTGCCTGATCAAATTGATTAGGTAGTGTATGAACAAGGTTCACGTCTCTCGGTCTATCGGGATGCCTCAACTGCATACATCATTGCACTTCCACTTGACACTTATCTATCCAACAAGGACGAGTAACCGTCATTGTCTCGATTGTGCTACTAGAGGCTTTGGGGTTGGTATAAGAGAGCACTCATCTTAGGGTGAGCATGCTACTTAGATGCTTTCAAATTTACCTAAATTTGTCATGGGCATGATAAATAGTACACTAGAGGTGTGTCCTTTAGAGAAGGGATGAACCCCTGATGGCATTGTCTGAGAGTTCAGAAGCTGGAGTTTTGACTTCAAAAAGTTCAGTAGAAGCTGAAGCTTCTACAACTCATGAAGTGAAGGGAACTGATGCACCAGCTGGAACTTTTGTGCAAGATGAACAATGTTTTGAAACTCAGTTCAGAAGAGCAAGAGGGCCATGTAGGTTCTATGCAAGTTGAGGAATCTTCTAGGGAATTAGTAACCAAAAGTGATGATGGACCGCTGAATGATGGGACCTTATCTACAGAAGCCATTGTTGCTAGCAGCCAGTCAGATAGCACTATAGCTACCAAAGATGTTGCAAAAGAATCGACTATGCTGGTTGAGAGTGGGACCGTCTCTGCCAAGTCTGGTGGAAGCCTAAATGGGCAACCTGGTCCTTCTGATGAAGGAGGCTCCATCAAAGATTAGTAAGTTTTTTCTTCTGTTATGGAAAACCTTTTTTGGAAAGATCTTTTTGGCACACTTTACTTTCTTGCATAGGGAGAATCATATTGGACAATTGATTTACCAGGGTGAAGAACGAGTACAGGACATTATTGAACTAAGAGATAGCCTTTTAAGTTTAACATCACCATTTTTCTTTTGGAACTAATTTGGCACTCATCAGATGCTCTGAGACAGAATTAAGCCAAGAGGACACTGAATGCTAGACTCTTTCTTTGTTGAAATATGTATGCATGAATTATCTTCAGTATTTTTGCATGTTAACAAGAGCTCAAAGTAATGTCAAAATCACATTCCTTCATCAAGAAATTTGAGAACATGAGAAACACAGGAGACTTGCTAGTGGTGAAATTTTTGTTTTTCATCTGATATCAATGCATGAATCTAAATTCTTTTGTCCATTAAGATCTGCAAGGAGCTCTGTTTTGTTCATTAACCTCATTGCAATGTAACAAAATGCAGCTACTATTTCAACAGCTCTAGTCAAGCAATTATGTGAAGAAACAGGGGCAGGTATGATGGACTGCAAGAAGGCTCTTGCAGAAACTGGGGGTGACATTGTTAAAGCCCAAGAGTTCCTTCGAAAGAAACCCTAGCAAGTGCAGATAAACAGGCCAGCAGAGCAACTGCAGAAGGTAGGATAGGATCTTATATCCATGACAGCAGAATATGAGTCCTCATAGAGGCGAATTGTGAAACTGATTTCTGTCTCTCGAGGTGAAATCTTTAAGGAGTTGGTTGATGACCTTGCCATGCAAGTGGCTGCATGCCCTCAGGTCCATTATTTGGTTTCTGAAGGTGTCCCCGAAGAAATTGTGAAGGAGAGGGAAATTGAAATGCAGAAGGAAGATCTTTTGACAAAACCTGAGAACATAAGATCGAAAATAGTAGAGGGCCGAATTAAGAGGAGGCTTGAAGAATTTGCTTTCCTTGAGCAACCTTATATAGAGAATGATAAGCCGGTACTTAAGGATTTGGTTAAGCAGAGAATTGCAACCCTTGGAGAAAATATCAAGGTCAAAAGGTTTGTCCGGTACAATCTTGGAGAAGGCTTGGAGAAGAAAAGCCAGGATTTTGCTGCTGAAGTGGCTGCACAAACTGCGGCTAAACCTTCACCTGCAGTCCCAGTGGATCAACCTGCTGAAACCAAGGAAGCTGTTGAGAAGTAAGCCTTTCTATTCCTTGCATAGTTTGTCTGTCGTGTCTAGAGCTACTCATGATTTTGTCACATGATACAAAGATTTGGCTTTATACTTTTATGTATATACTTTGAAATGTAGAATTCAGAGCCTTTAGTTTCTTGTGAAATAATATGCCATCCCGTTAAGCTTTCATTTCTTCACTGCTGCTCCAGTTTTGATTACCGAGGAAGTTAATTATGCTGGTGGCCATCATTTCTTTCTAATAAAGAAGAAAGAACAAGCCGATAAAGAAGTAAGAACATGGGTTTTGAAGTTGAATTACCATAGTTAGTCGATGATGCTAACTTTTGCCCCTTCAATTACTACCACCTCTTTCTCGCATTCTTTATTCCAAAATCCAACAGTTTGAACATCAATATGAAATATAGGCCTGTTTATTTGATTGTGAAGCCACTTTGATCGAGTCTCGCATTGAGAAGATTCTGACCAACAACCTTCCTGTTTCAGGCCTGAAACAATTGCAGTGTCAGCTGTATTGGTGAAGAAGCAACTTAGGGAGGAAACAGGTGCTGCTGGCATGATGGACTGCAAAAAAGCTCTTGCAGAAAGTGGTGGGGACATTGAAAAGGTTCAGGAATACCTCCGCGGGAAGGGCCTATCATCTGCTGACAAGAAATCCTCCAGACTAACTGCGGAAGGTCAGATTTCATCCTACATCCATGACTCCCGACTCGTCGAGGTCAACTGTGAAACCGATTTTGTGGGTCGGCATGAAAAGTTCAAGGAACTGGTCGATGGCCTTGCTATGTAGGTAATGACCTGCCCGCAGGTTGAGTTTGTCTCCACGAAGGATATCCCAGATAGTGTTGTCATGAAGGAGAAGGATATAGAGATACAGAGAGACGATCTCAAGTCAAAGCCCGACCAAATAAAGGAGAAGATTGTAGAAGGATATCCCAGATAGTGTTGTTACGAAGGAGAAGGATATAGAGATGCAGAGAGATAATCTCAAGTCAAAGCCCGACCAAATAAAGAAAAGATCGTAGAAGGGAGGATCACAAAGAGGCCGGGAGAGCTTGCTCTTTTGGAGCAGCCCTTCATCAAAGATGATAGCATCAAGGAGTGAACATCAAAGTGAGGAGGTTTGTTCGCTTCAATCTCGGGGGAAACTGAAAATCGAAAAAATGAGCTGTGCATAAGAAAGAGTCGAGATGACTTTTGGACGCAATTGTGACTCTTAATCCGTAAAGCTTCGCTTTGTGCTTAATTTGTTGAATCATTTATCAACAAAGACACCATTTTTTTTTTGGCCTTCAAGTCACAATTCTGGAATGCATGTTGCATTTGCTGTCATGTTGTATCTTTGTCAATCCCTGTTTCAGATTTCTGCACTTGCTGAACTGTTAAACAACTGCAAATTGCTTCACATCCTAAAACTGAAGAGTGATAGATTCCATATTGCACAAGATGATGAGTTGTGGCCCTAGACTTGCAGAATCTGAAGCTGCATCGAGTAGGTCGTAATACCTTACGCACTCTTTCAACAACAGCTATGTAATGTCTTAACGTCCAACCTACTTGAGATGTGCCTCATGGGAGTAAAATGTAACATCTATTAGATCTCATTATTCTAAACAATCTTAATCCCTTATTAAGTGCCTTTAGACATTTTACACTTTTTCTTTCAGCACAATACTTTTTTAATTATTTGTGTCAACACCCCTAAACAGTCTTGTCCACAAGCCAACACCTAGCTAGCAACATCAAAATAGAAGGAAAACACAAATAGGCATGCATTGATAAAACCAAATAACAATGTCAAAATTAAGCAGTAAGAATAGAGTGGCAAAATGTAGAGGATCCTATAACCATGACTATGGCAATTATTTCATCTTCCACTTGTGTCCAAAGAGAAACTGGCATGCAAGTGATAAAACCGAAGGCAAGGTTCTAATCCAGTAAACAAAGAGCCCTACAACAAAATTCGGATGGATGCAGAGAATAGAACTAAGCAGTGGCGGTTGCGCCAGCAGCGGCCAAGCGCTTCCGTGCCTCCTCGATGATGCTGAGCTTGATACCCTTGCCCTTTGGAAGAGACACCCATGGCTTTGTCCCCTTGCCGACGGTGAAGACGTTGCCCATGCGAGTCGCAAACTCATGGCCGGTGGCATCTTGGACGTGGATGGTCTCAAAGCTCCCCTTGTGCTTCTCCCTGTTCTTAATCACACCGACACGACCGGTGTTCCTCCCACCAGTCACCATCACAACATTTCCAACATCAAACTTGATGAAGTCGACGATCTTGTTGGTTTCCAAGTCGAGCTTGATGGTGTCATTGGCCTTGATAAGAGGATCCGGGTAACGAATGGTACGACCGTCATATGTGTTCAGGTAGGGAATGCCCTTCTGTCCAAACCGCACGGAGCGAACCTTGCACAGCTTGAACTGTAAATGGTGAAAAAGGACTTTCAACACAGTGATAGATTTCAAGATTTTTAACAGCAAACCAATCCGCAAAACTACATATAACTAGTTCTACCATTTACTACTCGTTTTAGCTATGGAAACAGAACGAATTATGATCTTCGCTAAACACGTTGGTCTTGGCAATTCTAACACCTATGAAATGTTACGACAAATCAAAACATTGATCAAGATAAATCTACAAATACATATTTTTTATGCTCAAATTATCATCAGTAATTTATTGTCATGAGTCCCACAAATATTCGCAAAGAAACCAAGCACGATGTCTGCTTACTTTTGCCTCTTCATCCCTCACTGAGTGGAGACGAAAGCGTCCCTTGGTGTCATAAAGGAGTCGAAAGTTCTCATTTGTCTTAGGTATCGAAACAACATCTGCAGATTACAAACCATGTTAGGCATATAATCTAGCAAATAACAGAGATGTAAATCATGAATGAGAAATAGCTTCTTTTAAGTTTTAACTCTTAACATTATTGTCATTGTCAACGGTTTTGTTGTAACAAAAAGAACTTGCGCTAGAGAGAACAACATATCATGTCTCATCAGAAAAGGGTCGATTGCATACCCATGAAACCAGCAGGGTAAGTCTTGTCAGTCCTGACTTTTCCATCCACCATCACATGGCGTTGCATCAGAATAGCAATGACTTCGCGGTATGTAAGAGCATATTTCAGTTTGTTCCTTAGAATAAGGATCAAGGGCAAGCATTCCCTGGCTTTATGAGGGCCAGACGACGGCTTGGGAGCCTAGCAGATGACCAAAACTACGCAAAGTGAAACGAAGTGCGTAAACCAGCCGATGGCTCAAAAGAAAAGATTTCAGCTTACGAATGCTCCACCGAGCTTGTCCAGCATCCAGTGCTTCGGCGCATTGAGCCTCTTCAGATGCTTCTTCAATCCCCTTGCCTGAAGCGCATCAAGGAAAACAAGTCAAGCAAGCAAAAGGAATGAATCCTCATACGTCCCACACAAAAATAAAAAAGGAGCAATTAGAAGGCAGATAGCGTTATAACCTAGTTTGACAAAATAGTACATCAGGATCTTCCCTAGTTCTTGACAATTACGACCGACAGCAACAATCTCATAAACCAATCACTGTGATGTTTCATGCCTTCTGAGAGTACAAAAGCATAAGCCACAAACAAATATCCGACATGTTTCCCAGTTAGGAAAACAAGATCCATCTGTTATATGCAGCAGAGAAACAAAAGAAACTGACCATATCAACCAAATAGCTACCATTGCAAGACGTCAGAAAGCTATGAAGCAAAAAAGATACCTTGATGCGGAAAACATCGAATAGAAATAACAAAATTTTGATCGCCTAAGCAATATAAACAAATCCGACACTCCAAAAAAAAAAAAAAAAAGATCATAGGCAAGTATATTCAAGCAAATAAATCCATCTAAAACAATCCAGTAAATACATAGTTCCAATCGCCACGAGCGGGACCTTTTTCATAGAAAAATAAATATTTGACGGGTAAAACATCCAAAATAACAACGAACATCATCATTCGAAACAAATGCGCGATGCATAAACCCTAATCCAAGATGTGCACTTAAACAAAAGCAAGCTACTCATCGAATCGCAAAAAACGACGAGAAACAAAACAATATTCATCGTAGGCATCATAAGCTCGGGCTGGGACGAACCATATTGTTGGATCTCCGCCTCCTTCCTCCGCCTCCTCTCCAGCACTCGGAAGCGCCGACTCCACCTCTAAATGCCGAATAAGCCCGACGGAGAAACCCTAGCGCAAAGACGCGATCGCCACTTAAGAAGAGCTGAATGACCGTCTTACCCCCGCACGCGTTTCCGATGCGGTCCGATCCGACCCGGTCCGCAGAACCACGGTCGGAGACGTGAACCCGACCGTCGATTGGACCCATTAATTTATGGGACGCGGGTTTAAGCCGTAAACACCCTCGACAGTGTCGAGTTGAACTCGTTCGCACGCGCACCCGTGCGAGCAAAGTCGCCTCGATCTTTTTTATACGTTGACATCAAATTGAGCGTCCAAGCTCACTTGATTATTTCTTTCTTTTAAGTAAGTTTAAACCAAGTGGACGAGTTTGATTCAAACTATCATAGAATTAAAACTCACATGGTAGAGAGATGCTATATATCTCACTTACAATGCTTTCATTCATGTTTGACTAATAGCCCATGTTCTCAACTCTCGATGCTCTTCTTCTGTAGTACTAGTAGTCATTCAACGATCTGGTCCTATAGAAACACCTGGCTCTCACGGATGCCTTCTTAAGCCTCATCAAATAAGTGCAGGGATTGAGTCCACAATAGTCAACGACTCCCTTGAGGTTGATCGAGATTGCCTTATTCTTGCATTAAAGGTGTTGCCTTGTTCTTACATAAGTCATAAACAAATTAGTGGCATGGCCTCATCGTTGATGATGCCACCTCAAGATACTCACTCCCCAAGGTCGTCTCCCTAATTTTGATCAAGAGATCAAAATTTAGATGAAAGAAATATATATATATATATATCTCCCTGACCTAAGGTAAGTGTAAAGGATGTTGCTTCAAATGTATGGCCAAAAATAAGGCAGTGTCATTAACTCAATCACATGATTTGAAACACTGCTAGATATCAGTAATAGCAATAGTCCAAACAGAGCACAAAATTGAAGCTTCACGCAAAGCTAAGCGAGCTTAACAGTAGTTAATCCCTTCGTTAGGGGAGTTTTAATCAAGCATTGCTTCCACAATTGACTTCTACTGCTGCTTCACTTCGACCTTTCTCTTCTGCCAGAGCCTATCCAGAGCACCGTCGGCATCACCCTGCAGGGAAGTTGCGGAACAAGATGAACTTGTCAGGAGCATACAAGTCGTGCAGCAACCGTCCCAAGTAATGCAAAGGCAACAAGCACTCAGTCATGCTAAGAACCATTTTTATTATCCAACATGTCATCACTAAATGTAAGTAATGCTATTTGATCAGACAAATGTGCTTGATAACGAATGCTACATTTCCATGTCAAACAACTGTTCATCCAACCGATCTTATAAGCAAATTTCGGTCTCCGTGGTTAAGTATGCAGAAGCATAGCAATGATAACATAAATAACTCTCGACTGTTGAAACAATATTCCAATGAGAGAGGCCATCCGTGCTAGCTTGCTTTATTATAGATTATATAATTGTTAAGAAAAAACCATTTTTCAGTTCAAGTTTATGATAATTACTGGCATGTTAATTAATGACATAGATAAACAACTCAACGTTCATGTAAATCTGGTCATCATTATCGGTCGTGAGCTTTGTTGTGACTTTGAGGAAGCGCAACACCTTATCGAGGCAGCAAGTGTTGCACCCACAGTCTCAAAATCCATACAGAACTTGAGACCTAAAACAAGGTAGCTAAACCGATCTTTCAATCAGATGTTGACAACAAAAGTATCCTATTTTGTAAATGAAATACCACGCAAACCACAATCAAATAGCTAATTGGGTAACATAATGACAAACTACAATAGAAAAACATGTCACAATTCTTTTCCCAAATACAGCATAAAAACTATGTAATCCCGGACACTGACAATTAGGATAAGCCCCTGACTCATACAAATAAAGGAGACTTAGGGAACACAAATACAAGTGAGATGAGCACAACAACATACCCCTAACGATGGTGAATTTTCATGTTACATGAGCTTTGCTCTCACAACAACTCCCCCTCCCCCTTCGACTAACCTTTGGATATGAAAAAATAAAAGGTCAATGTAGAAGAAAGGAATGTGATTTCTTCACTATTCCCAATAAGCTTTGTTGTATTTATGCCCAACTAGCATGAATCCTTCAATCTCAAGAGTATTACAAATTTAATCTCTTTACTTTCTGCAATCTTATGGTTTCTGTGATGTAGATGACTTTCCTCGTTTTTTGTAAGTCTTATACTTGCTAAGCTACTACACCAATCCAGCAAAATAATTTGATTGTTCCTAAGACAAGATTCCAATACTAATCCCGAAATCAATCCTCGTCTCTCATACTTCAAACCTGGATTACGACCAGTTGGAGGACATCTTTTCATGAGAGAAAGAGGTCAGATACTTGGAAAAGCAACCATAACAACATTAATATATGGGGCAATGTGCTCATTTTCAAATAAGTCTGCAATAAGCAGCGATATTAAAAGAAGAAAATAAGTAAAAAATGGCCTCATATTTTCCCTAAAAAACAGCAGCATATCAACCACGACATAAAGAACAAATAATTCCAGAAAGCATGAATAAGTACATCAGAAAATCCAAAAGTGGCAGCAGACCTGAGCTCGGATAAAGCCAGAAAGTGCAAAAGTGGAAAACTGGCCGGTGTAAACGCCACTCTCATCCAAATGCCCAACATTGATCTGGACCGAGGCATGATCCTTGGCTGTAATGAGCCTATTGGTAGCAGAACTACAACAACAACATCGAGATTGATCATCAATAAGATGCAAAATCACGCTTTGTCACAAAAAGGAAAAAAAGAAGCACTCCACGAAATTATAGGACGATTACCATTTCCTCGGGATGTAGAGATCCGTCATCTCACCCGCTTCGTTCTGCATCTTGTCAGTCGATTCTCTTGCCGAAATACGTGCACAACGATCACAAAATCACCTAAAATACAAAGAAATTTGAATCATAAATCAGCTCGAGGCAACCTCTTCTGGGCACCACAATTACAAGGAAACATGCTCTAACGGGGGAAAAAGAACGAAAATTGCAACACAACTCAATCAAAAGATACAACTTTTAGAATTTCTACTTCGAAAAGAACAACATAACAGCCGCAGAACGTCGAAGTAACCAAATCATAGCACGAAATATTTCCACGAGCCAATAAACGGATATGCCGAGGCAAAAGAAACAGTGTTAACCACATTAAGATACCACAAACCACGATAAATCACTAAACCGAGAAGAATCGAAGAGTGGCCTTGCATCTGCGAGTCCTACCGGCAGCAACGGATGCGACCAAGGGGAAGCAGCGCCGACACGGCGACGAGGGCGGATTCGAGATGATATATAGCCTGTCTCCAGCCCTAGTTCCTGCACGTGCTAGTTCTCCTCGCACGTGAGACGAACCGGTTCACGAGCGGAAACAGTGAATGAGCCGGTCCAATTTTAGCTGATGAACCAAACCACGTTATTTGGTATGCAGGATTGACCGAGCCATGCAAACGCATCCATTGGAAGATCTCTGCACCGCCAAGATCCTCTCTTTTTCTCTTTGTTGGGAGGACAAGGAAGGAGAAAGCAAGACTTTCTTCCGAGAGAGAGAGGAAGAGAGAGGTATTTGTGCTCTCCAGGAGGAAGAGGGCGAAAGGGCAAGCACCACATGGTGAGGCCGACGCAAAGCTCCCTCCTTTTGGTCGCCCTCCTCCTCCTCCTCCTCTTCGCCGCCGCAGCGGCCGCAAGAGGAGGAGGAGGGGGCGAGGTCCCGCTCGCCTGGATCCCCTCCCTCTCCGGGTGCCGCGGCACCGTCGCGGAGTGCCTCGCCGGCGAGCAGTTCGACCTCGGAGCCGAGGTGACCCGCCGGATGCTCGCCACCTCTAACTACGTCAGTTACGGCGCCCTCAAGGGCGACACCACCCCCTGCTCCCGCCGCGGCGCCTCCTACTACAACTGCCGCCCCGGCGCCCAGGCCAACCCCTACTCCCGCAGCTGTTCCTCCATCGCCCAGTGCCGCGGTTGAAAAGGTTCCATACAAAAATGCACCAATTTTTAGTAAGAACAAGCACGAATTTGGTATGTGATTTGGTTGCTTTGCTCCAGTTTCAAATAAATGGTGTCGTTCTTGATGGCGCTATTGTTGTTTCGGCGTTGTAAACAGCGCTTTCATGTGATTCGTGTAAAAAAAAGCTTAATTTAGTTGATCATGGCTCACTTCCGTTTCCTTCTGTGCATTTCCTCTCCAAAAAAAGGTCTCCTTTGAGAAAAAGGAACAGGATTTGGGCGCAGATGCTATTTCCAAGTTTTGATGCTCAAACATTCTTGCACTTCTTGATGCTTCGAGCTACTAGAATGTCTGTAAAGAAAGAGTGATTCTTTGCCGTAATTGAGATCTTCTCCTTCTTGTTCTAGATTTTCTGTTAATGAGAAAATAAAAATATAAGCATGATTAAAGGGCTTTAGTAATTGGTAACACAGTGGGTTTGGTTTAAGGGTAATGGAATTGAATTATTAGAACTGAGATGATGCTATTTCCAGTGCTTATTTTTGTTGTTTGGATGCAAGAGAAGTTAAAATTGCAGATTGGAAGTGGATCAGTAAGATCTCTTGTTAGCCACTAGAAACCAAAAGGTGAGGGACAGAGCATCTAAAGGTCAGTTTACTATATTGGTGTGGTAAAATTTATGATTGGTTTGTTAAGTCAGTGAAGATGATGTGTGAGTAAGGATGACTCAGGTAGGGGGTCTATGTTTTAGAGAGAGAAGGGTGAAGGTGAAACCTCAGAAGAGCACACCCCCTCCACCTCAGAATCCCAAAAGGATAACTTGGAGCTTTTGCCTTCTCTAAGTTTTGATGCTTATGTTACTTTATTCTCTTTTATTTAGGTTGGGATTTCGAGGTGTTGACCATATGTCCCATAGTGCTTGTGACTGGCATTTGTTAAAGAAAGAGGACCCAGTTTCTATGATCTACTCTTGCAAGTTTTGAGTAAATTGGTGAAGTTTAGCAATGTCTTTTACAGGCATGTCTTCCTAAGATGGGCTTTTGTTCTAAAGAGATTTGACAAGAACATCATAAAGAGACTTTAGTCTTCAAGGTTTTGATTCTCACTCCTGTCTATAAGATGGGCTTTTCCTATTTAGCTGCCAACTTAAAAGTCAGGGGTTTAGGATGCCTTCTAAAAGAGCTACCATCATCTTTGTGATTGCTCATGTATTTCTTCTGATGTGAAAGATGTTTACCATACATCAACTTTATATTTTTTTCTTTCTTTGCATGGTTTGAAAAATAGATTTTTGCCATCCTTAATTTTAAGAACATGTTTGAATAGCAGGCATGGATAAAAGTCTATGATAAATATGTTTTAGATGACAAAAGAGATATAAAACATGTCTTTTTACCTTGTTTGGCTTTGATACAAGGTAGAGATGAATATTGCTTTTCATGGGCTTGGTGCCAAATGTAGGCTGGGAACCAGGGAAGCTATTTATATTTGAGTGGAAAGATCCCCTGTCTTGGTTTTTAAGTGATTGCAACATCATTTTCAACTTTCTTGTTCTTTGTCCACCCATGGCTACCTTGAGGCCAAGTCTACCTTGACCTGAACATGGAGACTCAAGGAGGGTCTTCCTTGGAGAACCTAGTGCTTTTAAAAGAAAGAAGATACCTCAATCGAAAATTGAAAAGGAAAACTTGCTGACCCAGCTATCGACTTTCAAGTTAATGGTTCCTGCTCTTATTTTCATATCTCAAGCAATTGTGTGAGCACAAGACCAGTCATAGCCAGCTGGAGACTCGGTAGGGGATCGATGTTCTTGTAAATTATGCCCCCATCTTGCAATGTTTGCATCGTCGGTTCCGACGTAAACATCTGATCCCTGCTATAAGTGAATTCAGACATGCCACTGGAGTTCCAAGGTCAGGAATATTGATTCATATTTAACTTGAAACCTTAACAAATTTTTGTATCCGTATCAATGTTAGTTCTATGAAGAAAAAACATGTTCTATGTACCTTCAAGTTATGAAAAGTGATAAGTCGAGTCGATATTGTGCTGTGACCCTCAAAGCATGACATTTCTGATAGGTACTAATTTCCTAGAATCTATCTGCAGTAGTTATGGCCAACCAAAGTCGGTAGGCTTGACTGAGACGATCATCAGACCTGAAGCACCTGATTCATGGTACACTCATCCAATTCAACAGTGGCAACCAGATGAACCATCCAATTTGGTGTTTCAACAGCTGCCGATCGTGGCATTGCATTGAGAACTGTCCTCTCAGGTCCACACTGGTTTGGTTTGTTCTTCTGGATTTACTGTCAAGGTTTCATGTCTCGGTTGCCAACAAGAGGAACAGAAGAATCTTTGTTCTTGGTTTTTTGCTTTTGGTTTTCTAGAACAGAATGAAGAAAGCTTTGTTCTTATCACAAGGAATGGTTTCATAGGGAGTGACATAAAACAGTAACATGCCACCCTAATATGAAGCTGTTGTTCCTTGAAACAGAGAACATAGACATCGGTTGGCACTTTGTGGTTTGGATCCAGCTCATGTTATCTTTTCAAGATTCTATATCTGATGCTTTAGATCTACCCTGGAATGCTGAAGCAAGTGGGTGCTATTCCATGTTGTTAGATCTGAGAATTTGGCTGGTAAACACCTCATGCGTGTCTCTGATCTGTGTCAGATCCAAATTAAGGTGATTTCCACTGCTGAAAAGTCCATCAAGACACATGCTGTGCTGTGATGCAGAAATCAGATCTACTACCCAATATCCATCATCTGCTATCCATCAAGGATGGAGTTGCCAACAACCAGGTCTGAGCTAGTGCAAGTGAATGAAAGTGATGCAGACACCACACAGTAGCAGTTGGTGGTGGAATCTCTCTGCTTCTGCTGCCAATGCATGCACAACAGATAGAATATATTGATAGAAAAAAGATTTGATGGGCAATATGTTGTTATAAGGAAACATTGGTAAAGTGAGCTACATCTGAAGCATTAATATGAAGGCTTCATGAAGTGGAAGGAGGGATGTTAGTGTCTGAAATAATGCAAGAGAAATCTCTCTTTGTCCTCATCAGTAGACTACTGCAACTCATTCATAAACAGTCTGCAGCTTTGCCTCAGACTGAACTTGAATCTAGAGCGATCTGCAGGGTCAACTGAGCCATGGAAATTTTAGGAGTCAAACAGTTTCATCGATTGAAAACAGAGTCCTCCCTCTTGGCTTTGCACATACATCTGCAGATTCTGTGGTTTCTTTCCATCCGCAGTGTATTGTATAATGACTAGAAAAATTTTGATCACGTTCAGCTTTTGTTTAGATAAAATAAGTGATAATGTGATTTTGCATTTATTTATGACTAAATTCACTGATTTTGTGCATGAATTTTATTGTACCAAAAAAAAAAATGAAATTTATTGATGTAAATTATTAGTGGTCAGGTAAAAGTGCTATGCATGAAACTTCATCCATCAACAAGCCCGAGAACAACTATTTGTCTGTAAAAAATTGCTCCACCGTCAAAAGGCAATGAAAAGACTGTCATATAATCATCAAGATACATAAAAGATGGAGAATTGGAGATCCATTCCAGAGCAGAAGATGGATTGCATGCATCCAAAAGGAATAAGGTATGCTCTTTAGCCTAAGCGAGATGATTTCTTCCCCAACGAGTGCGCGGATGGTCGAAGTGCGAACGAGACCGCTCGAGCTTAATAGCCTTTGTAGATAGGTGGAGGTGGAGATGCGTAGCTCAATCCGCCGACCGGCGGTAACGTGTCGGGTCCGGGAAGTGAAGCAGGGGAGACGACCGGAGGATATGAAGTCGGTGGTGGCGGAGAGGAGGCAGGAGGAGGGGATGAAGATCCCGGGGCCGGTGCTGGTGTTTGCACTGCTGGCGGTGGTGATGCTACGGGTGGTGGAGGTGCTTGCACTGGTGGTGACGGTGGTGATGCCGCCGGCGGTGGTGGAGAGTATATTGTTGGTGGTGGGGGAGATGATGCCACGGGCGGTGGAGTTGATGCTGCCGATGGAGATGGTGATGGGGATGATGCCATGGGTGGTGGAGTTGATGCTACCGATGGAGATGGTGATGGGGATGATGCCACGGGCGGTGGAGTTGATGCTGCCGCTGGAGATGGCGATGGCGATGATGCCACGGGCGTTGGAGTTGATGCTGCCGCTGGAGATGGCGATGGGGATGATGCTGTGGGCGGTGGTGGTGTTTGCACCGTAGGCGGTGGTGATGCTACGGGTGGTGGAGGTGAGTACACAGGTGGTGGTGGAGATGATGCCACGGGCGGTGGAGGTGTTGCAACCGTCGGAGCTGGTGATGGGGATGATGCTGTGGGTGGTGGTGGAGATGATGCCACGGGCGGTCGAGGTGTTGCTACCGACGGAGCTGGTGATGGGGATGATGCTGTGGGTGGTGGTGGAGATGATGCTACCGACGGAGCTGGTGATGGGGATGATGCCGTGGGTGGTGGTGTAGATGATGCCACGGGCGGTGGAGGTGATACTACCGACGGAGCTGGTGATGGGGATGATGCTGTGGGTGGTGGTGGAGATGATGCCACGGGCGGTGGAGGTGATACTACCGACGGAGCTGGTGAAGGGGATGATGCTGTGGGTGATGGCGGAGATGATGCCACGGGCGATGGAGGTGATGCCACCGACGGAGCTGGTGGTGGGGATGATGCTGTGGGTGGTGGTGGAGATAATGCCACGGGCGGTGGAGGTGATGCTACCGACGGAGCTGGTGATGGGGATGATGCTGTGGGTGGTGGTGGTGAATTGATTGAAGGTGGTGGTTGAGATGATGATCCAGACGGTGGGGGTGGTGAGTACGTTGGAGGTTGTGATTCATGAACTGGAGGTGGTGGTGAGTTGACTGTAGGAGGTGGAGAAGAAACCGGTGGAGGTGGTATTACTACTGGTGGTGATGGAGAATTAACCGGAGGAGGTGGAGAGCGGAGCTGTGGTTGGGATGGCGACTGAACAAGAGGCGGAGAGGCGAATGACTGAGGCGGTGGTGTGCTTACAGGAGGTGGCGGAGGAGAATGCATTCGTGTCACCGGTGACTCGGAATGGGGAGGTGGTGGTGGTCGTGATATTTGGGATGATGCTGCGGGTGGTGGTGGTGAATTGATTGAAGGTGGTGGTTGAGATGATGATCCAGATGGTGGGGGTGGTGAGTACGGTGGAGGTTGTGATGAATGAACTGGAGGTGTTGGTGAGTTGACTGGAGGAGGTGGAGAATAGACCGGTGGAGGTGGTGATACTACCGGTGGAGGTGGAGAGCCGATCTCTGGTTGGGATGGCGACTGAGCAAGAGGCGGAGAGGCGAATGACTGTGGCGGTGGTGTGCTTACAGGTGGTGGTGGAGGAGGATGTGCTCGTGTCACGGGTGACTCGTTATGCGGAGTTGGTGGCGGTGGGTGCACCGGTGTCACTGGCGACTCGGTATGCTGAGGCGGCGGCGGTGAATTCGCCGGTGGCCTGGGCGTTGGGGGCTTCGGTGATGAATTTGGAGGGGTTGCTGCGACTGGCGCAGGCGATCGCTCCTGAGGTGGCGGTGTCACCGGGTTGGGTGATGCCTTCGGAGATGTTGGTGAAGATTTCGGAGGCGTCGTCGCCGGCTTTGGTGAAGACTTCGGAGATGTCGGTGTCGCGGAAGAGGGAGTGGAAGAGCTCGGAGAAGACCCACATTTATCTTTGCTGCAATCCACAGGGCGACTCAACACCCGATAACATGTCTTCGCCGACTTCTGCCCGGGCCGCTTCTCAAGGCAATTGCCCTTGTCGTCGAAACCGACATCAGACCCTGCCGAGGGCACGCACTCGGCGGCTTCGCCCTTGAAGTAGTTGAAGGAGAACGTTAAGTTGGCGAGGCTCGGCAAGCGACAGAGATTCGCCGGCACCATTCCTGTGAGGACGTTGTGCGACAAGTCCAGCTCCTCCACCTTGCTCAACGCCACAAAGCTGGTCGGGAGATCGCCGATGAGCGAGTTCCGGCTCGCATCCAACACCGTCGCGTTGCCCAACTCCCCCACCTCGGACGGCAAGCAGCCGACGAGCCCGTTGTTCAACAGTACGAGTTCGTTCAGGGTGGCTCCCATCCTTCCGGTGCTACCGGGAATGCAGCCGCCGAGCTTGTTGTTGGCCAGAACCACCACCGACGCCGTGGAGTTGCCGAAGTTGTCGGGGATGGGAGAGCTGAAACGGTTGTCGTTGAGGAAGATGGCGTCGAGGCGCTTGTCGAAGAGCTCCGGCGGGAGGGCGCCCTCGAAGTCGTTGAACCGGAGGTCGAGGTACCTTAAAGATGGTAGGCCGACGACGACCATCGGAAACGGCCCGACGAAGCGGTTGTTGCTGACGTCGAGCTCGTGGAGGAGCACGAGCCGGGAGAAGCTCTTGGGGATGATGCCGCAGAAGCGGTTGGAATTGATATGGAAGAGCGCGACCTCGGTAAGGAGGCCGAGCTCGACGGGGAGGTAGCCAGCGATGTCGGCGCCGTTCAGGTCGACGCCGGCGACGACGGTGAGCTTCGGGTCGTCGAGTGCCGGGGCGCAAAACACGCCACGGTAGCCGCACACGTCGGCGCCGACCCAGTTGCCAGTGAAGTTGGAGGGGTCGGAGTACAAGGCGTGCCGCCAGGCCTGGAGGCCGATGTAGGCGCGGCGGAGGCGGGCGTTGGGGAAGCTGAGGTCGACCTTGACGTCGAACTCGTAATCGTCGGGGAGGTCGCCGTTCTTGGACAATGCCAGGAGCTGGCGGCGGGCGATCAGGGCAGCTTCGGCGCTTGAGAGAGCGAACGCGGAGGACAGGGAGGAGGAGAAGAGGAGGAAGAGGAGGAGGAGAGAGCGGAGGCAGACCTCCATGGTGGGCAGATGGTGCGGCTTCCCCGCCCTGGAAAGCCCAAGGCTGCTATAACGGGGAGTGGGAGGGAAGAGGAGGAAGAAGGGGCTGTTATAGCTGTTGAAGCAGCGGTGCGTGAACGGTTAGCCTTCTTTGTTGGGTCCGTTTTGGGAGGAGGAATTGACGGTTGGGGCGGGACGCTGACCGTTAACCTGCGAAAAAGGAGGGAAAGGTTGTAATCCCGCGTCTGTGGCTTCCAGTGCCTAATTGTGGCAGGAATTGGTGGATTAATTGCGCTCGATCACATGAATGATATTATATCATTCATGTAAGTATATGATTAATGAAAGAGCGTCATAGATATTTTTTAATACAATGCAATTTTCGTTTCATCCTTATGATAAAAACACTTAAATAGATATTTTTTAATATAATTTATGATAAATAAAAAATTATAATATTTTAATAAATGTAAAGTTCAAATTATATTTTATTATGTTGATATTCTTAATTCTTAATGTAAAGTTCAAATTAGTATATGATTAATTTTTACGCCTCATTTATGTTGTAATAAATAATAAAATTAAATGTATTTCCAATTTTTCCATATTATAATGGTCTGATTAATAGACCATTATAATCTTAATAATAAAACATTAATCTGGCACTACCAACTTTCCCATGTACATATCTAAAAAGCACATTTTAACACCACACTATCGCATAAGAACAAAAATTATCCCTCTCTCTCTCTCTCTCTCTCTCTCTGACACAAACTACTTACAGAACACAGCATTAATCTGACACTACCAACTTTCCCATGTACATATCTAAAAAGCTTATTATTACACCACACTAGTGCCTAAGAACACAGATGCTCTCTCTCTCTCTCTCTGACACAAACTACACACAGAACGCATCCATGGGTTACGGAAACAGCATCGCCTCCTTCTCTAACGTACAACCACCCACATAGAGTTATGTGATCATGGCACAGCGATTTCTATCCAAGCAACAATCTCTCCAAAGCAGCAGGCGAACATGAGTTAGAGTTCGAAGGGAGGACAAGAGGAGGTCGTGGCTTCCACCCCGACCGCCTCCGCTGTCCATCCTTGCGCGTCCGACATCGACTTCCTCCTAAAAAGCTTCGCTCCTGCTCGTTCACCAACTAATCAACCGTCACAAGCACTCACAACAAGAAAAGGAAATCTTCGGAGGTTTCTCCTGCACTGAGAACGTAGGCGAACGACCGAGGCCGTAGATCGTACCGGAGAAGGGAGAGACGGGCGGGGTGGAGCCCCCCGGTTTCGACGGCGGCGTCCCGCCTCCCGGCGACGCCCACCCGGCAGGCCTCTTTATCATGATGCTCCTCGTTACCCTCGGCGCCGCCGCCTCCTCCTCCGCGGAACCCTCGCCGTACGGCCTCCCCGAGCCACCGGTCGCCGCCTCATCTGCCACACCACAATGGATTTCAGACGCCAGATCCGCGAGCTTTCCCAAACTACAAGCTCAAGAAAGGAAGACGGAGAGAGAGAGAGAGAGAGAGAGAGAGAGGGTCCTCTCCGCTGTACCTTTGGCGGCGGCGGCGGCGGCGGCGGTGACAGGTGAGGAGGAGGCCGGGCGGAAGGCGAAGGAGGAGTACTTCCGGAGGCGGCCGAGCCCGGACTCGGGGCGAGGGCCGGCGAGGGTGTCGTCCCAGAGCTTGTCGAGGAGACCCATGGAGTAAGGAGTCACGCTAGCTGTCCACGGAGGAGAAGCTTCCTGAAGGGCGTCCGCTTTATCCACTGCGAGTACGTGTGCAGGTCCAAGAAGGGTGGGGTTTCCTTGTCGTCGAGCGGGCGCGGGAACCAACGACGATCCGATGGGAACAGCCGTTGGATTCGATAATGACGGTGATGGGGGGCGGTCCCACGACGGCACGGATAAGATCGGGTTCCAAGGAGTGTGCTGCCGCTCACGCCAATTTTATACCAGCCATCATCTATCTCGCACGCCCCTGTTGGATAGGATCGTGCGGGTCCCACATGGCAAGTAATTTTGCACATTCTTCCATCGTTGTGGTGCATTCCACCACATTTTTATACGTAATTTTATTTCTTTATAATTCTAGAATAATTGTTATTTGACTTTTAAGACTATGTGGAAAGCATTTAGTGGCATTAAATTTCATTGGCACCACTCGAATCTTTGTTTGTAATATTATTTAGTTGCGTGGAGATCAGGATCAGTCTCCATCAGATTGATGAGGACGGTCCCTCCTTCATCCTAGCATAGAAGCAACCTATGGCTGATGGATTTACCACCTTGTGTGGCTGCCCTAAACTGCGGGAACTTTTGTTCTTCAGTGATGCCAAATCAAACCAATTAGAAATGCTTTAGGTGGGAAGACAAAGGAAAAGTCTGCATTGGTAGACATGGAACTAATTCATAAACAACCTTGTTAGCAATGGCATTGTAACTTTCCTCGTCAGCATCTATCACTAGTGGATAGAGACTACAAAAAGCATCCCCAGGTCAACGTGAGATCAAATTTTCAGTACACAAACACAAGGATGCAACTAGGAAAATGAAGCATTTTGTAGAAACACAGTGCAGTTACAGGCCACAGAAGAGAGAGGACTGAAAACTTGAAGCACACAGTTCGATTACTAATATAAACTCGTCGATCAAGTACTTGGAATTTGGAAAATATAGCGTGCCAGATTTAAGAGAAAACCTCCTAATAATCTCAACTTCTGATGAGCATAATTAATCTTCCTCCTCGCCTTCGTTCTCAGCAATGTTGAAGTATCTGAGCTCGTAGACGGTGCGATCTTTGTTTGAAGCGATAACTCGCAACCAATCCCGCACATTGTGTTTCTTTAGGTACTTCTTCGTCAAGTACTTCAAGTACCTAAACCAAAAGAAAAGAAGCATTATGTCAGTTTCCTCTACACAACAATTGCATTCCTTGTGATGAAAGGGTTGTCGATGGTGATTTATTGTTGTCGGAAGGAAAAGAAAAAGAAATTGCAGCTGCAGACTTGTTGGAAGAAAGAATGACGACAATGATGGCCACAACAAAATGTATGTATTGTTAACTAGTTCTCCATGACAGTGACAAACACAACAAATTGCATATATTGTAAATTAGTTCTCCATATGTTCACACATCATGCTGCCATCATTTATGACAACCAGAAAAGCAATGTTCGATCAAGTAGTCAAAACCTTCAGACTACAATCCTTGAAGTTGGCTGACTCAAACTATGAACAACATGGCTATATGTGCTCTGAGAATTATAGTACTCGGTAGGAGATGTTACAATCAAGCAGATACTAACCATATGCAGACAACATATACATCAACATATAGAAGTCTAAATTGCTTACCAGCGACTAAAGAATGATTAATAGCTCAAACCATGGTGCCACCACAAACGTGAGATTACCGCAGTCCACAACATTCCATCTATATTGAAGGTCCTAATTCATCTAATTCACATATCCAAACACCAAATTTTAATGGAAATTGTAATCCAAAGTGCCACAGAAGCAAAAATTCGCTTCAATTATCCACCATTAACATTCCATCTATATTGAAGGTCCTCATTCATCTAATTCACATATCCAAACACCAAATTTTAATGGAAATTGTAATCCAAAGTGCCACAGAAGCTAAAATTCGCTTCGATTATCCACCATTTTAATCCACAAAATCAAGTGCGCATAACCTAACATACGAAATAGGGCTCAGTTCACACATTACGCTTCAGTTGGGTTACCAGGAAAAAGGAAACACATCATCTCGCCGCACAAAGCAAATTGACGCCACAGATTATGATGTATAAACAAGGATAAATTCGCTGACGAATTGTGTCAATTCAGCCTTAGAAGAAATGGAGGAAAAGTAAAGGAAGATACTTCAGAGATCTATCTACATCAAGAGATCAGAGCAGGGAGGTTACCTCTTGGAGAACGGGCCCTCCGAGGTGACGGTGATCTTGCTCTTGTCCCGGGTGACGGTCACGGCGTCGCCGAGGGCGCCGGCCTTGCCGCCAGCGACCTTGATCCGCTCCTGGAGGAACTTCTCCAGCGAGGCGATGTCCATGATCTTATCCTCCACCGGCTTCGCGCAGTCGATCACGAAGGTCGAGCCCTTTTTCTTTCCCCCCTTCGCCGCCGCCGCTGTGCTTCCCCCGCGACTCATCGTGGTTTCCTCTGCTCTCGCTACACACACCGCCGCACAGAGGGTTAGGGTTGTCGCAGAGATGGAGGAGCAAGCGTTCCCACTGCGGCGGCTTTTATGCGTGCCCTTGGTAGGATATCTCGTGGAATAAGATATATCTTCTGCTGCGCGATCGCGTGACTTGATCTTGGCCGCTAGCTTGATTGAGTAGATCGATAAAACACTTCGAGTTTATGGTACTCCGCGGAACATGTTACACGGAAGTTAGCGGGTTCTGGATCGGGTTAAAACGAGACCCGAAACCAATATTTTCCATTTATCGAATAAAATCAATCTGATTTAATCGGGTCGGATCGGTGCATCGATTGCTGGACCTGACTATTGTGACCCGATCAAAAACCCGGATGCTTAATATCTCATCCGAAATTATCCATCGGACGGTGGAGATGAGCCGTACTCCCATAATCGCTTGTAGTCCTGTGACTTTGTCCGCCGAGTCCCAGATCGAGGCGGAGATTTGGGGGAAAGAGAAGAATCGGCGGAGCGGCGGAGAAGGAGAGGCGATGGCATCGGGATGGGGGATAACGGGGAACAAGGGGCGATGCTACGACTTCTGGATCGACTTCAGCGAGTGCATGTCCCGCTGCCGGGAGCCCAAAGACTGCAACCTCCTCCGCGAGGACTACTTCGAGTGCCTCCACCACACCAAAGAGGTCATTCCATCCGCACCCTCAAACTCCACTCTCTTCCTCTCGTTGTTCTTCTTCTTTAAGATCGTGCCTATATCGCTAAGTCGTTCATGCGACGATGCATCGTTCGCTGTCGGATCTGACAGGACTCGTACTTCTGTTTTGGGCATAATTTGCAATTGATGAATACAGAACAGGGGTTCAATCTCTAAGGACACAGTGGAAGGATAGCGTTGGATTCATTGAATCCTTTTCTCATTCAAGGCTAGCTTAGTTTTGAGTTGTAGCAGGATCGACAGTCAGTTCAGGATTGCGGTTCTCTTATGCAAGGCTAGCCCCTTATGATCGTCCATCCTTTAGGAATGCTGGGATCGGAATAAACGGAAGTGCATTAGAAAGTTCATGAAACTCCTCCACAACAATTTCACTTCTAAGTTGCTCACGAATTTTTGGTGGATTTCAGGAGGATTTTTCGTTTTAATTGGGTCTGTTTGATTTTGGTGAACAAGATAGTCCAACAAGCTTTGGCACTCTTTCTTGCAGCGAGTTATCTTAGATTAGGTGTTTTGTGGTTTAGAGAGTAATTATTTAAGATATGAAGCTATAAGAAAATTATTTTGGATCTATGTATGGACTCCTCCTTTGTGTTGGGAATCGAAGGATACTTGTTACGTAAGTTTGTATTTAATTACTTGGGCATGATAGGAGGCGTGCTGTTCATGTTTTTGTTTTGAAGTTTTTATTTATCCCATTATAACTTCAATTATAATGAATTTATAGATATACTTTTATGAAAATATCTACAGATTGAGGCTGGAAATTTGCTAGAGAAATGACAAAACAAAACTAAGGCCCTAGAAACCAACAAAAGTTGATTGGATTGGCTTCCAGGAATGATTAGATATGGGAAATTTGGTAGACTGACAATTAATGTACTGGCGACTAGGAATCAGCAAACAGTTCAATCTGACAAAAAGAAATCTCAAAAGGTTAGTAGCGGAAGAAATGAAGTGGAATTAATGCAAAAATGAAATGCCTCAGAATTTTTATGTAGTTTCACATCTTAATGCACTTTGGTGTTGATCTTCAAGTTTTGAGAAGGTCTGTAGTCAGGTTATTAAGATGTTTAGGGTGATCGAGAAGTTTGCAGCAAAGCAATGTTTCAATTTAGGTCTAGCAACTAAACAATCTGTACCTTCTGTTTTTGGCATTGATCTGTTCATTATGTTTATTTTCCTTTAGTAAATCAATATGTTATATAATTTGACTAACTAGCTGAGAGTTATTACGGCCTTAGTGACATTTAGCAAATCCATGCAATTTATTTTATAAATGAAGCATCATATTGTTTACTTCTCATGTATTATTTTTTATTTTAGGAAGTTTATTCTTGACTATTAAAAACACTGGTATGGTTACCTCCTAAAACTAAGTTATCTTTACCAAAAGCTGATTCTCATTTGTATTTTTGTTAGAATAAGAATTTCGGGGTGAGCAAAAAATAAAGAATTAAGAATACAAATGGAAAAACAATTCAAATGCTTCGACTCTTGTATTGATAGAGACATCTGTGAGCAATGAAGGAAAGGAAGAAAGAGATATGCAACATTCAGAAATTATAGAAGAAAAAGTTCATTACTAACAAACTCTTTAGCCTGTTAAAAAAATTTATCTTCAAGATTTACAAAAATGTGTTTTTTAAGGATTTTTTTTAAGCAATCAATTTTAACCTCTTCTGCATGGAGCAAATGTAGTTGAAGGTGCTGCTTGGCCAAGCAGACTATCTCACAATATGTCTTGTGCATTTGACTGGTATATCTGTCAACCGATGCTAGTAAACATACGATTGCAATTACACAACTAAGCCAAATCTAGATTTCATTGTATGATAAATTCTCTAGTTTCAGTTTCAATTAGAAAAAGGTATTCCTCCAGTTGCTCTCCCCTGCCACCCCCCTCCCCCAGTCGGTCACTAGAGATGGGTGGCCTGCGAAAGTGAAAAATATTGCCAGTGAGAAGTGGTAGTGGAGTCCAATAGTTAAGAATTTATGGTTCAGTATAGACGTTATCTATTTTTGTTCATATCAGGCTCATAACACTTGGCCTTGATTTTTTTAGACTCTAGCAACATGTGGTATCGTAGGTTGCAACTTATCTTTATGCACCTCTTTATTTCAGTTTATTTCTCATTAGGAAGAGAAATGACTTGTTTTGAATATGGAATGAACTATACCCGGTGTAATGTGCTGGAAGATGAGTATTAACGTAAGAAAATCACAAAGTTCCATAATATTTTCAGTTCAGAAAAGTACATCAGCAGGCCTGAATCTTCAAGCAATTTCATCAGATTCAGTTTGCCAAAAGAAAATTGCTGTAAGATTGTAGGAGTTCCCACTGCCTTGCTTCTGGTGAAGGTGAAAAGGAATAGAACACTTGAATGGCCACTGCAAGTCTGGCTCTTTCCCTTCATTTATTTTCTACTTTGAGGTTCAGTAAATTCTAGGTGGGAAAAAAAGCTCAAATACATTTGAACTTTTTTTTTTTTTCTGGATCTTCCATATTTTTCTGTGAAATGACTAGGGCATAACGAAGTTATCAGCATTTTGAAGTTCTCTTGGTTTTGTACTAGAGTTTATTGTTATTTTTTGTTATGTTGCCAGAAATAGAAAGAGCTATGAGGTAATCCTTGTTTTTGATTCCATCTACAATATCAGGACTTGTTTAGTTATTTCTTGTCCATAGTACCATTTTTCTTTTGATTGAAGATGCCATTTCTATAGTTACGAGTGGTTCTATACCATCACCCCATATATTAATAATTAGGGCAGTTTCGCACCATGTTCACTATTTAAAATATTTAATGCTATCACTGTCACTCCTGCTTCTTATTTGCTTGACACATGTCCTTTCTTTTGGTCATTAATTGTACCTTTTCAATTATTGCTAGAATTTTCAATTGTTAGCTTCTATTGACTGCTCCAAGTAATTTTATAAAGCAATCATCAAGTTTGGAACCTATGATACACATTGATCGGCACTAACTTATTTGCAATTTATGAGGATTCTTAATCTGAAATGTTGCTAAAAATGTGTCGCCACATAACCTATTTCTGCATTCATGTTTGTGTTTCGTTTACCATCGTGTAAACAGAAAGTACACCATAATGTAACATGACTTTGACTTTCTTGTGGTTTTTTTTTTTTTTTTGGTTATTCCTTTGCTTTTTTTGCAAAGCATTGGTGCATTTTCGATGAATGAGGTCATGATTTCTAGACCCTAGATTTAGCACTTGTTCCAGGTTAATAGCTAAAGAATAACTCTCAAAAAATGTGTTGGTTTTCTTGCATAAAATGAATGAGAACTTTGCTGTCGATTCCCAGTCAAATGAATATGTGCACGTGGATCATTCATCGCTCACCGCTTGACCAGAAATTTGAGATGTGTGTGGGTGAGGTAAATAATCTAGTTTGTGCTTCTGAACACTTTTCACAGTTGTTGACAGTGGAAAAATATTTCATTAGATTGTCCCACTCCATTCTCTCCAATTCACAGGCTAACATCAAAGAATAACTCTCGAGAATTGTGTTGGTTTTCTTGCATAAATATGTCCATTTGGTTCATCCATCACAGGCTGCTTAACCGGAAATTTGAGGTATGCTGGGGCAAAGGTTAATAAGCTATATTTAGTTTGTGCTTCCAAACACTTGTGAGAGTTTTTAACGATGGAAATATTTCATTAGGTTGTTCTACTCTGTTCTCTCTGATGCATAGGTTTCCAAGATGTCCTTTAATGTAATTCATGTTTATGCTAGTTGTAAGTGGATTAAGGTATCATATAAGCTTTTTTTTTTCTTGGTAAGAATGTTTAATCTTAAGAAACATGCATCTTTTGACCTATGGCATGTTCTGAAAAGATAACAAGCTAGAAGTCTGTGATCCTATATTTTGACGAAACGCTAATTTGTAGTGCAGTACCGACGTAGAAACCGTGTTTACAAGGAGGAACAGCGTCAGATACGAGCAGCTGCACAGAAGGCCGAGGAAGCTGAAGGGGGCAAAGAGAGCAGTCGCCGTTAGCTGTTCTTATAAGCATCCTTTCCCAATTTGACCAGAGCAGCAACATGGATCGGTTTCGTACTGTTTGCTTTGATGAGTGAAAGCATCATCTCCTGTTTTCGTTGAAGAATCTGTGTAGACTTGGTTTGTGCAAGAACCAAGTTAATAATAGTGGCTTTCGTCCAAACAAAGGGATCATTCTCTCTGGAAATGCCTTTGATTTCCAGATAGAACCAAGTTAATTGTTATTACCTAACTGAACTATTTGGTCAACGCCTTTGATTTCTTTCATGTTTCATGGCCCCTGTTGTTCTATGGTTAAGGTGGTCTTATGGACATTTAATCCACTTGTTTGTTGGAATCATCTGTTCTATGGTTAAGTTGGAAAAGATGTGATCTGCAACCGCAAACACATCCAATATTTGTGATCGATCATTAGAACAAGACGAGGCATTGTTATCGCAAGTTCATGGGTGTAAAATGTCTTCAGAAATGTCGAGTTGTAGTTAATGTATTTAATGTTCTTAAACACCTTTCTGCCTTAAATCTTGGCCCTGATGCGATCATGCGCTGCACGAACTTTAACGCATGTATTGTGCGTGTATAGATTACGTCAAGTAACGATTAATAATAAATCGGGAGGATAAAATTAAATCAAAGCACGGGCACGGAGGAACACTTGGCGTTGACGTGGCAGCTCCCTTGTCGTTGGATGAGAAAAGTGTTTAGTGTCGTCTTCCGCGTAAGATCGTCGCGTGGTACATGCGCGTGGAAGCGGTACACATCGCTCGGAATCCATTTTGCAGCAATCGGGGGCCACCGCGCGCTTAATCGGACCGCTGAGACGCACCGGATCTCCCGAAATCAACGGCTATTCCGCATCGACGCGCTTTTGAATCCTTCTTCTCATAAATTAAACAATAAAGAAAGAAATCAAAAGCTCGGCTCCTCCTCGACCGATCCACAGATAGAGAGTGTGCGTGTGAGGGAGAGAGAGGCGAATCGAGATCGGGAGGCGGGGAAGATGTTGATGACGAAGAGCTCGATGGAAGCCATGGAAGGGCCGGTGCTTGACGACGTGATCCACCGGCTGTTGGAAGGCAGGCAGGGCGGCCGCCAGGTCCAGCTCTCGGAGTCGGAGATCCGCCAGCTCTGCATCGAAGCCAAGCACGTCTTCCGCGCCCAGCCCAACCTCCTCGACCTCCACGCCCCCATCAAGATCTGTGGTTGGTTGTCCGATTCCCGATCTCATCCTTGACATTGGTCGCATTCGATACGTCGCTACTTTAGATTCGCGATTTCCTGGCTTGTGATTTAGAGCTTTGATCTTCATTGAGTTAGGCGCATAATAATACTATCGAATAGAATGCTTTTGGGGCCTTATAATGTTGCGAATAGCATTAAGGAAAACACATCGGCAAATGTCCCGTGAAATCGGTATCAACTTTCTCGCGATTAACATGATCAACAAATCTTGCTTCACAAATATCAATGTCCTGGTCAATGTATAGATTCCATTTCTCTGTGATTTATTCTTCTATCCAAAGCTGCTGAAAGGTCAAGGTCAACAGTGGAGGAATTTCCACGGAACGAAAGTTCGAATGTCATCTTCATCTTTTTCCCCATTTGATGAGGTCAGATTTGGTCGCCTTGCTAATTTTCTAAGGTAGACAACACGTAGTTGATTATGGGAGTATCAATGTGGGTCGAGGCGGGATGCCTGATGGAGTTGAAGCGAACTGATACGGCACAAGTCCAAGATGCAGTATTGTTCCAGATCGAAGTGTTCCACTGAGTAGAAGAGTTCTGTGAGGCAAATCCGACCGAGGGGCTCAGATCATGGAGTGAGCGGTCGAGTTGAGTTTTAGGCCCTCCTATCGTTCTGGACGTGGATCCCCCTCCATCTCGACAATGCAGGAGAGGAGACCTTGACGCTGAGATTTCCAGACCTAGAAAGGATGCACTTTGGTGGGTTAAACCATATTCAAAATCTCTGTCATGGTAATTTGATAGTTTGTATTCTATGGTCGCTACTTGAGACTGATTAGATGAGGGAATTACTTGAATAGATGAATTCATCGACTTTGCTGCTTTGCACAAGCGAGTGCAAGATCCAAAAAAAGCCCTTGGCTTTCAAGATACCACATCAAACTTAGATCATATTAACGCTATGTTATGTGTAGCTTTTAGGCAGATGATCATTGTCAAATGGCATTTAACTAGACCAGTTTGCTGTGTGACTAAAATAGAGTCAGCTTCTTAATGCAGTTCTTTTTATACAATGCTCAAATTACAATGCTAGACTTTGGAAGGATGTAGGGTTCATATATCATAGGACAAGTAAAGATTCTAGGATCATCAGGTGGTGAGCAGCTAAAATAATGTTCTTATCTCATTGATGCAAAGAAACAACCTATTGAATTATTGATCACTTGCAAGCTGTATTACCTCATGTAATTAACAACGGTTATAGCTTTCCATCCAATTATTTCTTAATATTTTACCATTCTGGATAGGCATGAACACTCTTTCACCCACCTGCTTTTGTCCAAAGTGCTACATGGTCCTTCGCCTCTTTGGCTCTAACAGCTTTTGTGATGCTATGCTTGACAGAGTCGATGTGGCACTATTGCTTGTAATTTGCAACTAGCTGACTAAGTTTACATAAATCCACATATTATATATTAGAGTTGAGTTGAGTTGAATTAGAATTCTTGCAAATAGTATCCACTATTATAAACAATTCCATCCTAATATTTGTTATTAATAAAACAAATAATATGGCTGATAGAGACATCCGATCGGATTCCTTGGACTTCATGTTTTTCTGTACACCACCATGCCAAACGATGACTGCAATTAATTATTTGTCTGAGGAATTGTGTTCCAACCGAGAAAATAGAAAAGAAGAATAAATCAAAAATAGCATTAGCAGAAAAGATACATGAATCACATATTTGAGTTATAGTGGCTGCTCTATCAGGTGATTGTTGTCTGCTCGGCTCAAGGTTCTTGTTTTATTTCATTGCTTGGACTGACTCAGAAGGTCTGCCTTGGCCGTAGTTGCAGCAAGACTGAAACGGAGAACAAAATCAGTATAAAATGCATCAACAAATAAAGAATGTTTTTCCCTTTGTGAATTGATACCGATCTCAACCCTTTGTCTCCAGAATGCTTCGAAGTTTTCGTTTATCAGAATGTGAAGTTCTTGGTCAGGCCACTAGGCATAACTTAGCAAAAAATCTTGTTCCCAATAGCTACCGAGATACCAATTTTGACATCTGTTTCAGGTGATATACATGGACAATATCTTGACCTTCTGAAGCTGTTTGAAAAAGGTGGCTTTCCTCCTCATTCTACTTATTTATTTCTTGGGGATTATGTGGATAGAGGCAAACAAAGCTTGGAGACGATATGCTTGCTTCTGGCATATAAAGTCAAGTACCCTGATAAAATCTTTCTACTACGTGGAAATCATGAAGATGCAAAAATAAATCGAGTTTATGGATTTTACGACGAATGTAAAAGGAGATTCAACGTTCGTCTCTGGAAGACATTCTGTGATAGTTTTAATTGTTTACCGATGGCGGCAGTAATTGATGAAAAGATATTGTGCATGCACGGGGGTCTTTCACCGGAGTTGAATAGCTTGGACCAAATCAGAGAAATCAAAAGGCCCACTGAAATACCAGACTATGGTCTTCTTTGTGATTTGCTTTGGTCTGATCCCGATCCTAAGATTCAAGGATGGGGCGAGAGCGATCGTGGCGTTTCGGTTACATTTGGTGCCGATAAGCTTGCAGAGTTTTTGGACCAGCATGAGCTTGATCTTGTATGCCGCGGTCACCAAGTCGGTAGAGCTTTGGCTTACTTTGTCATCTTTCCTTTTTCTCTGTACTCGTAAATGTTGCTAACAGTAAATTTCCTCTTAGGTGGTTGAGGATGGTTATGAATTTTTTGCAAACCGGAGATTGGTTACTTTATTTTCGGCACCAAACTACTGTGGAGAGTTTGATAACGCAGGCGCATTGTTGAGCATCGACGAAAACCTATTCTGTTCATTTGAGATATTGAAACCCTATGATTTCATGTCGACTCCAGGCAGCTCCAACGCATTAAAAACAGCACCTAAGAAGGTATCCTCCCCTTTCCCACTCCAGTTTCTCATTACTGATTTGCTTCCACTGTCTCTTTCCTTTTGGTTGCTGAAGATTCTAACATGTTGTTGTGAATTCCAGTCAGAAACCGGCAAAGTTTGACGCGTCTTCGATCGATCGTCTGTCGAAGTTTAACTCTGGCTCCAAGGGGGAGATCTAATGGGTGTGGATCCGCCGGAGCTTGCACTAACTCTCTTCCAGTTCTGGTATTTGGTAGAGCTTACAACTAATTTAACTCTCTGTTCTAAGTGATCGGTAGAGCCAAGCTTGTCCATCAAGCCCCAAAAACCATGTGTAAACAACACTAAAAAGCTTTGTTCGTGTACAGCAATGTAGGATACTGGTTCTCTTTCCTCGACACCCAAATGCATATTTAGTGCACTGTTTGGTATAATCGATGGTTGTTATTTCGATGATAATGTTTGAGTCAGAAAAATATTTGGATTTCTTGTCGATGCAAGCATCGAGTGTTGCTTCTATTTTTTTTTTTTTAAATATCATCGTTTTTTTATTTTTGTATTTTAAAATACTATAATGCTATTGTTTGACAGGCTTAATTTGTAGAGTTAATAAAAAGAAAAGGAATTGTTGTTTTGGTGACTTAAAATATGATCATTAAGGTTTAATTTCTAAAAACATAAAAATAATTCAGAGTTTTATCCTCATCTCGAGAGGATAAAATTATAAAAATAAATAAATAATTTCTTAATAATGAATCAACAAATATAAGAATTTATGGTTCACTTTTCTTAAAATATAAGAATTTTGTGGTTCTCATAATAATTTTTATAACGACGTAAGGCAGTATACAATGAAGAAATGATGATACAGCTGACATAATAATTTTTATACGTAAAAATATGTGGACGACGTAAAGACCAAAATAGCCTTTTCCTTCGTGACCCCATTAAAAAAGAAGAACAAAACGACGGAGGGCGTTTCCGTCAAACAAAACAATCCGACAGCTGCCCGCGTCAGCGAAACCAGCGGCAAGCGGCCGCCCTCCCCCGGCGGCGCTCCGCCGCTGCGGCGGCGAGGGAGCAGCAGTCCCTCGTTCCGCTCTCCTCGTCCATAAAGATCTGCCTGCACCGGCACTCCTCGCTGCAGAAGGCTCGGTCTCCTCTGCAACAGCATATCGTAAGCCAGAAGCAAGCTGCACAAAGCCCCTTGAGAGAGAGAGAGAGAGAGAGGTGTTGGTTCCCAGCTTTGTTCCTGACCTGTACATGTAGATGTCTTGGCCTTGTCGAAGCTTTCCCCTGCAGAGGCAGCAGTGTTCCAGAAAAGTGCTCCGACGGGCAGAAGCAGATGTGGAGGAGGAGAAGGAGAAGGTAGAGTTCTTGAGGAAGGAAGTCTTGCTTATGATATGGGTGTGTTTTGGAAACGTCTTTTGGGTCTCCAAAAGAAAGCTCAAACCCGCCATTTCACTGCTGCTACCGCACAAACTAGTGGTGGTGGCAGATGCGGCGATCGGTACATAAGGAGGAAGGGGAAGGCCTGCGTCTGCTGCTCCGCAGGAACATGGTAAGGGGGGAGTCTCAACTTTGATGGGAATCCGGGGAACACAGGGACGGATTTTTTTAGCCTCGGTCAAGTCGCCCATTTGTCGTTTTGTTTATATATATATATATATATATATATATATATATATATATATAATATCCAGAATTTTTAATCTAATTTTATCTTGGGTTAAGTTGGGAGGAGTAAGTGGATGATCCGACTTAAACGGGTCGGATGAATGCGGGTGCCCCGTACATCCGACCCGCTCCCGTGGCACGGCTGCGTGCAAGGCGATGCCGTGCCGTGCAGTCCGCCGCTTCCTCTTCCTTGCCACGCACAGCACCGAAATGAAACGACAACAAACGCAGGAGCCGAAGTAACCCCCTCCGCTTGTTCTTTGTTTCATTAAATTCGTGCTTCTTCCTCGTCTTCCTGCCTCCCATCGATAGCCAGGAGGAGGAACGGACGCACGCACGCATGGAGACGTCCTCGGCGGCCGCCACCTGCGGCCTCGGCTTATCCGCCAAGCCCCTCCTCTTCGCCCCGCACGCCGCCACCCTCTCCCTCTCCGCCGTCAGATCAGACCCTTCTCGCTCCGCCGCCACGTCCCGCGCTCTCGTCCACCGCACCGGGCGCCGCACCCGCCGCGGGCCCGAGGGCGTCGGCTCCTCCTCCTCCGACCCTCCCTTCGGCCGCGGCGGAAAGGGCTGGAACCTCGGCGGCGACGGGGCCTCGACACCGTCTTCGTCGCTGCCTCCGGCATTCCTTCTCGTTTACCAGGTCCTCTGCTGGATTGCCCTTTCCAGCTGCACCCACTTCGCTCTTAAGAAGATGGCGCAGCTTCTCGCGGCGAGGAGGGCGACGCTTCCACCGTCGGCGCGCTGATTTCAAACCAACCACCCATCTCTCTCTCTCTCTCTCTCTCTCTCTCTCTCTCTCTCTCTCTCTCTCTCTGTTTCGTGGTTCGCACAATTAATGATTTGTTCATCAACCAAAAATTTTTTTTCTATACAAAAAAATCGTAATTTATTATCATTAACTTTTATGTCATTCGACCTATCACTCGATCCATGTCTTCCATGGACCGGGATGGATGCCTCGTTTGAAGAGACATGTCTACATATAAACCTCCTTTCTAGTTCTCCAACACCGAATGAATGCATGCCAAGGTCTGAAACCTATTCGTCTTCTCCGGTCTCCTCCTACATCAATCCAGGAGTAAACGGAACGCCGGTTTTCGGAAGCCATGTCTTCCCTTGGATGAACTGCTTCACTGTGTACTTTTGCGCGTGCGCCAGGTCGACCTTCTTGTACCCTTTCCATGTCACCCTCTTCGTCGTCGCCGCCCCTGGGCCACGGTTGCCGATTTCGCTGTAGAAGCAGGTTGTCAGGCCGAAGTCCCCTCCCCATGGCAGCCACCCCTCCTGGTTGATGAGGCCGTCGATCCGCGATTGCATGATTATGGTCCTCGAGTACTCCTTCCACGGCCGGCCGAGGTAGGACCGCGTCGTGGTGCTCGCCGACGTGAGCGTCGGGTCCGCGCTGATGGTGCAGTTGTGGAGGACGATGCCGGTTGCCTCGTGCCGGTCCTTGCGGCCCTGCGCGGTGACGATGCACTGCTGGTTTGCCATGGGCTTCCTCACGAGCATCAGGCAGTTCTGGAACACGACGGCGGCGTCGCCGAACACGAAGTCGATGGTGCCGGAGATGGTGCAGTCCCTGTAGAACTGCCGCTTGGTGTGGGTGTAAAGCGTGTCCTGGTAGCCGTCCATCTGACACAGATAGAAGACGGACTTGTCCGACTGCACCAGCAGGGCCACCGCCTGGTGCTTCGCCGCGCCCGCCGTGTTCTCCACTCCCAGGTTCTTGCCGATGAACCCGTCGCCGACCACCGCTGCAGTTTCGATCACGTAAAACGAACGTTTAGAAACGCACCGAGTGCACGGGATTCATGAACCGAGGCAAGTAGATACCGAGGGTTGCTGTCTTGAAGGTCGGCGTGCCATCGACGTAGTTTAAGCTTCCGGTGATCTTCGTCTTGGTCGGGCCGTCGCCGAGCATCATGACATTGGTCATGCTTCGCTCCACCATCACGTTCTCCTTGTACACGCCTTCCTTGATGTAGATCATGAAGGTGGCGTTGCCCTTCTTGGGCACCGCGCCAAGAGCTTGGGTGATGGTCTTGTACTTTCCACTCCCGTCCTGAGCCACCGTCACGTCCGGCTTTATATCGGCCATTGAGAGCGCCAGAAGCTTCCGCTTGTCGTTGCCGACCCAGGAGGGGAACTGGCCGCGCTCCCCTTCGTCCTCCGACAGCAGCCGCCTGCCGAGGGAGGGGAGCTGGAAAGAGGCCAGGACGGAAGATAGCCCATCGACGATGGCGAGAGCGTTGCTCGTCATGGCGGACGAGCTATTCAACGCCTTGCTCATGTTGTCGGCGGCGTCCCCCGTGGTGTTATCGAACCCGTCGAGGCACGTCTGCTGGTAGGTGACCGTGGCGCTCAGCCAGATCTTGAGGTCGTCGACCACGTCGCCCATCCTCGTCACATCGATCCCTCCGAACCTGGCCACCGAGTTCTTGAGGTCGTCGATGGCGTAATCGAGCAGCTCCTTGCAGTTCTCGAAGGCCTCGCTCGTCCGCGGGTCTTTCGCGGCCTCCTGCAGGACGGAGGAGCGGTTGAAGGCTTCACGGAGGCGGTCCAACGCCGAGGTGAACGTCAGCTCCACGAGCTTCTTGGGGTCGGTAACGTTGCCCGCCCTGGCAGCGAGGGAGCTCTGGCATTCTTCGGCGTAGTCGGTGGGACGGCAGATGGCCTGAATGGCCTTCGACGTGGTTGTGAGCTCGCCGTCGCTGGATGAGCCGCTGCTATTATTGCGTCGCGAGACCCCCACGGCCACCGCGACCACCATGGCCAAGAGGACTATCGCAGAGCCCGCGACGAGCACAAGCTTCTTCTTCTTTCCCTGCGCAGGCTGGTCGAGGTTCGACACCTGCCCATACCCGGCGGTCATCCTCGTACTTGTCGTCGCTGGTTTGAGATTACGGTGAGGCGGCAGAAGTTGGAAAGGCTCGTCGAGAGAGACGGATCGGGGAACGAGGATATATAGGGGAAGAAGAGGACAAAACAAAGGATGGTTGGAAGTGGCTCCGGGAAGAAGTGGCGGGTAGACTGGAGAGCCATCGGACAAAATAGGGGTTCGTTATCCGCCCTAATTTTTGGGGAACAAGAGGAGGAGAAGGAAGCATTTGGTCCACTTGTTGGTCAACGGCTCCGGATACCTGCAAAATACGAGCAATCTCTCATAGAACATTCAACTATGTATTTAATTTTCATCCATCTCAATTTAAATAAGCCGTCTTCCGCATCGGATGTTCGATTAAACCGAAGTATTATATAACGATTTTGAGATCCGTCAAATTGTTCCTCATCCAACGGCCTGGACGGCTGCCACCTCACCTCAGCGTCGCGGTCGTCGCATCCCATGCTCCTCGGAACGCTATTGATTAAGGCTTACCCACGCTCTCCCAACCATATACTCCTCCAGCATGCTGCACTCGTAGATCGCCACGTAAACGGTTCACTTTTATTTAACGTTATCCTCGGGATGCGCTGCTCCGCCTGTTCCCTTCGCTTTTTGGATTCCAAGATCTACTCACAAACTCGCTTTGTAATGAGTAGCGGAACAAACTCTGTGGGGCCCACAGTGATAGCGTCAGGTGCGAAGAGGGTTTGTCTGCATCGGGGTCTTGTTATCCCCCACCGCCTTTCCGACCCTATAAAAGAATTCCCGTTGTCGGGTTTCTTCCGTCGAGCTCCGTTGGGGCTTCGGTGGCTTCGCCCCCCCTCCTCCGCCGACTTCGGTCCGCTCGCTCACTTGCCGGAGGCGAGCATGTAGCTGAGACCGCGCCGAAACAAGTACAGGTGACCGTAGGGCGCCGTGGCGGAGCGAGGGCAACACGGTCGATATCTGCGAGAACCGGCGGGAGGAAAGCCTCTAGATGAGCAACGTGAGTGGATCCAGGCCCAGCCCCTCGCGATCCACGCCTGTGCCATTGGGAGGAAGGTGTTATAGGTATTAAATGTGACGCGACATCAGATCCTGTGTATTACATTTGGATGACGTCATCGCTCCTCCTGCGCTTAATTACTCCCGCGATTGACCGCCCGACGTCACTCCTCTTCTGTCTCGCCCCATGTCCATGCGAGAGTTGACCACGGCATCAGCCTGCGAAGTCAGATCCGTATACCACCCTCAGACGCAACCAAAAGCACGCCATCCGCCCGACATATTTAAGCTACCAAGGAGTAAGATGAAGGGGGCAGTCTTCTCTGAACTCTTCAATTAGTTTTCGAACCAGGAGCTAGGAGGGGTGGAGGTCGGGAGCCTTCGTGAAAGGGACTGACTTGAGCGTCGGAGGGGTCGGGCGGAGCACCCTCCGACCCACCTTTGTGCAGGTACCGTTCCCCGTGACGTCGGCGCGCACGACCGATCGAGACCCAATTGGAGCATGGGTCATCGACGAGCCCCGAACCTTATCGAGACGACCCCAGAACTTCGGAGCCTTCATCGCACACCCCCGGGTCACGGTAAAAAGTTGTTTGCACTAACAGATTGGCGCTAGAAGGAGGGCCCGTCGAAAGATCACCTGCTTGGCATTGGACGACACATGGACGAGAGGTCGCATCCGGGAGGAACTTCAGTGGGAGTCCCCTTTCCCTCCAGAGCCTAGAGGGACGATCTCGCTTCGACTTCAGAACGCTACTGGAGTTTGTTCAACGACCCTGGACTTCACCCACCAGACGGGGTTTCTCCGCTCCCTCCCCCTATCACCGCGGAGGCTTTTCAAGACCTATCCCAGCAGGTCCGAGTATTGGCAAGCGTCGTCCAAGCCGTCGTCCCTTATCTTCCTCAGGGAACGGGAGGGCCGGACCGCCAGAGACCCAAACCCTCCCCACGGGCTCATGATCCGCCCCCCACGGCACCGTCTTCGCCTGCGTCCCACCCGGCCCTGGACGGAACCCGGGTTCCCGAAAACCTGGGTATCCCGCCCGAGCCCGAGGCGTATCCTCGGATTCGATGGATTTATTCCGAGCCCAGCTCCGCTCTATTTCCCAGCGCCTGGATGAGGTGTAAAGGGACGTCCGGAAGTCAAAATAGGAGCAGAGGAAGGAGCCTCACTAGGAGTCCCCGTTCACCAGCGACATACGGGAGTACCCGGTGCCCCTGAATTTTCGCCACCCCTCCATCGACCTTTACGATGGAGCCAGCGATCCGGCGGATCATGTTGCCGCCTTTCGAGCTCATATGGCCCTATATGGGACCTCGGACGCCTTGATGTGCCGAGCGTTCCCCACCACGCTGAAAGGGCTTGCCCGTGCCTGGTACAGCACTTTAAAAAGCGGGACGGTAACGTCTTTCGAACAACTCACCAAGGATTTCGAGCTACACTTCCTGGCGTTCGCACGTCTGAAACCTTCTATCGCGCTCCTCCTGGGATTGAAGCAAAAGGAGGACGAGCCTCTCTCCCACTTCGTACGTCGGTTTACCATGGAGGTACGGGGGTTATCTGACGCCCATCCCTCGCTCTTGATGCAGGCTTTCATGATAGGGCTGCGACCCTCGAGGTTTTGTTGGTCTTTGGTGGAGCGACCCCCCGCTTCCCTCGCGGAAATGTTTCAGCGGGCAAACCAGTATGTGGCGGCCGAGGTCTGGATGTCATGAAGAAAGGAAGAACAACAAAGGGCACGCCCGGTACCAAGCCGAGCGAGAACGACATCAAGGAGGCAGTCTCCACAGCCCGGGCGCCAGGCGGGGCGCTCCGACCACTTCGCGTTCGGGCCCCCGCCTCCCCCCTTGAACACGTCTCGGACGCAAATATTTCTCCAGATAAAGGAGAGGGGAATGCTCAAGCCTCCCCGCCCGATGAAGAGCCGGCGAGAGCTGACCGATCGTACCCGATACTACCGCTTCCATCGGCAGAATGGGCACGACACGGAGCAATGTTATGAGCTGAAGCGGCAAATTGAGGAGCTGATCCGGAGGGGACACCTAGACCAATACCTCCAACGCCCGCGGGAACCCTCCTTGCGCCCCGAAGGCCCGGTCGAGCAACACATTGATGTGATCATTGGGGGACCCGCCTCAGGAGGGGATAGCACCTCGGGGCGGAAAGCTTACGCCCACGCCGTCACAACTGGGGAACACCACCCACCCTCCGAGCCAGAGATCACTTTCCCCTCGAAGGACTTGAGGCGTCCAGAGCACGATGACGCGCTGGTGGTATCGGCCCGAATAGCTAATGCGCAAGTCAGGAGGATCATGGTCGACACGGGCAGTCGGCTGACATCCTTTATTTCGACGCTTTCTCAAAGATGGGACTGCCAAAGGAGGCCCTGAAGCCCCTACATTCGGCGCTCACCGGTTTCACCGGCGACTCGATCTCGCCGTGTGGCGCGGTCACCCTGCTGCCTTTAACTCTCGGGGACTCTCCCAAAACCAAAACAGTGTTGGTGACCTTTTTGGTGGTCGATCTCCCCACCGCGTACAATGCCATCCTGGGCCGGCCCACCCTCAACAAGATAAGAGCGGTTATCTCTACATATCACCGGACCCTGAAATTCCCGACCAATTCAGGAGTCGGGGAAGTCCGGGGAGATCCTCACGAATCCAGACGGTGCTACTTGACGGCGATCTCCCTAGGCAAGAGAAAGAGGCTGGAACAGCCCCTCGAAGACCCGCATGGATCTCAACCGCCGACTCAACGTCCCGAGCCGACGAAGTCGGCGATCAATATTCCTCTACGGGACAATTTCCCCGACCAAACGGTCGGGATCGGTTCTGATCTCGGCGGGCGGGAGCAGGCTCAACTCATCAGCCTCCTCTAGGAAAATACCGATGTCTTTGCTTGGACAGCGGCCAACCTCCCGGGGATCGACCCGGAGGTCTCTCAACACCACTTATGCATTTCCCCGACCGCTCGCCCGGTAAGGCAAAAACCCTGGGCTCAGGCCCCTGAACGGCAACGAGCTGTGCGAATGGAGGTGGATAAACTCTTGGCGTCCGGCTTCATTGAGGAAGTCAGATACCCCCAATAGCTATCCAATGTAGTCCTCGTAAAGAAGCCTAATGGAAGCTGGAGGATGTGTGTCGACTACACCGATCTTAATCGTGCTTGCCCGAAGGATTGCTTCCCCTTGCCTAGGATCGACCAGCTGGTCGACTCAACCGCAGGGCATGCCCGCTTCTCCTTCATGGATGCCTTCGCCGGTTACAATCAGATCCGGATGGTGTTAGGGGTATTGAGTATGACGCGACACCCGGTCTTCGGTCGTACACCCGGATGACGTCATCGCTCCTCCTGCGCTCCATTACGCCCACGATTTGATCGCCCGACGTCGCTTCTCCTCAGCATCGCCCCAACTACCCGCCAAGTTGACCACGGCACCGGCCTGCGAGGTCAGGCCCGTACGCCACCTGCAGACAGCCGGTAGCATGCCCTCCGTCCGACCTATTTAAGCCGAATAGGTAAGACAGGCAAGGAGGCTAGACTCTCTGGTGAGGACACAGTGGATTCCTTCCATAAACACTCCGAGAGGTGAGTAGACTCGAACCCCCCGCAATTCTCTCTGGGGAACTCCGGCCGACGGGCCAGTGCTGACTTGGGCGTCGGAGGGGTCGGGCGGAGCATCCGACCCGCCTTGCTGCAGGTCTCGTTCCCGACGACCGGAGCGTGCCGCCACCTTTGGGAGCGGGTCGGGAGGCGGGAGCAGGAGCCATCGACGGGCTCGAACCGTACCGAGACGACCCCCCAGTTTCCGGATTCCGCGCCGTGCGCCCCCGGGGTCACGGTAAAAAGTTGTTTCCCCTAACAGATGGCACCCGAGGATCAGCAACACACAGCCTTTCACACCCCCCAGGGAGCTTATTTTTACAAGGTCATACCGTTCAGATTAAAGAATGCCGGGACAACTTACCAAAGGACTGTAAATAGGATATTCGCCCACCAGATAGGGCGAAACATGGAAGTCTACGTTGACGACATGATCGTGAAAAGTCGAACGGGAGCCTCCCACCTTGACAATCTGAAGGAGACCTTCGCTACACTAAGGGGATACGGAATGCGCCTTAATCCGGCTAAATGCATTTTCGATGTTGATAGGGATTTTAAGTATGACGAGACACCCGGTCTTCGGCCGTACCCCCGGATGACGTCATCGCCCCTCCTGCGCTCCCCAACAACCGCGATTGGACAGATGTCGCTTCTCCTCAGCATCGCCCCAACCACCCAACCATTGCTGACCACTGCAGGCACTGCGGGGGTCGTGCCCGTACGCCACCCGCGGGCCGGAGCAGTCCTCCGTCCGACCTATTTAAGCCGAATGTAAGATCGGGAAAAGGGACCGGTGGCACTTTCTTGGCAAAAACCCTTGCTCCACGCAGAACGATCCGAGAGGTGAGTAGACTCGGACACCCCGCAACTCACTGGGAATAGCCGTACCGACGGGCCAAAGCACACAAAGGATCTCTCTCTCTCTCTCTCTACATAACACTCACTCACTCCCATCCGACTCTGACTTGGGCGTCGGAGAAGTCGGGCGCAGCTTCCGACCCGCCTTGCTGCAGTCTCGCCCCGACGTCCGAGGAGTGCGAGCGACCTTTCGGAGTGGTCGTGGCGTGAGCACGAACCGCCGACAGTTCCCGAACTGCATCCGAGACGACCCCGCCCGATCCCGCAAAGGGGCCCCGGGTCACGGTAAAATCTGTTTTCCCAACAGATTGGCGCTAGAAGAAGGGCCTCTGTCGAAGGACTACCGCTCCGCCCTAAACGACACATGGACGAAAGGTCGCTCCCGGCAGCACCTCGGCGAGGTCCCGCACTCCGAACTCCGAGGGATGATCCCGCCGCAACCATAGATCGCCATCGAATATATTTAGCGACGCTGGGCTCTACCCGCACGAGTCGGGTTCCACCGCTTTCCCCACCGTCACGGTGGAGGCCTTTCAGACCTCTCTCAATGTGTCCGACTCGGCGAATACCGTCCAGGCTGTCCTCCCCCGCCTACTCCACGAGGCGGCAGAGCCGAGCCTCCAAGCGCCGGAACCTTTCCCCCGGCATCAGGAGGCGATACCGCCGATACCATCTTCTCCAGCCTCCCACCGGGTTCAGGACGGAACCCGGGCTCCTGAAACCCTGGACGTCCCGCCGGAACTCGAGGCGGTGTCTTCAGACTCGACGGACCTATTTCGAGCTCAAATCCGGTCCATCGCACAGCGCCTGGAGGAGGTGCAAAGGGACGTCCGTAAATCCAAAGAAGAGCACAGGGAAGTGCCTCACTGGGAGTCCCCGTTCGCCACCGATATACGGGAATACCCGGTGCCCCTGAACTTCCGCCTCCTCCATCGACCTCTATGATGGAGTTAGTGATCCATCCGATCACGCCGCCTTCGCTCAAATGGCCCTATATGGAACTTCTGACGCCTTGATGTGCGGGCGTTCCCCACCACGCTGAAAGGATCCGCCCGAACATGGTACAGTACCTTAAAAAGCGGGTCGGTGACATCCTTTGAGCAGCTCGCCAAGGACTTCGAGCTACGCTTCTTGGCGTTTGCGCGGCCAAAGCCTTCTGTCGCGCTCCTCCTGGGGTTGAAGCAAAAGGAGGACGAACCCCTCTCCCACTTCGTGCGAAGGTTCACCACGGAGGTAAGGGAGTTGTCGGATGCTCACCCATCGTTACTGGTGCAGGCATTTATGATGGGACTCCGACCGTCGAGATTCTGCTGGTCCTTGGTGGAGCGACCCCCATGTCCATCGCGAGATGTTCCAACGGCGAGTCAATACGTGGCGTCAACTCGGATGTCGGGAAGGAAGGAAGAACGACCGAGGGGGCACCCTCCCCCTTCCCGACCGGGACCAACAACCAGGCGGGAGTCCCCACACCAAGGGCGCCGCACGGGCCGCCCCGACCCGTACGCGGCCGAGCCGCCACCTCCCCCCTTGAAGGCGTCTCGGACGCAAATATTCCTCCAAATCAAGGAGCGGGGAATGCTCAGGCCGCCACCTCAGATGAAGGGCCGGCGACAGCTGGCCGATAGCACCCGGTATTGCCGCTTTCATCGACAAAATGGACATGACACGGAGCAATGCTACGAGCTGAAGCGGCAAATTGAAGAGCTGATCCGAAGAGGTCACCTCGATCAATACCTTCAGCATCCGCGGGCGTCATCCCTGCGCCCCGACGGCCGAGCAACACATCGACGTGATCACCGGGACCCGCCGGAGGACATAGCGCTGGTCGAAGGGCTTACGCCCGAGCCGCGATCGGGAATATCACCTCCTCCGAGCCGAGATTACATTCTCGGGGATATGGGGGCAACGGAGCATGACGATGCGCTGGTGGTGTCGGGCCCGAATTGCCAACGCAGTTCGACGGATCATGGTCGACATCGCAGCTCGGCCGATATCCTCTACTTCGAGGCCTTTCGGGTTAGGGTCGCCGAAGGAAGCCTCAAGCCTTTGCACTCGGCGCCACAGCTTCATCGGGCGACTAATCTCGCCGCGGGTGTCAGAATCTACCATTGACCCTCGGCGATTCCTCAAGGCCAAGACGCTGGTTACTTTTCCGTGGTCGACCTCCTACAAAGATACAACGCCATTTTGGGCCGACCCACCTCAAGTGCTAAGGGCCGTTTCGTCCCACATACCACCGGACGCTGAAGTTCCCCACCGGCCGAGTCGGGAGGTGCGGGGAGATCCTCAGAGTCCAGAAGGTGCTACTTGACGGCGACCTCGGGCAAGAGGAGAAGGCCGAACCGCCGAGGACCCACGCGGACGCAGCGCCCGACCGAGCATCCCGAGCCAACAAACCCGGTTAACATTCCATCGCAAGATGACCGCCCGATCGGAGATACCGGGATTGGCTCGACCGGTGATCAAGAGCGGCGCACCATCACCTCCTCCAGAAAGCGCCGATGTCTTCGCCGACACCGCGACCTCCCGAATCGACTCGAGGTCGCCCAACACCATCTACACATTTCTCGCACCGCTCGGTGAGACAGAGACCTCGCCTCGGGCCCTCGAGCGCCAACAAGCCCGTATGAAGTCGATAGGCTCTTGGCGTCGACTTCATTGAGGAAGTTCGTACCCTCGCTGGTCAGCCCAATGTAGTCCTCGCCAAGAAGCCTAATGGAAGCCGGAGGATGTGTGTTGACTACACCGATCTAAATCGGGCCTGCCCGGCGATTGCTTCCTCTTACCTAGGATCGACCAACCGGTCGACTAACCGCTGGTATGCCCGCTTCTCCTTCATGGACGCCTACTCCGCATAAACCAGATCCGGATGGCCCTCAGATCGGCAACATACAGCCTTCCACACACCCCAAGGAGCCTACTTCTACAAAGTTATGCCCTTCGGGTTAAAGAACGCAGCGCCTCCTAGCAAAGGATGGGGAACAAGGTATTCACCCGACAAATGGGGCGAAATATGGAGGTCTACGTGGACGACATGATCGTGAAAAGTCGCACAGGGGCTGCACACCTTGACGACTTGCGGGAAACCTTCGCCACACTGAGAAGGTATGGGATGCGCCTGAACCCGGCCAAGTGCGTCTTCGGCGTGACATCGGGCAAGTTCCTCGGGTTCATCATACATGAGAGAGGAATTGATGCCAACCCCGAGAAGATCCGAGCTCTCACTAACATGAGGTCTCCAAGTACAGTAAAGGAGCTGCAATGCCTTAACGGAAGGATAGCGGCCCTATCCCGGTTTTTGTCCCGGTCGGGAGATAAGTGCCTCCCTTTCTTCCGAGTCCTCAAAGACCCGAAGAACTTCCAATGGACGGCAGAGTGCGAGGGAGCCTTCACGCTCGGCAAAGCACTTATCCGAGCTACCCCGACTTACCTCGGTATTCGCGTAAAAACTTACTTTATCCGCGGCATCTCAAAGATGCGCGAGCTCGGTGCCGGTGAAAGAAGCCCCGATGCGCAACACCGATTTACTACATCACCACGTCGCGTGGCCGAGCGCGCTTATCCTCCCATTGAAAGGCGGCATTGGCACTGCTCTAGCGCCCTAAGCTACGCCCCTACTTCCAAGCCCATACGATTGAGGTATCGACCGACCAACCCCCGCGCCAAGTTCTTTCTAAGTTTGACGAGGTGGCGCCTCCTAAAGTGGTCGGAGCTATCGTTCGACTCGCTACAAGCCGAACGCCATCAAGGCCTGTGCCTTGGCCGACTTCATCTCGGAGTTAACACCACCTAAGCCGAAGCGAGAGCAGATCCGCCGAGATCGATGTCGCACGTGGATGGATCATCCACCTCCGTGGGAGCCGGCGCACGACTCATTCTCGAAGATCCCGACGGACACGCCGAGCTGCCTCCGCTCGGCCGCGCCACAAACAACGAGGCCGAATACGAGGCGCCATGGCGGGCCTCCGCTTACGCCGAGATGCAACTAGGAGCAATCCACATTCTCACGGATTCCCAACTTGTCTCCGAGCAAGTTGGTGGAGAGTATCGGGCGCGGGGCTCGACCATGTCCAGATACCTAACCGAGGTAAAAGCCCAAACCTCTAACTTTCCACGCTTCACTGGCCCGTGGTGCCTGTGTCCCGAACGAACGCATCAGCTCACAAAATTGGCCTCGAGCCGACCCGCAGGAACATCCCGAGGTCGAAGAGTCGACACACCGGTCGGTCGCCATCATGGAGATCGGTGATCCCGAGTTCACCACCCCACCAATGTGGATTCGTGGAAGTTCTCAAGTACAACGCGAGGATCTGCCGCGGATGAGGTCAAGTACCGGCGGCTCGCCGAACTCAGCGTGGTATCGCGAAATCGGCGACCGACTCTACAAAAGGTCGCTTTCCCACCCCTACTACGATGCTTAGATCCCGGCGAGGCGGAAGTGATTCTCGCCGAGGTCCACGGCGGATTTGTGGGGAGCATATGGGCGCCGAACTCGCCTTCAAAATATCGCGCGCGCAGTGGCTATCGCCCTACGCACCGAGACGCCAAGGCTTTCGTGCGTCGGTGCGACACTTGCCGGCGCCAGTTCGCGCCGCAGCTCCTCGCGTCCCGCCGCCCATGGATTGCGCCGCCCTTCGCCAATGGGGAATGGACCTCTTGGGGCCGCTCTCCGGCTCCGCCACGGAGGCACATCATCGTGGGGATAGACTATTTCACCAAATGGGTGGAAGCCGAGCCCTCGGCAACCATCACACCAACGGGTCGAATAGTTCATATGGAAGAACATTGTGACCTTGCGCCGCCTAACGTTATCATCACCGATAACGGGACCCGGGCCACAAAGACTCGGTTTTCGGAGTTCTCGCAGAACTTATCACATCCGGTGAGGTTTAGCTCGGTGGCCCACCCCTGCACTAACGGGCTTGCCGAGGTGACCAACCGATCTATACCGGATGGACTTAGAAAAGAACTCGAAGCCCGATCGAGCCGGGTCGACGAGCCCGAACATCCTATGGTCTCGCGACTACTTCAAGACGGCCGGCGAGTCCCCTACCGGCATTCGGCGTGGAAGCTCCTACCGAATCGGTCATCCCAACATTCCGGTGGAGAACTACGAGGAGTCCACCTCGCCCAGTGGAGTTCGGCTGCTGGACTCGACTGGAAGAACGCAGGCTAGCGACACGTAAAAATACCGGGCGCATAAATGTGGCGTGGAGTTACAACAAGAGGGTGCGCCTCGACCCTTTCGGGGTGGGCGACTTAGTCCTCCGCAAGGCGTAAGTAAGCGACCCCGCCACTCAAGGGGCAAGCTTGCACCCAAGTGGGAAGGCCCTACCGAGTAGTCCAAGCACCGACCGAACGCTCCGGCCGCGACTATGACTGGGCAGCAGTTCCCGAGGACTTGGAACGTCCACAACCTTAAGAAATATTTTGTCTAAGGACAAAACGGGAGTAAGTCAGTACCAGACTCAAACCATTAGAAAGAAGTTGAAGATCAGATTGAAAAGCAAGTTTGTATTACCAAAAAGTTTTGGATTACAAAATGGGCCTCGGAAGAAGTATTACAAAAAGAAAGGGGAAGCCCTCCAAAAATAAAAAAGAGATCTTCAGGCCGCAGCTTCAGGAAGGCTGTCGCCGAAGGAACTCGCCAGCATGTCGACCGATCTTCGTGTGGCATGAAACGGCGATTCTCTCGACCGCTGAGCTCGAGGACATGCTCGAACCGCCAGTGGCAACTTTGTACCCATACTCGTATGATACACGCCCGTCCGGCCCAGCCGAGGAGGAAGCCCTCCGACTTCTTGTAGGCGCGATCGCCTCCGGTCCTTCTCGCCGACTTCTCCGCAGCGGCAAGGGCTTCCCGGCGGCTCGCGCTCGGCCTCCTCGAGGTCACCGCCGCTAACCCCGAGGCCTCTTCCTTCCGAGGCGGTTCTCCAGCCTTCAACGTCCGGAGGAGCTCTTCGCAGCCCGGCCTCGCCGCCGAGGCGGCCTCGAGCTCGGCGGTCGACGCGCCACTTCCGCGCCATGTCCGCCAGACGCTTCTCGGCAGCAACCGCCTCGGTCCCGACCCGCTGGCCTCTCGAGCCGGGCGCAACTCCAAGTTGCGCTCACCTGTGCCATGCACTGTGCGACGAATCGTGGACCCGGCCGAGGAGAGCAGAGGTGTAGTGGAGACCCTGCACAAGAAAAAGACGCTGAAAGGGATGAACAGAGCTAAGCCCAGAGGATACAAGAAAAACGGTGCTTACCCACAACACTGACTTAGCGGACTTGGCGAGCAGCGCCTCCGAGGGGAGCGTGTACAAGTCCCGAGCCATGTCGGGATGGAGCGCCGAGATAGCGGCCGAGGGCTCTCCCCGACCCACACCTTGTCCCCGGGACTGCCACCGGGCCACGAGAGGTCGCCCGCTGCCCCGAAGGGACCTCCCCATCATTCGGGAAAGGAACGGCTCATCCTTCCCGATGTGACCCGCACAGTCCCGCATGGATGGAGGACGCTGGCCCTTCCCGGCCGCCTTGGTCTGGGACCAGCCTCTCGCCAGAAGGGGCCGGTTCCTGGCCGCTCGACGCCCGGCCGCAAGATACGGCCGGGCGCCTCCAGTCCACCACGCCCTTGGACCTCGCCTCTTCTCTCGGCGCCTCCTCAACGGCGCTGGGAGCCATCCCCGCCCGCTTGAGACCGCCGAGAGCGGAGATGGTCCCCTGAGCACCCGAGTCGTGGAAGGACCGCAGTTCACCATCCCCGCAAAGAACAACAGATATGTCGAAGACAGGTATGACAAAGAAATCAAAAGAAAGGCAAAACAACGACGGCCTACCTCGAGGGCGGACTTAGTCCGCCTCCACCACCATCGCCCGACATGTTGCGGATGGCTTGCGAGGAAGGGAGGATTACCTCACCGCCGAGGTGAGCACGCCTCGGCACTCACCGAGCAGTGTTGTCGATGGTCCTTGACGACCACCGAACCCCAAAACCCCACCCCCGGCATCGACAAAAAGAAGCGCCTCTTCCACCTTTGTTATTGGTGGGGCGCCGCTAACCCAAACCCCGGTCGAGCGGCCAGAAGTAGCCCCACCCCTTGAAGAGGCGAAAGCAGAGAGGAAAAGGTTATGGCTCGGGTAATGTTGGCGTAGTGGCACTTCTAGGGAAAACCACCAGTATACCGCCAAGAGTTGGGGGTTATCCGGGAAGGCGAAATGCGCCACAGTGAGATGCAAAGCAAATGATCGGGTGTAGGGAAGGCGCAGCCGCCTCTAGGGCACGCGGCGTCGCATGGCCCTTGGGAACCGGGTCAAAGCCCGTTGTCCCGCTTCAGCCGCCAGAGATTAAACTCCTCCGGGATGCCGTAGCGCCACGAGAATCCCCACCATACGCCGCCCAAGACGGAGTCTTGGTCGGCGCCACATTAAGGCCTCTAACGCACGCGCGCCTGATCTCGAGGAAGGGTTGGAAGCAGGAGATAAAGGGAGAGCGGCGACCCGGGTTGTAACTGATGGGGAGGAGGAGGAAGAAGCAGAGGAGGAGGAAGTGGAAGGAAGACCCATCGCACACTAACCTATAATGGAAGAGATCGAAGAAGTCAAAGGCACCGAGCCTAGGAGGAAACTTGAAGGAAGACGACAGAGAAGAGATGAATACTCACTGATAAAGAGATGGAAAAAACGCGGGCCTCCCTATTTATAGAAAAGGGGGGCCTCGACCTTTCGCCTCCCGAGGCAGGCGACAGCATGACACCGCCACATCGCCCAATGGCATCTCATCGGGCGCTGGCGCCGGCCATCTTAATGAAGAGCCGACGGTACACCCCTGTAAGAAACTTATCCCGCAGACGCCGCTCCTCGATTCCAAAGAACCGCACTATCGCGGCCGCTTTCCGGCGCACAATGGGCGGTTCGGTTTTCTAGGTCTTGAGCAGGAGCTCGACCACTGGTATTCTGGGCCTTGAGCGGCGGCTCGGCCGCACTCATCCCGAAGGCGATTCGGCGATTCTGGTATTCTAGGCCTTGAGCGGAGCTCGGCCACGCCTCCCGAGCGATGATTCGGCGACACAGTTTTTCTAGGTCTTGAGCAGAACCGACCACCGTATTCTGGCCTTGAGCGCGGCTCGGCCGCATTCATCCCGGGCGATTCGGCGATTCTCGTATTCTAGGCCTTGAGCGAGCTCGCCACACATCCCAAGCAATGGTTTGGCGACACGCTTCTTCTAGGTCTTGAGCGACGGCTCGACCATCGAATTCGGGCCACGCTGCAGTGCGTGACTCGCCCTTCGCTGCTTACGTGTCGGTAAGGAGGAGTTGAACATCGCCGCTTCTTACCCCGAACGGCAGCTTCGGTACATGGTCTCGAGCGTTGCTCACCCATCGGTCTTATGGGTCCAGCGCAAGTTTCGCCCTTAATTACCCGGACGACGCTTGGCAACGGGATCGGTGTCTCTCGACTTCATTTTCCGAACGACGGTTCGGCTTATTATGTTTTCTCGTGTCGCAGCGTGACCTCGACCCCTTGTACCAAAATGACGGGTCGGCAAGCAGGGAGGACCTTGCGCGTCTCAACCCCTGACTTCCGGACGTCGGCTTGGCAGGGAAAATCGGGCGTCTCCTCGACCCCCTTCCTTCATCCCGAACGGTAGTTCGGCTATCATGGTTTTCCAGGTCGTGTGCGTGACCTCGACCCCTTGTACCAAAATGACGGGTCGGCAAGCAGGGAGGACCTGACGCGTCTCAACCCCTGACTTCCGGACGTCGGCTTGGCAGGGAAAATCGGGCGTCTCCTCGACCCCACATCCCGAACGGCAGTTCGGCTACTCTGGTTTTTTAGGCCCTGAGCGGAAGCTCGGCCACACACACATCCCGAACGGCAGTTCGGCTACTCTGGTTTCTTAGGCCCTGAGCGAAAGCTCGGCCACACACACATCGAGCAGCGGTTCGGCTCTGATTTCTTAGGCCACGGCGGCTCGGCCACACACATACATCGAGCGGTTAGTTCGGCTATCATGGCTTTCAGTGTCGTGTGCGTGGCCTCGACCCTAGTACCCAACGGCGGGTGATGCGAAGACATTGGACATCGCTGCCCTTACCTCGGCGGCTGCTCACACTGCTGGTTCAATCGCCAACTCGCGAGTCTCAACCTCGATTACGAGCGTCGGCATGGCGAACGGAACTCGGCGTCTCCTCGACGCATCTATCGAGCGGCGATTCGGTACATGATCTTGGCGGACGGCTCGATCGCCGGCATCCTAGGCCTTGGCGGCTCGGCACAATATCGAGCAGCGGTTCGGTGACCATAACTTTACGGGTCTTGAGGTTCCTCGACCCCCTTTATCCCGAGCAGCGGTTCTGCGAATCTCGAGCTTCCTCGATCGTCGGTTTTCTGGGTCTTGAGCGGCGTCTCGACCCCCATCCTGCAAAAGGATTCGGTCAACTATGACAACGCGGTGGAACTGCCGCCCGAGATCTCAGTCGGCAACCATGTTCTTCCGAGCGACACCCTCTAAATTGTCCCGCAGGAGTGGCTTTTTGCGGGGGGGGTAGTGATAGGGATTTTAAGTATGACGAGACACCCGGTCTTCGGCCGTACCCCCGGATGACGTCATCGCCCCTCCTGCGCTCCCCAACAACCGCGATTGGACAGATGTCGCTTCTCCTCAGCATCGCCCCAACCACCCAACCAGTTGACCACGGCACCGACCTACGGGTCGGGCCGTCGCCACTGCGATCGGTGGAGCAGGTCCTCCGTCCGACCTATTTAAGCCGAACAGGTAAGACTGGGGAAAAGAGGGACTGGACTGGCACTTTCTTGGCAAAACCCTTGCTCCACGCAGAAACAGTCCGAGAGGTGAGTAGACTCGGACACCCCCGCAACTCACTCTGGGGAATAGCCGGCCGACGGGCCAGCACACAAAGGATCTCTCTCTCTCTCTCTCTCTCTCTCTCTCAACTCACTCACTCCCATCCAGGCTTTGACTTGGCGTCGGAGGGTCGGGCGAGCATCCGACCCGCCTTGCTGCAGGTCTCGTCCCCGACGTCCGAGGAGTGCGTAGCGACCTTTCGGAGTGGTCGCCTGGGCGTGAGCACGAACCGTCGACAGGCCCGAACCGTACCGAGACGACCCCCGGCTTCCGGATCCCGCGCAGTGGGCCCCGGGGTCACGGTAAAATCTGTTTTCCCCTAACAGGTGTGACATCAGGAAAGTTCCTTGGATTCATCATACACGAGAGGGGAATCGATGCTAATCTGAAAAAGATCCAAGCAATTATCAACATGAGAGCTCCCAGAACGATGAAGGAGCTCCAATGTCTCAACGGGAAGATTGCGGCTCTATCCCGATTCTTATCCCGATCGGGAGACAAGTGTCTTCCCTTCTTCCAAGTCTTGAAAGATCCGAAGAACTTTCGGTGGACGGCGGAATGCGAGGAAGCCTTCGCGCGCCTAAAGCAGCATCTTGCCACACTCCCACGCCTTGCCTCGGTGTCTACGCCGGAGAAACTTTGCCTCTACCTGGCAGCATCTCAACACGCAGTGAGCTCTGTGTTGGTAAAAGAGGCCACTGAAAAACAGCACCCGATTTATTACATCAGCCATGTCCTGCGAGGGCCGGAACAACGCTACCCACCCATTGAAAGGTTGGCATTAGCGCTCATCTTGGCAACTCGGAAGCTACGCCCCTATTTCCAGGCCCATACAATCGAGGTAATGACTGACCAACCACTGCGTCAAGTTCTTTCTAAATTTGACGTGGCAGGGCGCCTCCTCAAATGGTCAGTGGAACTATCCGAATTTGATCTCCACTACAAACCAAGGACGGCCATCAAAGCACAGGCCCTGGCCGATTTCGTCTCGGAGTTAGCTCAACCGGAGATGGAAGGTGCGGAGCAAGTTCACCAAGACTGGGTCCTGCGCGTCGACGGGTCATCCGGCTCAAGGGGTGCCGGAGCCGGACTTATCTTGGAAGTCCCCGGGGGACACTCTTTTGAGTGTTCTCTCCGCCTCAGCTTCGAGGCCACAAACAACGAGGCGGAATATGAAGCCCTCTTAGCCGGTCTTCGCCTTGCGGTCGAGATGCAGCTGGGAGCCGTCCACGTTCTCACCGACTCCCAACTGGTTGCCGAACAAGTTGGCGAAGAATATCGGGCCCGAGACCCGACTATGTCGAAATACCTAATGGAGGTAAAAGCCCAGACCACTAATTTCTCTCGCTTCACTCTATCTAGAATCCCCAGGTCCCAGAACGAGCGGGCGGATCGGCTTGCAAAGTTAGCATCGGGGGCCGAACTTGGGGAGCATCCCGAAGTGGAGGAGCTCACACACCGGTCGGTGGCTACTACGAGGGTAGGGGAGCCCGGGGTCCCGGAGCCTCCGCTCACATGGGTACAGGAGATGCGGAGATACAAGCGTGAGGGCATCCTTCCTACGGATGACATCAAGGCGCGGCGCCTTTGTCGGACCCAGGCGTGGTACTGCGAAATCGGTGATCAACTCTACAGAAGGTCATTCTCTCGCCCCCTGTTACGATGCTTGGATCCCGACGAGGCGGAAGTAATCCTCGCTGAGGTCCACGGCGGGACCTGCGGGGAGCATATGGGTGGCCGGGCGTTGGCCTTCAAGATACTGCGTCAAGGCTATTACTGGCCCACGTTGCACCGAGACGCCAAGGCCTACGCGCGGCGGTGCGACGCATGCCAACGCCTTGCCCGAGCCCCACAACACCCCGCGGTCCCACTCACTTCCATGGATTGCACCTAGCCCTTCGCACAATGGGGAATAGACCTCCTAGGACCATTCCCCCCCGCGTCCGGCCAGCGAAGATACATTATCGTGGGAATTGATAATTTCACCAAGTGGGTGGAAGCGGAGCCGCTGGCGACCGTTACGGCCGGTCGGGTCGAGCAGTTCGTATGGAGAAATATTGTGACCCGATTCGACCTTCCCAACGTCATCATCACCGATAATGGAACCCAGTTTGCCAGCGCCCGGTTCAGGGAATTTTGTGCAAATTATCGGATTCAGTTAAGGTTTAGCTCTGTGACCCACCCTCAGTCCAACGGGCTCGCCGAGGTGACCAACCGATCTATTCTTGATGGGCTTAAGAAAAGAACTCTGAGAGCCCGATCAAGCTGGGTCGACGAGCTACCGAGCATCCTATGGTCTTTGCGAACCACCCCGAAAATGGCTTCGGGCGAGTCACCATCTGATCGGCGTTACGCGAAGCGATTACGCGGCGAGTTGGTCATTCCGACCCCACGGGTGAAGCCTATGAGGAGCCGCGTCAACCCGGGGAGTTCGAGCGATGCGGACTTGCTCGAAGAACGTAGGGCCGACGCACATCTAAAAATCTTAGCCTACAACCGAAGTGTCGCCAGAAACTACAACAGAAGCCTTCGCCCTCGGCCCCTCGGGATGGGAGATCTGGTACTGCGCGAGGCGGAGGTAAGTGACCCCGCCCGTGCGAGAGGCAAACTTGCACCTAAGTGGGAAGGCCCCTACCGCGTCACTAAGATCGTCCGACGCGTTAGGCTACTTAACAATGTCGGGACAACAAGTGCCGAGGACCTGGAATATCCAGAACCTCAAAAAGTATTTTGTTTAAAGTTTTTTATAACGAGTGCGAAGACCAAGCAGAAGTGCTAGCATTGGATTCAAAGTATCAAAGGTAACTTGCGAAAACGGGAATTGTATTATCAAAGTTTTAAAGTACAAAATCCGTAGAAAGGGAAAAGGCAATACATAACCCAAAAAAGTAAAAACAAAAAGAACAAAGACGTCCCTTAAGAATCGGCCCCCGGTAGGCTGTCATCAAAAGGAACCTCTTCGGGCATACCGGCCCCCAGATCCTCGGGGACGAGAGGTGAAGGGATCCTCCTCGACAGTGGAACCCGGAGGGCACGCCCGAAATCGAGCTAGGGCCACCTTGTATCCGTATTCGTAGGATACCCTGCCCGTCCGGTCCAAGCCAAGGAGAAAGCCCTCCGACTTCTTGTAGCGCTCGATTGCCTCCCGATCCCTCTCTGGTCGGTGGCGTTCTTCCGCCACAAGTGCCTCCTGAGAAGCTGCCGCCTCGGCCTCCTTGGGAGCCAGCTTCGCGGCCAGATCGAAGGCCTCATTCTTGCGGAGACGGTTCTCCAGCCTCTCGGTCCGCAGTGATTTCTGCAGACTGGCCTACGATGCGGACGCGGCCTCGAGCTCAGAGGTTAGACGTGCCACTTCCACGTCCAGGTCGGCCGCCCGCTTCTCGGCTGTGGCAACTGCCTCGGGGCCAGACCCGGCGCGAACCTCCTCTAGGCCGCCTACGACCCGACCAGCATCGTGCACCCGATCGATCAGGGCAGTGGTGTAGTGGAGATTCTGCATAGGAGGGACACGGTAAACAATGACAATGGAAGAAATTTGAAAAAAGACATCCGAGACGATACATACCCACAGCACCGATTTCGCTGACTTGCCGATGAGGGCCTCCGAAGGGAGCGTGTACAAATCCCGAGCCATATCAGGATGGAGCGCCCCCCAGAGGTAGGCGGCCGAGGGATTTCCGCCTGTCCACACCTTGTCCCCTCGGGACAAACCGCCCCATCGGGCAAGCAGAGTCGCTTCGCTCCTGCAGGAGGATCTCGCCCATTACCCGGGAAAGGAAGGGCTCATCCCTGCCCGGGGGGACCCGGCACAAGTCCTTCATGGTCGGAGGGCGAGGGCCCTTCCCGGTCGCCCCCTGGCTGGGCCCGACACTCTCGAGTGGCGCGGGCGCATCCGGTCGGTCGGCGTGCTGATCGGTCGCCCCTGCAGGAAGAGTCGCCGGCGCCTCGAGGTCCAGAACCTCCTTCGCCTTTGATCTCTTCTTTGGTCGTCCTCCCTCGACCTCCAGCGAGGAATCTCCCCCCGCACGCTTAGGGACTATCGGTGCGCGCGAGGCGAGCTTTCTTGAAAGTACCGCGTACGCGAGTTCACCATTCTGCGAGGAATAAAAGTCGATCAGTGAAAGCGGCCATAGCCCCGAAGCAATGAACAACGATAACCTACCCCGAGAACTCGGGCTAAGTCCCGCTTCCACAAGCCACCACTCCGACATATTACGGATGGCCTGAGAGGAAGGAAGGATTGCCCTCAGCCTCTCCAGGTGTTCACGCTCTTCCGCGTTAAGCTTCGGGGTTGTGTTATCAATGGTCCTTGAGGACCATCGAACCCCGAAACCCCAATCTTTTTCACATCGAACGTAAAAGAAGCGCCTCTTCCATCCCTTGTTATTGGTAGGGGCGCCGCTAACGCGGAACCCTGCCCGGGCAGCGAGGAAATATCCCCCCGATCCCTTAAAGAGGCGAAAGCACAAGAGGAAAAGGTTGCGGGTCGGGGTGATGTCGGCGTAATGGCATTCCCCAGAAAAGCCACCAAATACCGTCAAGAGTTGGGAGTTATTTGTGACGACGAGATTCGCCACAGAGATATACAGGACACGATGACATGATGTAGGGGGATACGCAAACCGGCCTCCAGGGCGTCGAGAGTTAGGGCGAAGCCCTTGGGAACCGGGTCGAAGGCCCGTTGCCCCGCTTCTGGGGCCGCAAGGATGTATTCCTCCGGAATGCTATAGCGCTTATGGAGGATCCCTACGGAAGACTCGTCTATGGTGGAATCTTGATCGTGCGGCCACATTATGGCCTCCAACGCACGCGCTGCCTCCCCATCTGAAGAACGATTGGAAGGCGGAGAAGGTGGAGAGGCAACAACACGAGTAGTGACGGAAGGGGAGGAAGAAGAAGAAGTAGAGGAGGAAGAAGTAGAAGAATGAGTCATTTTTGCACTGACCTACAGCGAATGGGGACGACTGGAGGGTGGCAAGAGACGCCGAGGTCAAGGAGGAAAGCTCGAAGGAAGGAAATGGTAGGACCCAAGACAGAAAAACTCCGTTGATAAAAGGTTGTAGAGTGTCGTAACGCGCGCTATTTAAAGGAAGAAAGGCTCCGCCCTTTCACCTCCCGAAGTGGGTGACAGTATGCCACCACGCGTACCACCCAACCGCATCGCATCGGGCAGTCCAAACGATGACGTGATATTAATGGGGACACGACGTGTCCATCATCCTGACGGGTAACTTGTCTGGCACGCCAGCGACCCCTCGATTCCCGCAACCGCGCTTGTGCGAACGGTTTTCGAAATGACCGGTCTTTTAGGTCTTGAGCGGCGACTCGACCATCGATTTTCTAGGTCTTGAGCGACGGCTCGACCCCTTATCCCGAACAGCGGTTCCGTTATCATGGTCTTGAGTGGCGGCTCGACCACCGGTTTTCTAGGTCTGGAGCGGCTGCTCGACCCCTTATCCCGAACGGCAGTTCGGTTATTATGGTCTTGGGCGACGGCTCGACCAACGGTTTTTTAGGTCTTGAGCGGCGGCTCGACCACCGGTTTTCTAGGTCTTGAGCGGCGGCTCGACCCCTTATCCCGAACGACGGTTCGGTTATCATGGTCTTGAGCGGCGGCTTGACCAACGGTCTTCTAGGTCTTGAGCGGCGGCTCGACCACCGGTTTTCTGGGTCTTGAGCGGCGGCTCGACCCCTTATCCCAAACGGTGGTTCGGTTATCATGGTCTTGAGCGACAGCTCGACCAACGGTCTTCTAGGTCTTGAGCGGCGGCTCGACCACCGATTTTCTGAGTCTTGAGCGGCGGCTCGACCCCTTATCCTGAACGGCGGTTCGGTTATCATGGTCTTGAGTGGCGGCTCGACCAACGGTCTTCTAGGTCTTGAGCGGCGGCTCGACCACCGGTTTTCTGGGTCTTGAGCGGCGGCTCGACCCCTTATCCCGAACGACGGTTCGATTTTCATGGTCTTGAGCGGCGACTCGACCACCGGTTTTCTGGGTTTTGAGCGGTGGATCGACCCCTTATCCCGAACGGCGGTTCGGTTATCATGGTCTTGAGCGGCGGCTCGACCAACGGTCTTCTAGGTCTGGAGCGGCGGCTCGACCCCTTATCCCGTACGGTGGTTCAGTCAATTATGTCACGACAAGCAGAACCTCCGGCCGTGGTCTCAGCCGGCCACCTACGCGCGACCGGGTTTTCCCCAAAACACCACCTCCTGCCCTCGAGGTCATTACCGCAGGAGTGGCTTTTTGAGGGGGGGTAGTGTTATGGGTATTTGTTATGGGTATTAAATGTGACGCGATACCGGATTCTGTGTATTACATCTGGATGACGTCATCGCCCCTCCTGCGCTCAATTACTCCCGCGATTGACCGCCCGACGTCACTCCTCTGCCTCGCCCCATGTCCATGCGAGAGTTGACAACGGCACCAGCTTGCGAAGTCAGGTCTGTATACCACCCTCGAGCCGCAACGAGCGCGCCATCCGTCCGACATATTTAAGCTACCAAGGAGTAAGGTGAAGGGGCGGTCTTCTGAACTCTTCAATTAGTTTTGAACCGGGGAGCTAGGAGGGGTGGAGGTCGGGAGCCTTCGTGAAAGGGATTGACTTGAGCGTCGGAGGGGTCGGGCGGAGCACCCTCCGACCCGCCTTTGTGCAGGTACCGTTCCCCGTGACGTCAGCGCGCACGACCGATCGGGACCCAGTTGGAGCAGGGGTCATCGACGAGCCCCGAACCTTACCGAGACGACCCCGGAACTTCGGAGCCTTCATCGCACACGCCCGGGTCACGGTAAAAAGTTGTTTGCACTAACAGAGAAGGTAATCACACTTTCGATGATTCTTTGATTGTTGTTGTGGTTTTGATTGCTGGATCGGGTCGACCGGATCAGTTTTTCTTGGGTTTGGGTACTGATCGGTAGGATTCCTGGTGATAGGGTTAGGGTTTCGGATTCGGGCACCTTGACGCACTCACTTTGCCGTTTGATTTGGTATTTGCAGTTGGGAAATCTTCCAGCGACGGTGGCGAATGCTCTTTCTGATGGGAACACTATGCAATTAGAAGCTATCATGCAGTTCCACAGATTCGATCAATGAATCTGCAACTATTATTCGTTTCTTTTTTGAATCTTGGCCATTCTGAATTGTTCAATGAGTCGTTCATACACTTTGCTTGTTGTTTGCATCAGAACGAAGTCCGACGATCGAGGAAAGCTAACAGTCAGGTATGATTGCTGGAAGCGATGGCCAGGTATGATCGACGAACTCTTGTTCGTGTCAATCACCGATCGTTTTAGATATCAGCTTTCCCGTCGTCATAGCTTTTCTGTTTTATGTGTTTTTGGAAGCAAGTCGTTTTTACATAGGATGCCCCTTATTTTTTTTATTTAGATAATAACATCCTTGTTCTTTTACTTAAATGATTTGATCATAAATGTTTTTAAAAAATTATTAATTTTAATAACTAATTATCGTAAATTTCTAAAAAATAAAAAATGGTACAAATTATTTTAGAATCACTAAAATAATTGGATTGATTTTTTTTTAATAACATATGCTATCAAATTATCTTAGTAAAAGCGATAGAAAAAGGGCACCCATGTAAAATACAAATTTAGGGGGTGTCATGGTGGGGACTTTTTTTTTTTCCGATAAAATGGCCTAACTAACTCTTATAGCAGTCAATTAATCAAGTCTTTAATTGGAAGAATAAATTGGGACACTTAAATTTCAATTTATTTGAAAGCAGTAGTATTCGTGACCTATAATTTTATTTTTAAACGATAATTACCCATTCATATGTACGTTTTTTTGTTTTTATACGGATCTAATTATTTATCGTGTTTATCTCTTAGTCTTGGTGGAAGTCATATTGAGAATGGTGATTTAAATTAGAAGATTCATGTTGTACCATTACAATTTATAGTTCTTGGGTTTTCTTCTACATCGATCGTAATCAATAGGTAAAATTTAGAATAAGGATAGATGTAATATATTGACCTTCACTGCTTACCTTAGTAATAGTAGTAGTAGCAGTAATAATAATAATAATATAGATCTTTAAGGAAGACAATTAGGGATTGGGTAAACAAAACATTACATAAATGATGGGAATCTGCGACAATACCACGGGGAGACCTCATAAATGGCATATGGTTCGCACGAAAGAGGGCGGAGGGCGGAGGCTCAGCGGCCGTGGACGAGGTAGGAGCAGCGGGACTTGAGCCAGTGGAGCCCCCTTCGGAGGGAGGCCCTCACCTTGCCCTCCACGGCATACGCCTTGTACCTCGCCATCCTCCTCCGCTGTGCCGCCTCCGGGTCGCTGGACCACCACGGCCTCGACGACGAGGGGGGGGCAATGGCCCTGCCCCCCCGCTTAGGTTTCGACGGCGGCAGGCTGTCGGCCCGGTGCCCCATCCGTCGGCCCTTGTAGGATCTAGGGGATCGATTCGAAGGTTTGTCTTGCGGGGTTTTTGCGTGGGTTAGATGTGGTGGCGGTGGAGGGAGAGATCGACGAGGGATTTAAGGACGGCGGAACAGTGGATCGGTGCTGGCAATTGTTATTTTAGGAGAAATGTCGGTAGCGATCAACAGATGGTAATTATTTCCTACTGTCATCGGATAAGACGATGATGCGGTCGCGCCCTGCCGTTTATACCTTAAATTGGAACCACCATCACCCGCATCTCAACCGTCGATCCAGGCATCACTGCCCGAGAACAATTTTATCCGTATCCAAGTCTCTGTTCCTTAGTGTGATGACTTTTTTTATCCATCATAACATCTTGTGAATTCATTATCTATTTGCGTATCTACGTCTCCCAAGTGGGATACGCTCAGATTGAGAGTTTGAATTCTCGTCATGACACCGTTGTCCATCTACTTCTCCCATGTTTTATCTAAAAGTTTTTTTATATTGCCTAATAACCAGCAAATGACGTCTTGGGAGTTCCTCCTCGGTGTGTTAACATCAATCTAGTCGTCGGTTACACATCCATGAAAACCATAGGAAAATAATAGTAATTATATATATACATATATATACATATAGCTAGCCAGCCTCCTGGAGTCAAATCCTACATTTATGGATTCATGTTAATTTTTTTATCACAAAAATGGAACCCTTATTACCATCCACAAGAGCCACAAGGTATCTTCTTGCTCATACGTACTCGACCCCTTCGCCCACTACGACCTCACCAATGCGACAGGCTCCAGATGAACCCTGGCATTCCGATAGTATTCGGGCGGCTGCATCGCTGCTCACAACAAGAACCATCCCAATGCCCATATTAAACGTTCGCCTCATCTCAGCATCCTCAACTCCACCAGCCTGCACCAAGTCACCTTTGTCAACTTTGATGTTGTTATTGACAACTAACGTGGAAATAATAAAAACAGACTACTACCCACAGAGCTTACACCCGAATTCATATATCTAAATATTCACTTAAAACTATACAAGAAATAGACAGAGAACTAATGTGGGAAAATTTGTAAATGGAACTTGTGGGTACCTCTTTTAGCCATTTAAATACAGCAGGAATTTCCCATGAATCTGTAAAGATTTTAGCTCCAAGGCCTGAAGGAAATACTCTTGGAATGTTGTCCGTAAAACCACCGCCTGTGATGTGAGCTATTCCTTTTACACCCCCCTTGCTGATAATGTCTAACACCTGCATACATGTACCAAGTGAAGAAATATCGCAAGCAAAATACATACATAAACTGGAGACTAACCTGCTTGACATAGATGATGGTGGGTGCCATTAAAGCTTTACCCAATCTGATGGGTTTACCATTGTTATTTGGAAGTTGATCATTTAAAGAAAGGCCACTTTGAGCCAAAACCCTGCCGAACCAAGAGTGGTGCAACAAGATTTTAATATATTGATGAACTTGAATAGAAAGACAATCTATATGTCAAAACACCAACAATGCAGGTCTTCTGGCACATGATTACTAACCTTCTCACAAGGGAAAAGCCATTAGAGTGCACACCACTGGATGGAAGGCCAATGAGGACATCTCCAGCATCGATGTTCTTCCCATTGATGACCTCATCCCTTTTGACAATGCCAACAGCAAACCCACTCATGTCATATTCTCCCTTGGCATAAAAATCGGGCATCTCCGCTGTCTGAAGTGGTAAAATTTTGTGATCTATTACAACCAGGTATAGCATGGACTAAATCTGAATTGAAATTAAAAAAAAAATTACAGGCGAGTCTCGAAAAATTACCTCGCCACCTAAGAGAACACAATCAGATTGTTGGCATCCATCAACAATCCCCTTTATCACCTACATTGATTTAACAACAAGTCATAGAGTTGCTAATCTTATATAATCATGAAGATTATTTAGAGATGCTAAAAGATTAACAAAGTACGAGCAATGTGAAACCTAAATGCTGGTGCTATTAATGGCCAACCCACGATGATGACTACCGATACCTTTTCAGCAAGATCAACATCAAGATTACTCGTTGCAAAGTAATCTAGGAAGAACAATGGTTTTGCTCCTGTGGTAACTATGTCATTCACGCTCATAGCCACCTATGGAGAAGCATAATAAATCATATAAACTTAAAAAATCAATGGAACCAACTAAACAATATATAGTTTACATTTTATACCAGATCAACCCCAATTGTGTCATGGATGCCGGTTTCAAATGCGAGCTTCAGCTTGGTACCAACACCATCGGTACCAGCAACGAGGTACGAGTCACCTGTTCAAAAGATATGAGGTTGGATCAACAGGCAAACTTTTGTTAAAAAGGACTACCACACATGCTAATCTCAACTAGCATTTCTACTTGCAAAGCACTCCAGCAAACAAATGACAAGGCGTGCAAAACCTTTTAGTCATTAAGTCAAACATTAACCACAAGCCAATAGTTTCAATAAAATTTCTTCTAGTGAACAAAAATGAGTTCCACAAAAATTTTCAACACTCTTCAGAGCCCTTACACCATGTTCCTCATAACTGAAAGCCAAAAAGAAGAAAGGAAGATAAACACAGTCTTCACAACTCCTACAGCATTGTTTGTCACAATTGCAAGCCAAAAAGAGGAAAGAAAGAGAAAATAAAAACAAAACTTCTGACGACAACTTTCATCAAAATTTCACATTCAGAAGAGAATAAAATCCCCAAAATTTATCCTTTGATTCAAGTGAGTGCTAATTGATCAACAAAATGCTGCTTTTGATAGTATCATAATACATGCGGAGAAAGAAAGTAGTGATGATATCAGATTCCCCATGAAATAATAAATTACAACCACTGTGGTGCGCATCCAAACAAAGATAATGGTGCATCTTAGAAGTTCCTACTAAATCATCCATCCAAACTCACATCGATAGCAAAGTAAACCTAACACAACACTTGCACAGATAGCAAAAGATGCTCCTTTTATATTTTTTCCAAATTGACTTAAAGAGTGATTCAAAATTGCAGTTCTATACTTATATGGATAGACCTACAGGGCAAAACACCATATGCAAACCACCCTAAAAGCATCGTAGATCAATACACTATTACGAAGCAACAAGATCGAATTCATAAAAGGAAGTAAACTGGAACTAAACACAAGGAATCGGAGATACCCAAAGGGAAGAGGCCACCAAACCCTCCGATTCCGGGCGCCAGCTTTGCGATCCTGCGAACCAACTCGGACCCGGCATCGATGTCGACGCCGGCGTCCTTGTACGTGAGACCCCGCCTCCCGGATCCGACATCCGAGCACGAAATCCTCAGTCTCTCTATCCGCCTCGACCTCGCCACCGCCGGCAGCCGCAGAGGCCGCCCCATCGGGCTCGCGCGATCGGTCGCCGGAGACGACATCTTCCTCCCCGCCGTGCTACGGAGGATCGACTCGGCCGCCGTTCCCAAGCTGGCACTCATGGTGACCGAGGAGAAGAAGGAGATCACGCAAGGAGGTTTAGGGCTTTGGATGAGTGAAGTAGCGACCTCTAGATCGATTTTATAGGGCTAATTTTTCCGCCGAAATGTGTGCGGATACGCTGTTGAGATTTGCTCCGGCGAGAACTGGACGGTCGGATGTGAGGAATTTTAGGTGCATATATCTAAATCCGCAATCTCAAAGCAACGTAGCATCATGGCACAAAACCATGTCTTCATCAATTCGTCACTTCTCATTTCAAAAAAAAAAAAAGAGTATATATATTTATTATTTACAAAATATATATTCATAAAATCGTGACCGATTTTATTAAAAAATACTCTCATTTTAAATATTTTTTAAAATAATTTTTTAGATAGTTATCTCCCCACCCTTCTTTTGCTGCCATCGTCGCCTCCAATGCACCGTCGTCACCTCCTCTTCTCCCACAACCCATCCTCTCCTCCTCCGCTGCGATCTATGCTCCTCTCCCCCTTCTTCTCTGCCTCTCCCATTCTTCTATATCGCCCAACCTCTCCTCCTCCTTCCCCGCTACCCAGTAAGCGATGATGACGGACGACGACAAAGGTGGGCGACCATTGTTACGCTATTTAATCTTATCTAAAAGGTAAAATATATTATAGATGTGATTAGATTGATTATCCTTCGATAAAAAAAATTAATTATAATATATATTTTTAGAAAATCATATTAATAAAAGATACTTTCTTAATTAACGAACTGCTTAAGCAGTTAACAAGGTGAGAGCACGGCTCGGTCTAAACTCCGACGCGTAGAATCGTTTGTGAGGCTGACGAATGTTGGCCCTCGGTGGGTCGGGGTGGGCATGGAGTCTGTCTCTGCTCTTGGCTCTTCATGTTGGTAGGTGTCTCGCTTCGTCATCGTCGAGTTCCTGCACACAGGTCAGGATTGGCGATGGGGGAGTTCCCGACTCGACCCCTCCGAAGGTTGAGTCAATATCGAATAGAGTTTTCGAGGGAAGGATCCTCCTCACCTGATGTCAGTTGGCAGGCTTTTATATCAGTGAGTGAGGGTTGGATGTACGTGATCTGATGGTGGCGGTCAGCTTCGCGGGCGATCGGTTGGTACCACTGTGTGAGCGTCGGTCGACCTGCATGAAATGACGTCGTATGGTATCGTCCCAAGCTTTTCGTAGTAGCTTTGTCATGCACGATATTGCCTCGTATGATTTCGGATGGCATGTGAAGGGATTGTGATTCTCCTGAATCCGAGGTGGTGCATCTGGCACAACGCTCCATCTCATCCTATAGCATGGTGGCTAATAGCATCCACGAGATGATATTTGAATATGCTCAATCACCTATAAAAAGGTAGGATCTCCTAAAAATGATACACTAAACATTGAGATTATAAATATTTTCAATCTCCCTTAGCCCCTAATCCATTTCTCATAGCGGTCTAGTGAGAAATAGAAGAAGAGGAAAAGACGAGTCTAATTCTCATTATAGGACATTGTTATAGCTTTCAAAATCGATGATAATATACCTACAAATTATATAAAGGCTTTATGGATAATATCAAAAGTTATACATCGTAAGTCTAATCTATTATTATTTGATTTCAGTTTTGGTTTTAAAATTTTTCATATAATAATAGTATAATCATGATTTTTATGCTTACATTTGATATTAGACCTATGTTTTCTTAATTAAATACTTTAAATCTATTTATTAGCACCCTTTGCTTATGAAAAGGTGTTATTCAATTTTAGTTTATGATGCTTAAACAATCTATATGTATTATTATTCTACTTTTCTATTTAATTTGTCCTATTTTCTACTTGCGAACAATGCAAGGTTCCTTGTATTTGATTAATGGATCACCGCCGACAGCTTATTACTGATGATAGTATTGTTGAGGGCGATAACTTTCGATAATCGTTGGTCCAATCACGAGGAACGATTGCATATGCAGCAAAAACACAATAAGATGTGGTCGCCCTGTGACAGTTGTGTCAACGTCACTACCTACGACATTTGTAGCAATGCTATTGTGGTAACATATGTTGGCCACAGTCGACGTCAACTAGATGCCAAAGGCTAGCGGTTGCGCCAAGCAAATGCATGTGCACAGTTACACCATGACAACTGTAAGGGTTGTCGAATGACGTGCACACAACTGCACATGGGCACGATAGCATAGCACCAAACGATGATCGGAGAGGCCACTGGTTAACAATATAAGTAGTATCACTTTTGTAGGAAGTAGTAGGCGATACGCAGGCGACGATCACATGTCTTGCTCTATGGTCAAGAAAGATGAATTCTTGTTTTATTTTTAAAACTATAGTTTTACCCTTATATTTTTTATATTTTAATTTATATCCTTCGATAATTTTAACCTTCGATAACTATAAAATTCTATTATATATCTTAACAAAATTATAGTTTAACACGTTAGAAATTATAAATTTTTTAATTTATGTCCTCAATTATAAAATTGATCAATTTAATTTATTTTTAATCAAAATATTTTGATCGAACAAGATTATGATTGGGTATTTGTTAGTTATTCACATGTATATATGTAACATTATGAAATAATATTTAATTTTCATATAAAGACATAATTTATATTTTATCATAATTATAGTTATATGAGTTTTTATTTTTGCTAATTAATATTTAATAATTACCATGTTTGTTAATTTATTATTATTAAACTATTTTGACATAAATTAGATTAAAGGATACTTAGTAAATATTATCAATAATTTATATCCTTAATTTTTATCTAATTAGTAACTACGGAAGTGGACTAAGATAGTAAACTTATGAAATTTAAATTATAATAAATATTTTATCATTTGTAGGATATTTATATTTTATATTATTGAATTGGTCTTATAACCAACAAAGTAATCTAGACCAATAACTTATAAATTATATTAAATAATTAATTTTAAATAATATTAAGAAAATAATATTCATAATGACATATATAATTAGGAGATTTAGATAATCTCAAAAGAAAATCTACTTCGAATAATTATGTGATGGGTTATAATAATATTATTTTAGATATTGTTATAGTTTAGAGTAATATATTCAAATGTAACAATACCGTTCTACAAAAATGATATCAGTTCTCTATAAATAATTTTGAGTGTTCAATATTTCATCCGAAGGTGAAATATACATTATATGAATAATAGTTCATTATATTTTGAAAACTTAAAGTATTAATATTGTTTTATAATCTATAGTGGTATTTCCTTTCAAACACTTATGCTTTTAATGTCTTTGTATTCTCTATCTCAAATTATCTAGAATGATTAGAACATATATAATTCGAATGTATTAGATCTTGACAATATTGCTTATTGAAATGCTTGTAGACTTAACTAATGAAAGCAATGTGAAATAAATAATAAAATAAATACTTAGAAAAAATTAATAAGCTTAGTTTAATATTTATAAGAATAATAATTATAAATAATATAAAGACTTTATTGTCACTTATAACTAGCGTACAAAAATATTTAATGGCTATTAAAAATAGGTTTAAATCTATTAATAAGTCATTGATCAATACATTAATGAAAGAACTAACTACGACTCACTACGATAATACTTGAAGGATTCAAAATCACATCCTTAATATGATTAATAAGACTATGAAATTTAAAACATTATGCATGAATGCTGATGAGTCTTTCATTATGTAGTTTATTTTTAATTCTCTTCCTCCTAAGTTTAGCTCATTAAGTAAGAATAAGTGAGACTTAAATGATCTTATAATATTCTAATCATTACTCAAGGAGCTAGTAATAAGAAAATAAGATTAAAGCATCATCCATTAAATAAATTTTTCGGGTCTAAAAATATTAAGCAGACTAATGAAAAGAAAGCCTTCATAGTAATATACTTTTATAGCAAGAAAAGACATATGAAAATATGCTCTATTAAATATAAGACTTAGTTCAAAAAGAAACATATAAACTAAACCTTTATTTGTTTCGAATCAAACATTATAAAAGTTCCTTATAATAATTAGTGGATTGATTTTAGTGCTTCAACTTATATTATCAATAATATACATAGACTATTTTTAATCCAAAAACCAAAAGAACATAATGGTTGGAGCAATCATCTCATAGCAAAAGTGATAGTAGTTGGAGCTTAGCGCTTACGTTTAGAAATGATTCATATGATGGATCTTGTTAGCATATGCTATGTTCCTACTATTTTTAGAAATTTAGTTTCACTGTCTAGAATTAATGAGTTCATATATTATCTTTCCTTTAATAATGATAAATTTAATATATTTTATGATTCAATAGAAGTTAGTTCTGAAGTTCTATATGATGGTATGTATAGAATTAATTTAATTATTGAGTTTATAATGACATTAACAACCCTACAATCAAATGTTAGATTTAAATATAGTTTCAATGATGAAAGATTTTTTAGAGTGGCATGAATGTTTAGGGCATATCTTCAAAGAAAGAATTGAAAGATTAGTGAAGAATCTCAAAAGATTTAGATTTCACTTATTTTGATGTTTGCATAGATTATATTAAAAAAAGTAGACTAAGCATAAAAAAAAAGATTCAAGAAGTAAATAACTTCTTGAAATTATTCATACTAATATTTACGAACCACTCCATATTCCCTATTTCAATTGAGAATAATATTTCATCATATTTATAGATGATATTTTCAGATATGACTATGTATATCTAATATAAGAAAAGTCCTACATCATTGACAATCTTGAAGTATACATAAATGAGACAAAGAGATAATTAGATAAAAAAAAGTTAAAATTATCAAATCTGATAATGGTGGTTAATTTTATGTCATATATGATGAATCTGATTAGTATCAAATGTGTCATAATATAATAGTATTACTAAAAGATAAAATTATACTTTTACATACATGACTATGAGCATGATGAACTATTCCTCTATACTTAAGTCAATGTGGGATAAAGCTCTTGTGATAACTTTATATATCTTGAACAGAGTTCTCAGTAAATTAGTTTCATCAACTCTATTTAAATTATGGACCGATATAAAACTCAATCTAAGAAACTATATATTTGGGATTATCATACATAGAGACTAATCTTCAATCCACATGAAAATAAATTAGATTCAATAACTATTTTTTAAATATTTTATTAATTATCTAAAAAAATAAGAGATATAGATTCTATTACCCTAATCATAGTACAAAAATAAAAAAAATCTAGTAATGCAATATCCTTATAAAGTAGCAAAATTAGTGATAGTGAAATATCTCGAAGGATCAATTTTGATATTGAAGAGATATATGTTGATTTTTTTTATTTTTTTTATTTAAGAGATTACTAATCCCCATATCACTAAAAAAATTGATGAGGGTAAGTAACAAAATAACATTAATGAACTCCAACACGATATTGATATTATCACTAATGATCTTGTAGAACAACCATAACTAGTAGTTTTGAGAAGATCTCAAAAGGACCAAAAGCCTACTATTTGTGATGATTATATGACATATCTACAATAATAATCAAGTTATGACATAGGGATGAAAATGGACCCCTTATCATTTTCACAAGATATGAAAAGTAGTAATTTTGAAACGTGGTATAATATGATGAAATAAGAGTTAAATTAAAATCAATAGACTAGAATGGTATTTGGGAACTCACTAAATTGCCTAATAATTATAAAAGAGTTAATTGTAAACGGGTCTTTAAGATAAAATATGACTCATGAGGTAATATCGAACGATATAAAGTCAAACTTGTGGTCAAAAGTTTTTCTTAAAAAGAACACATTGATTATAACAAGATCTTTTCTCTAATTTCTAAAAAGATCTTGTTAAGGATCATTACAGTATTAGTAGCTCATTATGATTTTAAGTTACATCAAATGAATGTGAATATAATATTTCTAAATAGGAATCTAAATGAGAAAAAATATATGGAACAACACGAAGGATTCACAGAAAAAGGAAAGGAAAATTAGATATACAAATTTAAGAAATCTATTTATGACCTTAAACAAACTTCTAGATAATGGTATATAAAATTTTATAATATCATTACATCCTTCATATTTAAGAAAAATATTATTGATTAGTGTATATATTTGAAAGTTCATAAGAATAAGTTTATTATATTGGTCTTATATGTGGATGATATTTTACTTTCTAGTAGTGATTTTGGTTTATTGTACGAAATCAATTTACTTCTTACTATGAATTTTAAGATGATTGGTAAGAATGAAATAACCTATATTATTGGTATTAAGTTACTCAAGTTTAGATCTTAAGGATTGCTAAAAAAAAAATGATTGAGTATTGGAGAGATTTAGTATGCAATTATATTTAGCTATTGATACACCGTAATAGGTGAAAGATTCAATTAAAAGCTAATGTTTTAAAAATAATTTTAAAAAAATCAAATAAATAATATTTCTTATGTATATTCTTATATGCTTAAACATGTATAAGATCATATATCAATTTTATAATTAAAATATTGAGTGGATACTAGAACAACTTAAGAACAGTACATTTAAAAGCTATAAAGAAAATAATAAAATATCTATATGGGACAAAAGAATATATGCTCACATATAGAAAATTAGACAAACTTGAAGTGATAAGATATTCAGATGTTAATTTCATAAATTACCTTGATAGTAGGAAATCTACTTTAATATTTATATTCATATTAGTTGGAAGGATAATTTCTTTAAAAAAATATAAAGTAATCACTTATTACATCATCAATAATGAAAGCTAAATTTATGATATACTTTGAGGTCACAAATGAAGCTTTATGGTTACAAAATTTCATCTTAAGATTAGGTATGCTCGACTTGATTGCAAAGCTACTGAAAATATTTTGTGATAATACTATAGTAATTTTCTTCTATAAAGATGATAAGTACTCTAGTAGTTTAAAGAATATCAAGATAAAATACTAAGTGGTAGATAAAGTGTCTTAAAATATCAATTGAGAACTTAAGCATTATCTTGATGATTGTTGATCCATTTACTAAGATTTTATAGTGTAAAACATTTAAAGAGTATATTCTTAGAATGAGACTTGTAAGCAAGTTATAAAAGATACAACGATATATTTTTAGGTGGATGCTACTATTGATATTTTTCATGCTTAATTAAAATTATTTATTTTTATTATCCTGTTTATATTTATATTTATACATATTATAATTAAATATAATAACATAATTATCTTGACAAGACAAATTATAAGGATCATTATGGACTATATTAGAAAAGATTAGCAGTATTATGGAACATAGAATGAAATATGATACTGGTAACACACAACTGCTATGACTTACATTCGTAGTTGGACTTAATATAGTATTATTGTACTTATTAGACTTATTGACATATTATAATATTCATGACCATGTATAATTTATTTTTTAAATTTTTTTAAAATCAAATTAGGTAAAATTATTTTTAAATAAACTTTTATTTTATTTATTTTAATTTTAAAATTATTTTATATCTTATCACATAATGGGCCAAGTGAGAAAATAGTAAAATATATTATAGATATGATTAGATTTCGATTATGGTATCGATCAATAAAAAGAAAATCCAATTATAGTAGGATGCCTCAAAGATCATCTTCATAGGAGGGATTTCTAATTATTATTCTAGACTCTTTACTCTAGCATATAAAAAGATAAGACCTCTTGGGGATGATATATCATTTATTTTTATTTTTATTTTTTGAAAATTAATGTACAACTATAATGAATATAATGAAATAAAAAATGATGTAAAATTTTAAAAATATTTTTAATAAATTATAAAATTTATTATTTAAATCGAAATAGGAGAATTTGATTTCTCAAACCTACATGTCAGAACCAAATTGGTCGTGAACCTTTTTGCCGTGATCACGGAATCGGCACAACTTGGTCTGGCTCCATATGCATAGGTTTTTTCTTGACGGACGCTCGAATGACAGAAGCGAGAGTCGAGTCGGGTTGAACCGAGGACTGGCCTTCTAGGAACGACCTCCTCCCTCGACCGTCAGTGTGTCACGATGTTCCCGGGATCCCTACACACAGGTCGGGGTCGGGAGGAGGGATTTCCTGACTCGACCCCTCCGAAGTCCAAGTAAGTACTGAGTGGAGTTAGGGGGAGTAAAATGTTCAAAGTGCCACACTTGACATTGGACAGGAGGTGGGCTTTATACTTATAAACGTGGACCGGTCATATAAGGTACATTAATTACCTCAAACTTTTCGGGCGACCAACTCATGTCGTTTGTGAGGACGTCGACTGACTTGTATGGATTGACACTGTTCGATGTGTCATCCTAAGCTTCCCGATGCAACTTGGTACGGTGCGACACGACCTCTCGGGATGAAGGAGGACAAGTGATTGAAATCGATAAATCATGAAATCGATTCTAATTTCGATTTAGACCTATCATGGAAAATAGTGGACCCACCACATGCTTACTATCGGCTATCATTTTCCTTTTTTTTATTTACAATTACGAATTACTATTTACCTATTAAAATAAATAAATAAATAAATAAAGTTATCTGCTATTTATTTATTTATTTATTTCCACTCCGTCCCTCTGCGTCTCCCTCAGTGCTCCATTAATGGCTTCCAGCTTCTTTGCCTGTCTCTTTGTCATCTTCCTCCTCTCCTCACCTTGACCCGCTATGAATCCACTTCGTCCCCAAGAAGTTGTTCATCCCGGATGATCCGCCACGAGCAGGCGGTCAGCCTCCTTTCTCCGCCCCCTCCTCCTCCTCCTCGATCTGGGGCTTGCTCGTAGCTGTTTCGCGCAACAGTTCCTTCTTTCCGAAGACGTGGGAGAATCTGGATGGAGCAACGTCGTTTGATTGGCGTGAGTCGAGTAGCTCTAGTGTAAAGTCAATCCCTTTGAGCCATTGCATCATATGTTTACTTTATTCACAATTATCTGTGAATTTTTGAGATGCAGGAAATAATCTTCGATGTATGTGTTTATATGACTAGGCATAGCTTGATTTTGTTGTACGATTTTGATATTTTTCTTCATTTCTTTGACTTGGTTTAGCTTGAATTACCTCAATGCGGCGTTGGTTTGGTGAATGCAGGTGGTTTGCTTGGGCAATCGTTTACTCCTCGTATGGTTATCGATGCTACAGAAAGATGATGATGGGGGAAAAGTTGGATTCAAATAGTGGCATTGGTTTCTTTCATTTAATTGACTGACTGGACTAGGAAATCTCAGAAGAAGTCATTCGGCGATGGAAATGCTTCCATGGGTAAGTCTATCTCCTTGGTCATACATGATAAAGCCATTCTTTTGGCGTCAACAAGCCATAGCATTTATCTCTGCAGAGGAAGGAATTCAGGGGAAGGTGACTGGTAATGATAATACGCCAGCATCACAACTCCATCTGCTGGGATTTGGTTGTTTAGTTGGCCACATGACTTGTTCTTTTTCATTTTGTTGTTTATTTGCCAGATTGATGAAGATGAGAAGTCGGAAATTTCAATTGCAAGGGTCAGCAGTGATGACCACAGTTGTACTTATTCGGTCACAGATCGAGAGGGAAGCAGGATTAGGGCTTCAGGAGTTGTAGCAAGACTTATGGGTTTGGAGTCGATGCCCTCATCAGTTAGTTCTAGGCCACATTCAACCTCAATCAATGATTCACAAGTGCATCGAGCTAACTTTGGGGGAAATAAAAAATGTCGTTCTAGCAATGCCATCCCGAAAAGCGGTGCTTATTCAAGGAAAACAGCAGTGTCGAGGCCCGAAAGGATGCTAAACAGCCGAATCGAGAGGTCCCAAGCAGAAGCATTGCCTCCTCGATTGGCAAAGCCTACCAGCCACAAGTTAATTTCACCAGTTAGAACTCCTGGATTGATCTCTGCTAAGGCTACCAAGGATAAACTTCCGTCTTCTAGCTCATCTTCGAGTCCCTTAAAAGTTTCTGATTCAAGAAAGATCACAGCGAACACTAAGAAGACATCAAAGCCTTCAGAATCATCTGGACCATCTGCTCAGTCAGTTGCTTTCGAGTCCTCTACGTCACAATATTTGGGTAGGTGTCAGAATGCTTTAGAAAATAGCAAGTCCTTACCAGGTATAAAAGAAACCACACAAGCTGGTGCAAAAGATAAAGGCAAATCAGTTTCACTTGCTATTCAAGCAATGTTGAATGTCCAAAGAAGGGAAGGCCTAAGTGCAAACACTGAAAATAAGTTGATTGTGGAGGAAAATGATGAACATCAAATCAACAGAGCCTTGAAATTTCAGTCAATTGACCAAACAAGTATCCAGAATAAAGGAGGTGGTGATTCTTTTAATGTGCCACAACAGAAAATAAAGAAGTACATGGCAAGCGAAAGAAAGCTTGCTCCAAAACCATCAGTATCTGACCAGAGGGACAGAAAATTACACTTGAAGGATGCTTATCCTGGACAGGACAAAGTGGTAAATGATCTTCCAGGGAATGGTAAAGTCTGTTACAACACAAGGAAGGGTTCAAAGACTGCTGGTACTGGTAACGGTAGCTTTATACTGAATAACAAGAACACCGGCAAGAAGAAATTGCTGGAGCAGGGATCCTATTCTAATATACGTGATTCTGTTGACAATATGCTAGTTGATAAAACAAAAACACATATTCGGCATAATGTTGCGAGACGCAATCATTCGAGACAGCCTGATGATAACATAAGTAATGCCGCAGATGTTGTGTCTTTCACATTCACATCCCCTTTAATAAAGCCAGTGCATGGATCTCAGTCAAACAGTCATGAGGAAGAAAAGATTGTCGAAAAGAGGGCTTACATTTATCCTTTTTCTGAAGCTGCTTCGGGTTCAGAGTGCAAAATTTTGTCCTCTCGCAAATTGAATACGATAAAAGGTGATCATTTAGGTTTCCTTTTGGAGCTGAAATTGAGAGAATTAGCATCTGAGATTCAGTCAACTTGCAGTAAATCAACTGAAGGTCATGGTACTGCAGCTTCTTTGCCTGACTCAATAGATTCAGCATCCTCTTTTGATGAGTCTTTTGTCCAGTCTATTGAAGATGAAGTAAGCAGTAGCAATCCAAACTGTTCAGTTGCTAGTTCTCAGGTGCCTTGTGTCAGACATAAGCTGCAGGTACATTGTTCTTATGAATAGTAGTATAATTTGTGTCAGTGTACCTCTTTTGTTTGGTTTTTTCTATAATTCTAGTGGCATTAATGCAGCACAAGAAATGCAGTTATCATTCTTGTTCTTATGCATACTTGTATAACTTGTATTGTGGAATTTTAGTTCACCTCTTTTCCATGCTTGCCATTAGTGCATCATACTGACCTATGGTTAGCTGTATATTATGTAGACTGTTTGGTCAAAGCCATTCACAAGAGTGTATTCTGCTATTTTCTTTCACAAGGCCAACATTTTCTTCTGTTGTTCATCGATTAATTTCTAACTACTTGACCATCTACATAGTGATATCATATATGGAACATCTGTATAGTTTACTCTGTGACCTACTATTTACATCGCAGAATTTGCTAGATATGTCATGTGCTGCAGATGTACTCAAGCAACATCATGTGTAGCATTTCAAGTATATGCAAAACTATTTTCTTACAATGCCAACCTTCAACATACACAAAATAGAATGGGGAAGAGCCAACTAGATGGTAATCGAATTGAAATACGGTACAGAATATGTCAGCCTATAAAGTTGAGGTAACCATGAGAAACTTAGGAGCTCGAGTGCAAGCATACAACTACTGGGTTGGTGGAAAACTGAGAATTAAATAAATAGATGTCTGATTGTTGGAAGTAAAACAGTATCAAACTTGAAATACCAAGTAGAAACAGAGACGGACACAGAGAGTTATACTGGAGCAATGATGGAGTTTGACAACCACAATTTAGAGGATTTCATATACCATAGTGGTAACATATATGTGACTGTCCAAAAGAAGGTGGATTATCAATTTGATGAACACTTGATAGTCTGATAGAGCATAATTGCTATTAGTATTCCCTTCGTTGGCACTTTTTTTTGGTGTTTTAGGTATCTTTTAGAATAGTAAGCTAGTATTACTATTTATGGATAAATCAAATACTATAGAATACTTTAAGGGGAAAGATGATGCTTAGTGGCTTGCATTATGTTAATGCTTCACCTTATTGCTTGAACTAGGTTTCCACAGTAGATGCACATTTGAACATATTGTTAATATGCTGGTTCATTACTGTCAAGCAGACAGTCCTAGAACTGTTATTATGAGTTTTATGGCTTAGAGCATTACTCTAAAGGAAACATCTTAGAGCACCCCACTGACTTTAGCCATCGTGCAGGAATATATCCCTTTGTCAAAATATTTGTGGTGGGCTATCTTTATCAATTGACTTACTAGGATCACCTGCACTCCAGAGCTATAGCATTTACATCTCTTCCATGCATCAGTATGTAACTCAGTCAGGGTTCGCATGAAAAATATGTTAGTAGAAGAGCTTTATTCACATGTGGACTTCCTATTTTCTGGTCTGCTGGGCCTTTCAAAGGGCACAACTTTGTCTGGAAGTGAATGCTTATAACAGATTCATTGGTTTCACTGATGCAATTGGGTAGTGCTGTAAAACTTGGAAATACTAGTTCTTTCTTGAGTCTTGTTTTTTCTCTTGTAAAAAGAACAGTTGATGGTGAAATAATATTTCACTATAAGCGGTAAGTTGCTCCATGGATTCTATAACCCATCGATTATTTCTTATGCAACTGTTATCAGGAAGTAAATAGGATCGATTGCTGTTGTGGCACAGCGGACCCAAGGGAACCTGGTCATCAAGATCAGAGTCCGCTTTCCATTCTTGAGAATTCATTTTCAAATGAAAGCTTCTGCTACTCTGAGAGCTTTGAAAATGCCGATGGTAATAACAGATTTGTTCAGACATTACATGATTCTTCATTTGATGTTTTTATAAAAGTTCTATTGCTTATAAAACTTGATGGTGCTTTTCCAGGTAGCAGGACAGATTCGTATTATTCTTCCATTCTGGATGAAGACATTGTCGAGATGGATTGCATCGACAAAACTTTGTCAGAGGAATGTGAGATGGAATTATCTGATTTAGCATCCTCAAATAAGCAGATCCTAGACTTGGGTCTAGTCTCAGAAATTGGCATAAGCGATCGTGCTGAAACTCTGTGGGGTGGACTCGAGTACGTGAAGGAAATATTAACCATCTCAGAGTTTATTTTTGATGATCTAATACTTTACTTTATGGACCAGTCTGATGAGATCTTGGATCCCCTTCTCTTTGTAAAATTAGAGGAGAATCAAAGCTCGACTGCTTGTGAAGCAGAGGAAAGGCACAGAAGGATGAGGAAGATAATTTTTGATGCAGTGAACGAGTGCTTGGAAACTAAATATAATCATTATTTCCGAGCAGGTTTCCGAATGTGGTCAAAAGGTGTTGTGCTTGTTGCCAAAGACTTGCCGCACGAACTCTACGATGAGATATCGGGATGGAATAGCATTGAAGACTTGATGGTGGATGAGCTTGTGGCCAAAGACATGAGTACTTATCTTGGGAGGTGGATTGATTTCGAAATCGAAGCATTCGAAGCAGGAGTAGAGATTCAGAGGTGGTTATTTGAGACCTTGGTTGATGAAGTTGTTGCTGATTTCCAAATCAGTGACCCACAAGATATCTAATTGTTTCTCCTGTAAGTATTTCACTGTAGATTACTTCCTCTACTCCCTTGCAACTAATGTTGTCACGGCAAATTCTGATTCTTTGGATCACTCATATCTGAGATTGTTCCTTCTTTTTCTGTTGCCAAAGTTTTCATGGATTTATGGTGAGTTTTTCAGAAGATGATGAGCAAAATTCATGGTTGGTGAGGGTTTTTGTTAAAAGATTTCATTATTTTGTTTCTGAAAGTTCCAAAAGAGAATATGAAATTAATTCTTCAAAACATAACTGTTGATTCTTTTGTTGCTTCTTTGATCAATAGAAGACAAGAAACAGATGTTTACCAAGTTTATGATCTACTTTGCTCAGGTAATCAAACAGGCTTTTTTGTCCCCTTCAGTTTTTGTAATTGCCCAATGGCTTACCTCATTCCACTCTGCTGCTTATATCAAATATAAAAATCACTGGCCATAGAAACATATTTATCCTTGCAAACTTTTAAACTAACCAAAATAATTGCCCCTACAAATTCTAATATTGGATATATATTCCCCTGCAAATATAAAAGTCTTTCCATGTATGTTTTGCTTTTGTTCATATCCATCTAAAATATATATATTCAGGTGAAAATGACAAAATATAAATACCTAAAACACTTATAGTGTTTGACCAGGTCATTATTATTGTCAAATAAATGGGAGTGCTTTTTTAGGATTTACAATAATATATATGCTAAAATTAAAATTAGAGACACAAATGCAAAGATGGCTAAATTTTAAGTGATGTAATTTTGTAAAGGTAAGAATATATATATATATACACTATTTCTCATGAATTTTTTATTTGTCAAATATCTCACCATACTACTTATTTGTATGATTATCCATCGTGCACATCAATTGGTAGTTTAACATATGTTTAATCTCTTTAAATCTTTTTTTCTTCAAAAGTAAATGAGATTTTATGACACAACCTCATCAAGTTCCTATCAACTTAAATATTACATTTTTAAACTTTCTTTTTAAGTCAATCTACTATTGCTAACCTAATTAGACTGATATTATAAATATCTTGACGATATTAAAAGATTACTCACAGTATAAAGTGTTCACGGAGAATCGGCAGGCATTTGAACCCGACCCGGTCCAATTTGTTTCCGGGTCAAAATTTGCTAGCTTGTCAAGCCTGACTCCCACAAAAATTATCGGGATTCCGGTCCGGTTCGATGCGAAATCACAAACCCGCATGTCGAGACATAGCTCAGATTTCACATTAAGACCAAGGCCCGGTCCGGGTCGATACACAGAGTTCAGAATTCACAATTAAGACCAAGGCTAAAACATTTAAATTTATTTTGGGGCGTTGCGAGAATCGAACTCGCGACCTCTCGCACCCGAAGCGAGAATCATACCACTAGACCAAACGCCCTCGACATTAAACCCAACACTTTGCTTATATATATCCTATGAAATCGGTGTAAGAACTTTCATTATTAGGGTTCCATTGCGCCGTGTGAATTGCTCTTCGCGGAGGTAGTTTCTCTCTTCCTCTGATCCTTGCTCCCCCCTTTCTTGTCTCACGAATGCGCGGTACGATTTGGTGGCGACGAACCCTATTCGGGATTCGACGTCGTACCTTTCCGAGGAGAGAATCCTTGGATTGAGTCAAAATCTTTGATATGTTTGTGTTTTCCCTATTTTTTTCAGCTAGAGTCTCCGACGATTAGGTCCAAATCTTTTCTCTATTTGCGTTTTCCCGGATCAGGGATTCGGATTGGTATGCGCGGTCTTGGCTTTTCGATCGAAGTGTTTCCCAAGAGTGAACGGGTGCTTGCTAGGGATTCGTCAAGTTCTAGCTAAAATACGTAGCAAATCTCGGCTTTCTTCGACTCCATGCCCTTATTCTTTGGTTCTTGAGCTGATCCAGAATCGTGATGTCTCGTATTAATTTTGCAGTGATCGTAGTCATTGGAATTGACGATAAGGGAAGTTTTGCTGTTTGCTTGGCCCCAAGGAACCTGTCTTGACGGCGCATTGTGATGGCTCAGCCTCGCACTAATGTGAGCTTGTTTTTTCATAAGTGCCTTTGTGTGGAAGCGGGTTGTGCTGCCGTTTACATGTCTGCTGCCTGCTGTACGCATAGGCTGTTGGAGTTGACAACGCTTTTCGAAGGAAGTGGGATCGGGAAGAGTTTCTTCAGAAAGCCAGAGAACGAGAAAGGCAAGAGGTGATTGCATTTACCAGCAATAAACGTATGAAGAACTTGTTGGGCAATTTGATCTCATCATTTGTTTATTTCTGCGTTTTTGTTTTGTCAAGCAGGAGGAGGGCAGATTTAAATCCAAAGGTAAACCCTATAAGGATTCTGGCCTTCTGTTTGGATTCGTTGTTTCATGTTGATGGCTTCTTAGTCAATCTTATACCCCTATTTGATGTTTGTATCTCAGATAAAGCCCCTCCTGTCCAAAGGAAACCCCTGAAGCACAGGGATTATGAAGTCGACCTTGAATCCCGCTTGGGGAAAACTCAGGTTTGTTATGACACCACTTAGTTGCTTACGATTATTCTTTTCACAGAAATTTTTGATGATTCCATGATAAATACTCATTTGACGATATGGAAGAATTTGTGTAACAAAGGGTGCTTAGATGTATGAGCTTTCTTTGGTGATTAATTTACTTACTGTCGTTTTCTGGACATGCATCATCTTTTTTTATTTGTCTATGATAATGGCCATTTTATAAGTATATAGCCAGATTTGTAAATCTGTTAGCAATAATTGCAGGTACGGACTACATCTACCAAACTTTTTAGAGAAGAAAGAATAAACAATCACCACTACCATCATCATTATTGATCTTCTCTATTCAGCGTCTTTAGCATTCAACATAAATCGAAGCTCCTTTCAGGATTCTTATTTTCACCCTTGCTTCCTCTATTGCTCCCTTTCTTAACAAGTTATGCTTGTTTTGAATTTCATGATGATTTTGTTCTGGACCAAATAAACAAAAGATGGTTTTCTCCAAAATTTGATTCTTGTTATCATTGGTGACCTTCCTGGTGAGCGAAATTCTTCCCTAGCTTTTGATCTCCATGTGTTGGGGATATGCGTGGGTTTTGTGAGATGGGCTTTTAGATGAAGTCTCTTCCAGGCATTGGAGCCTACAGATACTTTTAAATTTTTAATCATTATTAATTATTTGTTTGTGGAAAAGATTCACTCTTAAGAGGCTAAGATGTGTACCTCCAAAGTGAAAAATGATTCTGTGGAGTCAGTTACATCGATATAGGTAAGGGCAATATCACTCACCAAATTATCAGACATCAGGCCACCCATTGTTTTCCTTAATGAGGTTCTTTAAGGCTTTCGTCTAGTTCTTATTACACCACTAATCCTACGTCACTTGTCCATATGATGCATTTATGGATTTCCTTTGGACATGTGTATACTACACAAACGGTTTCTTGAATTTTATACTCAATTAGGACCTTTCCTGATCATTCGTTCTTTTTATTTTTATATTTTCTAGTAATCCCACACATTTTGATATCCTCATCTCGTTGATGCTAACTTTTTTGCACATATTGTTTCTTAATTTTTCAAAAATCTAACACATGGAATATAGTTGGTTGCCCAACTGCCTTGTTGAACCTTCATACAACAGTCTTGACAGCCCTTGCTTCTTTAATTATGCTACTTAACTCTATTTATAATATCCTCATCAAAATTTATCATTTGCTTAATGATAATTATGCAAGTCTTTGTTTGTCCTCTATATTTTTTCATTAATTGTAATAATACATAAATTGCTTTCAAAGATAATTTTTAAACATAAAACCAAATTTATATTTTAGGAATAGACACTTCATACGGTGGCCTTTACTCAGAAATTCTTTTCAAAAGCATCATAGTGTTGCGATAATTCCCCTCTAAGTTGAGCGATTTTAAATATCTCCCTTTAGTTATATCTTGGTATAAAACAAAGTTATTGTCTGGTTGGTAGGGATTTTTTTAGTTTGCAGAATTTGTTAAACAATTAGTTAGCTTGACTATTTCTTGATATCATTAACTCCATATCAATGGGGTTACCTTACACTCTTGCCCACATTCGTTCTCTTTGAAAACATTCTTTATAATACTCATAATTTTTGGGGGCAAATTTATAGTTCCTATCATTATCACTTCTATTTTATCTAAAATCTTTACAATATTCATGGCCCAACATCTATAAGTTACTTGTCTGACTTCTTGTTGTATGTTAGTATAATAGATTAACAAAACTTGAAAACATGTAATTGCTGGTGTTCTATTTGTGACAGATCTTGATTGTCTAGGTTGTCCAAGAAAAACAACAAATTTTTTTATTGTTGCTCATGATTTACATTCTTTCATTTTTGCAGGTTGTTACTCCAATAGCACCACTAAGCCAGCAGGTATTTTTTGTGGACATTAAAGTGCTTAGAATTACTCAAATGTGGTTTTGTTTTTTATTGGAATCTGTGACCCTTTTTAGCAGATTGCACAACTTTGGTGCTACACGACAGTATGCTTTAAATTTAATTTGAAAGGTTGTTTAGGTCTGATATGGGAGGGCGAATCAAAAAGATATCTTACTAACGTCGATGATAATTAAAGCATGCCTCGACTTTGATTGAAACAATGCTTCCTGACATCACAAAACAGCCTAAACTGCATATATTCGAGATTAATTTGCTTTAATTATTTCTATAACTATCGTAAAAGCGAATCCTTCGATATCTTTGAGATTAACACTTGTACTTGTAGAAGTATTCTTTATTGGTTTTAGATCTTGTTGGCATTGGAATTTGTATTTTCCTTGTATATTCATGATAAGATGATTCAATATATAATTAAGCTAATCTAGTGATATCTTTAGGCACCATAGACTGCCATGTTTGTTTAAGCTTAGGATGTCAAAATTTAGCCTTTGCAATAAGTAGAGCATTAAGCATGATCACTAAGAAACCTCTTTTGAAGCCTTTATTTTTTTTAAAAGAGATGTTTTTTTAGGTTGCAAAGAGTTAGTCATGGAGCTTCTATTTTGCATGATATGAAATCATATTGAAATTTATACTTTCTGCATAAACATCTGTGTGTATGTTTATTCTCTGTTTGAACGTGTCAATATCCTCCTTGTGTATATTGTCAATTGTAGGATGGCATAAGAAGTGAATACATTTAGATGGTATCTATGTATGAAAATCATCAGATGAGGAGAAGGCTAGTAGACTTAAATAAATTAGGAGAGGAATTATGTTGATGATGAGGATGTAGCAAGCCATTACATGGATCAAGTGCTCAAATTGATTTGAGTACTTATCACATTAGAGGGAGAATAAACTTACATATTTCTGCTCTTGGCTCGTAATTTTGGAAGCCGTGGAAGGGTGGAAGAATCAGAAACTATGCAAAAAGATTTATGGTTATAGCCATTCCAAGTTAAAGGATTTGTCATATCACCGCCCTTAGTTCTTACATGGCAACCAATGAGAGATAGATGTTGGTACCTAATGGGTTCAAATAATGGCTTTTAATACTATTATGTGAGAAAATATTGTCGAAGGCACTAAGCCTCTTATATATATCTATTGCCATAGTTATTATCAGTCGTGATCACTGCTCATTTGATTTGAAAAGATGGTTGATGACTTGACTGCAAGCCATAACTCAGCTCTTTCATTGTGTTGCTACATCATTTCAATGGTTCTGCATCATTGCCCATCATAATTTCATCTACTACATATCATGTTATATTCCAATCGTCGATGGATGTTTCAAAGGAACATTGCTTTCAAAGAAAAAAACAATAAAGAAATGTTTGGTATCCATCTAGAAAGGAAACTTAATCATCGCTTCTTTGGTTGACGATGTTTTTTTTTCCACCTTGTGTTTGATTTCCATTCAACTTCTGCTCCATCACCCTAAAAAAAATATGCAGCTATACTGCATTTAAGATAATCATATTGCACTATCACCCTCTACAAAAACACACACAAAAGCACAAGAAAAAAGAGTAGGGAAGGGGGCAAAAGTTATTGGTCACCCAGACAATTTCCTCGAAAACTTAGAAGTTACCATATATAAAGCAGTCCCTCCTATTGGAAAGCCAGAGATGCTTTAAGTATTAGAAACATGACAGCTGAGACTTCTTCAATCGATAAGTTAGTGTCATTCAATTTGCTAGTGAATAGATGCCTTGCAGGTTTTGGTCTTCAAATATAATGGGTTTGTATTTTGCAGGCTGGATACTACTGTGCAGTCTGCGAATGTGTTGTAAAAGATTCAGCTAATTACCTGGATCACATCAATGGCAAGAAACGTATGTGACTTGCGCCCTTTTTTTACTATTGTTGGGCATGACCTGACTTGGAAGGTTCACTGATGCCGGCGGTTATTGACTTCTTGTGCTACCCAGATCAGAGAGCTTTGGGCATGTCTATGCGGGTGGAAAGGGCGACTCTTCAACAGGTATGACTTTATTCTCAGTTGATTGAGAGCAAAAGTTCTGAACATTTATCGCCATTTGAATAAAGTAACCAATTATTTTGAAGGGCTTATTCTGTTACTTTTTAGTAAAACTACGGTTATCTATACTCTGTAGATTTTTAATCTGTGTTGGGATGTTTTTATCGAGATAGTTGTTATCTTGTATGGGTTCGAAGAAAAATGAATAGATGAAGACTGGCTCAGATGTGATACATTGCTGTATCTATCTATGATGTGGCTCGATTGCAGTTTGTTCATGTAATCTTAGCATGCCGCTATGCGAGGATCAGAGTGTTTCTTGTGCCGAAACTTACAGATCATATGCCAATACAAGGCCCCCATATATGAAATAATTGTTTAAATTTTCATGCTCAAGCTATTGATTGATTTCCCTAGTGCTATTTATATATTCTTATGCTATCGTTTTTTACAGGTCCAAGAACGATTTGAAGTGCTCAAGAAGCGGAAAGCTCCAGAGGGCTTCACCGAGCAAGGTAAGTTTGTCTTGTTTGGTGGTTTCGTCAATCATTGTTCCAGTTGTGCAGCATGGTGAATTTAAAATGGGAGTTATAGGCCAACGTCCACATCTTTGTATAAAAATGAGTGGCAACTAATAATCGCTGCTTTCATACCGGCTAGCTTTGTAAACTTTAATGTGCTTGCTTCAGACTTGGACGAGAGGATAAGAAAACAGCAGGAAGAGGAGGAGGAGCGGAAGCGTCTGCGTCGAGAAAAGAAAAAGGAGAAGAAGGTGAGCAGTTCTCATGCTGTTTGTTTTCTACCCTTTTTGTCATCTTGCCAAATTTTCTAGACTTTGCAAATAATACGACTCCGCTTGGGTAAGTAAGTGAAGATGTTTTCTGCTTGCATGCATGCATGGTCTGTCAACTTTCCTAATGTGGAAACTACCCTTTTTCGTTTCTGTTTAGTTATTTGTGCTTGATCCTTGTTAAGTGATGACTAGTTCAAGAAGTGGTTCCATTGTTAGCACCGAGAGGTATATATAGGCTGCTGAGAAAGCATGTTTATTTTTTTAAAAAAAAATAACTTAACATTATCATTGATAATTAATTCTCTTGCTTTTAAAGGAGTTAATCATCATGGAGCGCGTGCTTATTCCTCCGCTCTCAGAAGTAAACAATTACATGAAAGGATAGATGGATAAATTTAGTAGGTTTTGGCAGCTTTTGCTATCACAGCAAGAACTTTGAAGTTTTGCTTTATTCCTTTCTTTATTGATCTGAGGCCAACATTTGATTATTGGAAAACATTTTTGGTGCATATAATGTGTATGCCTGCTGCATTCATTGCATCCCCTGCTCCGATTCCTAACCCGCCCAGCTTTGGGGTTTTAGAAAGAGAAGGCTGCTCAAGAAGAAGTGGACGATGTTGATCCCGATGTTGCTGCGATGATGGGCTTCGGAGGTTTCCGGTCATCGAAAAAGTGATGCATGGATCTTCCAATCCGGAAACAAACACTTGGAATGGCTTAGTATCATTGGCTGGAACTCCTCTCGTTGAACTGCAAACCTGGTTGCAATGTCATGATAGATGCTTCGAGTTTTTCGAATTCCTAAATTGTGCAGAAAATGTTGGGTTTATAGCCAAAATAGTATCGGCCGGCCAGACGGCGAAAACTTAAAAACATAGTGTTTGATGACACACCATTATCGAAGTGGGGCAGTGATCTGAACGGATTATCGTATGCCATGCGCGTCGGTAATGACTGCTATTTGTTTCTGCGACCAGTAGTGTCTAGAAATAGTGAATGTCGAGACATGTGTAATTATTGATTAATTAATTCTTGCACAAGCAATAGGTTTTTAGGTTCGAGTTCATTTCCTTTAACGAAAATTTTTCAATAATGTCATATAATGAATTATATATATATATATGAAATACATATTAAAAATAGTGGATGCATATTTACATCCAAAATTTCTAAAGTGTGCAAATGTATATTAAAAATAAAAAAAATAAAATCATACGATTTATCGTAGCTTAAAATTATATTTCTAAGAAAGATAAAAAATGGAAAGGAAAAAAAAAAACTAGCATTGCAGACACAATAAATAGCATGGTTAATTAGGAAAAGGTTAGCGAACGTATCACCAACATCAAAGACTTCTGTCCTCGAGCAATTTGCTGTTTGGGGGACACAAAGATAGTAGGAGGAGGAAGAGGTTGGACCAATTATTGCGTCCTCAAATTCTCGTGACAGTCATACGTCAATCCTGAACATGTTCTCCCCCTACAACCTGATAGCTGAAGCCCAACAGAAGGTATACCCGATGAGAAATTATAGCTCAAAGTAAACCAACACCATAAGCACAAACCTCTGAAACCTTGTATAAGTGCGCCGCAAAACAAACGGACGGACATACCTGGGTGAACGGCGTGCGCCAGCCTGCCTCAATCAAAACCCAGACTCCGATCAGATTTTAATGTTGCAAATCAAAATTTCCATGGTCCGGGAAAACTAAGAGTCTAGCTAGACCGACCCACTATGAGAAAACCAAAGGAGTTGCGTATCAAACCCGACCACCGAGGACCATTTCGAAGTTCCGTAAACACGGTCTCAGGCGACCCTACTTGATGAACTGGGAAAGCCACTTGAAACCATCGCCATAACCCATCTTACGCACGATGCTGCACATGAAGATCTCAATGGGGCGGACGTTGGAGTCTGCAAGGTTCACCTTGCCCTTGCCGGTTGTGAAGTGGTTCAGACCCAGGTGGAAGCATAGCTCTTCCTCTGATGCTGCATGTGGAATGTCGATCTTATTCCCCAGAACGAGGAACGGCACACTCGCCAGGGCATCATCCGATAAAAGTGCATCCAGTTCCTTCTTCGACTCTGCAAATCTCTCCTTGTCATATGCATCCACCAGGTATACCACCGCATCCACCTATTTAAACAGCAGTAAGTAAAACACAGCCTTTTACAAGGTTTGCAGAATCACATCTATCGTACAAACGAATGCAATGATCTGGAGAGGCAGAGGCTTAACCCATAAATGCACAAAGTAATTGGACACACTTTGGCTTATAACATGTAGTTTGCTGATTAAATAAGAAGAGAACAAGAACCTAAAAGATTTAATGGTGCTCCCTGAGAAAGAGATCTTAAGTAGCAGGCACAGACACCTAAAAAAGCATCAAGAGATCCAGAGTGAAGAACCAAGATCCTTGAGTAGCATCCATAAAGCAGAAATAACTCATCTAAGGGTGAATAGATTACCCTTTTTTTTTTTTTTTTTCCAAAACCAACTATGCAAAGCAGCGTTAGGTAATGTATCGGAGTACCTTCTTCCAAAACCTACTAAACACACATCTCATCTTATCATGCGTGCTTGTGCCAAAAGTTCATAAGTAAACTTATAACTCAACTTATCGGAGAACCTTTCTCCAGAACCAACCATACAGGCTTATGCCAAAAGCTTCCAGTTCAACTTATTGCACATCTTAAGATTGGGCTTGCTGTTGGATTATAGGCCGCTTCACCTATTGTCATTTTTATACTAACACAACGGTCTTGAATCTCTTGATTACTCGGTAAGACCTGGTATCCAGCCCAGCCCATGCACGGAGGTGATCTAGCACAACACGACCCTCAAATGCACGTACTTGATTGTAAAAATGAGAAGAGAGTGAGGACACCATTCTGCATGCCGCTCTTGTGCATGTCTGTTTACAGCAATGGCAGTGCGAATGGAGGAGAAAAGGAGAACGAGAAAGGAAGAAATCAGGGGGAGTTGGAGAAAACAAGGAAAACAGGAAAGTGAGGCAATCGGGGAGGATTCGATCGGATAGAGGGGTTCAGACAGTCAAATTGTTAGACGAGCACACCCCTAATTTCTTCTTGTGATGGATAGACGAGAGCCATTGCAGGGCCACCTGTGTCTTCGGGCTAGCGTGACATGTTGCCAGGTCAGATCAGCCTACATGGTGTGTGTTGCAAAACCAAAGTAGGGCATGAGCAGGATCAAGCCCTGGGCAAGACTGGCAGAGTACTGTAACAACTCGGGTCATGCTGCCAATAGGCATCCCAAACTAGACTCCCCCATACCAGTTGGTAGGTTTACAAGATCATTAAGGACTAGCTATGAGCATTCTTTCCAAACAATTTAGTTAGCTTACGTATCGTACACCTTGTGGGCACAACTAATATGTTAAATTCTAAAATGGCTGCATCATTTACAATCCATATTGCATTTCTTTTTCTCAAACGCATCATCTTGATTGATGCACCCTCATCATGCTCTCGTGTGGACTATCCTCACAACACTCATCATGCACCATGCTTCTTTATTTCAGAACAATGATTTTTTTATGTGAAAACAACCAAGTTCTTCCTAGTTAGGCAATCGTGGAATTTGCTTCCAAGATGACTTCTATTTCAGTTGGTTCAGGCTTGTAGTTGCGGAACCACATTAAAATCAAGCCAAATTTCAACAACACTAGAATACGAGAATATGCTCCTAAAGAGTATGATACTCAGAATTGGACCGAACACAGCCAAGGTTTATCTATTTGATTCCTACATCTGTGATATGCCCAAACAAGATGGACACAAAATAGATAAAATCTTATGACTGAAGTCAGAAATTGTGCATTGTCATGGGTGAACAAAGTTCAAACGTCAAATATCACGGGACAGAGAATAAGTAACAACATAATATTCTGGTGTCTAGATTCAGCGCCACGAGACATATGAAAACGAAAACTAAACCACAGCTAAAAGATATGTGATCCACCAACACATGACCTGATGATCACCGAAATCATAAATTAAAAAAAAAAAAAAATCTGTATGTGGATTGAAACAATATCAAGGAACGAATGCATATGGGCCATTGAAAGATTGCCTTTGGGTGAAACGAGTAAAAATTCAATTCTCAAAATGACCAAAATGTAGATTATAGGCTTCGAACGGAGAAGCACAAGCAAAATGCAGTAAACTCCAAACCGAAAAGCAAACAGAGCGTAGAAAGTTGAGGGAGACCTTAGCATAGTAATCCCTCCAGACACGTCGTGCGATCTGGTGCCCTCCCAAATCAAAAGCCTTGAACTTAATTTTCCCGATGCTCAGCTCCTCCGACGTGGGGTGCTGCGTCGGCTGGTGCTGGGCCAATCTCTGCATTCGAACAAGCAATTACAACCAACGCATCCTCGAATCGAAGAAAACTAAACCGACACAACTCATCAATGACCGACCTCGTCCTTGAGCATATGGAGCAGCGTGGTCTTGCCGGCATTGTCGAGGCCCAAGAACAAGATCTTGGCCTCCTTCTGCCACAGACCCAGAGAGGCGAGGACTCCGTAGAACCAATCTATCAGGAACATCGCGGGCGGAGAGGCGTTCCACAAGACGGACGAACAATTAAACGCACGATCAGATCGGATCCGGCGACCGGAATCGATTCCGGGGCCGTGAGTTCCCGATCTGCTCGTCAAAGCGGAACGAGACAACGGAAGACCGGAAACCCTAACGCATAACGGCAAAATAATAAAAGAAAAATGAAATGAAGCGTGAGGGTCCTTTTTATATACTAAATGCCTCTCTCTCTCTCTCTCTCTCTCGGTTTCCTCTTTCTATATTATGTGATGTGATAGCTACTGCATCAAGTTACAGATTTTTATGGCTATTTTAGGGATATTGATCAACCAAATTTGTGACGTATGCATTTAAAACTAAATTATGGTACGCTATAAATGAACTTGAGATATAAAAATGCTTCTTGCCACATTTTGATTTGCATATGCCTCCTTTTTCTTCTATTTCGTCGCCTCCGAGCACTGTTTACGGACTCGATCGCACAGCCATAGTAGGACATCTAATCAAGCCATGCCGCAGCAGAGTTAAAAAAAATATGCACTTGGTGGTATTATGGGAGCTGCTGCTGTTGGATCGCCAAAGGGCAAGTGAAAAAGTAGCAGCAAATGCTACATTTCATCTTAACTTGCACATTTGCATGACAGATATCACGTATAAAAACAGCAGAAATATAAGTGAGAAATGAAAGCTGTTGTTAGTTCATTTAAACGCTACTGCATCGTGAAGAACTAAATGAAGCTAAAAGTTGAGGTCCAGGAAACATAACCACAGAAGCAACCATGCGGCTGTATGCTCAAATTGTTCTCTCCCAAGTGATAAATTCCCAAAAGAAAATTAAAATTCAAGGCCTAAGCCATCAATTTGTCTGTAGACTGCTGGCGAAAATTGTAGCAGACTCTGTCGGCTTTCTTCCTCTAAAGCTCATCCTGAAACCATCAGCAGAATAATTTTACAGACTATACAGATGCAAAATATCTGGGGAAAACAGGGAGACATCAGAGGCTAAGAGAATATTACATGGGGAGTTTCATTGTCCTCTTCTGCATCTGAATCAGACTTGGAATCAGCATCTTCTGCATCGTCCTCGTCCTCATCGTTCTGTCCGCAAAATGCAAAGGGTGCCAAAACAATTATTATTAAAATATGGGGAAAAGAAGATGCACAAAGAAATATATCGATTTGAAGCTTACATCTAAGTCTGATTCATCATCCTTGGCTTCCTGTTGTAAGAGGAACAACGGAACTTGTTTAGAAAGATATTCTACACCCGCAAAAATGTCAATAGAACCATGGAAAGTAATCTAAGCAGAGAACCAGTCAAATAAAGAGCTCCGTTGAGCCGAAAGGGAAAACAAATGGCAGATGAAATGTCATCCGCGTTGCCTCTAGATCATCGAGGGAGGTAGGCACCCAAACATGCACGTATGTTGTGGATTAAGCAAAGCCATCTATCAAGCAGAATATATATCTAAAGATCGAGACCAAGTTAGCATTAACCACGATCAAAATTTCACCACAATATGAAAAGGGAAAAAAACACTTGGTGAGGGTCATAAACATCCCAAACTATCTATATCATTGAAGCCTCGAATCTGAAATGACTCTCAAATCTATATGGGCTTTATGGACGCAGGCAAGTGTGTCAAGGGGCAAACTTCTGGAGTCCCATTGAAAAGCAAACTCTGTGGTTTGGGAGAAGACTATACTAAGCAGGGAAACGACTTGAAAGGGTATCTCCTAGAGTGCAAATTAGGTCTTGCAGGGCCTTCTGGTATTCATGCACCACTGGGGCCCAAATGCTAATAACACCAAGGGAAGAAAACTCTCGCTAAAAAGCGACATAACTTTTCCGCTCTTACTTAACCGCCTTCCCCATCCAGCAACCATGGTTTTGTAGCATTTAAATAAGACAGCGTATGGAAGGAGCCTGAGTAGAAGAAGACTCCCGATGTGATTCTCAATTCATAGGTTCAACAACAAACGGAGGATGGTGAATCAACCACTTGTGAACATTACAACCAGAGTTAAATGCACTTTCTAAATGGTCATGATATGACCTAGAAGTCCAAAAGGCTCTCTCTTAAATCTCAGAATTCCCCTCACAGAACCTAGGAACCCAGAAACTTGTAAAACCGTCAGAAAATAGTGAGTGTTGGATAATATATTCAAATCTAGATAACTTGGTTGCTTTCTTAATTTACACATCTGAAGAAACCACCTAATTTATCAGAACATATTTATGTCAAATCAAATCCGTGCAATCATTATGTATAGAAGTCTACCTAATTGGAAAAGTAATCTATATGAAGATCTAAATTAACCCACACAGCACCAGAAGCATTGCACTCGTAACACAACTCGATATTTCAGGAATCTATGTTAAGAAATGAGTAGAAAGACATTTTGTCATCAATTGGTTATATAAGAAGAGAATCTCTTCAAACCTCTGCAATCTTTGTCTATTGTACAATCTTTGAAAGAAAATGCAATAGTTTTTAAAGAAAAATAATATGGAAGGATATGCATATGTCTCTGAAAGAACAACAGGATATAAGAACTACTGAGGTGAAAAAATTGCCAGTATACCTCTTCTTCCTTCTTTTTCTCAGCCTCGTCAAATGCAGCCTTTTCAGCCTGAAAAATAAAATAAAAGAATTTAGCAGTTGATTATTCTATGAGATACTGTCAACAATTGGAATTTTGAAACACCTACATCCTTAAGCTTGCCCCATGTTTGGTCGGCAATTTTCTTGGCATACTCAGGGTCATCGCAGACCAAAATGTTGTCAAATAGTGACCCAGCTTTGACCTGAAAAGCACATAAAGTTGTCATGCACTCAACATGGAAATTAGACCCGAGTGAAGGGAATAGTAGCTTTACCTGCCACAACTCAATGCCTACATATCTCAAGTTGGGGTAAGCATAAATGTAGGGATCGTCCTTGAAATCTGCATGGAGATTAAAGGTCAAAGTCAATTGACAGAAAAGGAAGAACATACGATCTTCGAAGTGACAAAATAGAAGTACCTGGATTGTCAATCATTGGTGCCTTCCACTTCCCCTTGTAATCAGGATTCTTGATTTTCTGTAAAGAGAGCAAAGCAAATAATCAGGATTTTCAATCATGCTCCAATGCTGATGCTGGTTAGAAAGACTATAGCTCTATAGACCTTTTGCTTCCATGGTCCCTTATATTCAGGGTTTGGAATGGTTGAGGGTGTCCATTCACCATCTTCTTCTTCATCCCAATCTTCTGGCTGGACAATTACACAATAGCAAAAGATGGTGAGAGTCAATGACACAAGAATAACACTTCCTAGAAGCAGTACTTAGAAAAGTCTACCTTTGTCGCATGAGGATCAGGGATCTCCTTAGGAATGTCATCATACCCCTTCATCAATAAGGTTAAGTTAGTTTCACATCATCAAAATGTACCATACATCAAGATAAAATAAATAGGAATAGCTTGTAAGCAACAAAAAGCATAGATGTGCGTTTCTTATTGTCATACAAAGAAATATAAGATGAAATTTAAAATGATCAATAATGGCAAAATATACAATACATACACACACACACACACAAATTCAGGCACAAGCACTGAACAAAAAAACCATTATATATAATAGCAAATGTATATTTTTAATATATACATGTATACACACACACATGATATATATGATCCACTTTTTTCCCATCAAAATACTGAACATGGCAGCACCGAATTTGATACAGAACAGAAAATTGCAACCTTTTTGCAAGCCAAAAAACAACAGAGTGCAAAGTCATTTCAACAGCTCTATTATACAAGGGGTAAATACAAAAAAAAAAAATCAAATTGACATCTCCCTAAAACAAACAGTAAAGAACTACAAATTCTGGTACAGTGCCACCTCATTGCCTAAGCAAAAAACCAAACCAAAACAGGAAAAGGTATGATAATAAAGTCAAGGTTACCTCTGGTTTCTTGTCCTCAGGGTCGGGGATGTATTCCTTGTCATCCCAATCTTCAGGCTATGACATCAGATGATTCAATCAAATAAATGCATACAATCAAAGAACACAATCCTCGGCCAGTTAAGATTAATTACTAGAAGGTGCTTACCTTCTTGGCATCAGGATCCTTAATTTGCTTTGGGGGAAGAATATCCCAATCACTATATAGGCTACCCGTTTGCTTCTCATTGTTATCGATTAGAATAGTATATGTAGCATCAGGGCGGACAACGAAAGTGTAAACATGAGTTAGCTGGTCAGTCTCGCAAGTAACTTCTTGCTTAATCAAGTGGTTCTTTCCATCACGTGTGAAGATAGCATGAACCTTTTTGGTGCTGTACCCACAGATATCAGGTCCAAACATGATACTGCAATTTCAAAATTCAGACAATCAATTTGAATTACTAAAAAGGAAAATAAATATAGAAGGCACAGTGTCAGTTGCTATATGGGAGGGCATCAACGAAGGTAAGAAGTACCTATAGGGGGTCTCTCCACCAAATTTCTTCTGATCAATTTCACCACTTAGCAGCTTAATGTAGCCACCTCCACAGTCAAGTTTCTGTTCATGTTTAACTGAGAATTGCAAGACTAATGTCTTATCCTTGTTGCTGAACTCAGGAAACTCAGCTGAAATGGCATAAAATCTGTAGTCTTCAGCAGTCTGGATGCCTGCAGTAAAGGAATTCATTAAACCAAGAGATCACTACATCAACAAAAGACTTCCAAATTTTTCATAGTGGAATTATTCAATATTAAGCTTTGGACGGCAGCTTTCCAACAAAGATCATACAATGATCTTTACAATCTATCGAGGAGTACCTTTATCTTCAGGATCACCAGTCCATTTGCCAGAGGTATGGTTCCAGTCGCCAGCCATGTTCTCATCCTTCTTCCAATCAGATTTGACCCACCGATTCTCCCATCCATCTTCAAATAACAAAAGAAATGCAGAGAAATGGATCAATCAAGTATAATGAAAATCCATCCATTTGTAATCGTTCGACAACATAAATCAACTTCTTATTCCAAAAAAAATCCTGTACTGCAATCTGGCATGTCACAGCATATGATAGGAAGATTAACACGGTGACAAGTGTGGCAAATATTGACAGAACCATCAAACTAACAGCCACGACGATCGCGAAGCCTCTATGAGCAAACAATTAAAACAAAAAAGAAACGTCTAAAACACTATATTTCACAGTAGCGGGGATAAAGCTGTAAATCAACAAAAATAAGAATCTTGCATCATCAAAGTCGAGGTGAAAGAATATATCAGTATTTTCTCGCCGCCTCCTGTCCAAGACTGAAAAAGGTCAACGCAAAGAAAGAAAGATTTCTACCCACCGCCCCATCAACCTCACTATAAATCACGCGTCAGAAGTAATGCATCGATCTATTTCATGAACCGTAGCCTGTACAAGCAAAATGATCGAAAAATCATATGCATCATCCTCGGCGGATGGCCGCCAAACTACAGATGGTTAACAGACAAGTAGGGAGATCATATCAGAGAAGAAGGATATCCAACGAGAGATCGAAGTAATGGCTGCTACCGAGCGTAGAAAGTGTAGTTCAGATCGCAGATCTCAAGTGAGATCGGGAAGGCGCACATACCTCCGAATCGATCCTCGAAGTAGATCTCAGCGGAGGCGATCGACACGACGGCAAGCAGGACCGCGATGGCGGCGGCGAGGGGAGACCTCCTCCGTATCGCCATTTTGAGCTCCCCCTATTTCCTATCGCGCTCTGCTACTTGGATCGAGACGGAAAAGTCGAGGTTAAAAGATAAATAGAAGAAAATATAGAGCACAGTATCCTTCCGGTGAACTTACCTCACCCTCAACTATGCTCGCCTAAAGGCTGAACACCCAATCGATCGTTGCCACGTACTCAAATCGACGTGTCTGTCCTTCTGTGGTAGGGCTGCGGCAAGGTTTTTTTTCTTTTAATTACCAAAGACTAATGTCGAATTTACACCTAAATATTAAACCTAGGATTGTCACCTATTTACGTCAGTGCCACTATCATTATCCCTACGATGGTTTATTAACTGCATTGTCGAGAGCAAAAGTGAAATTTATGGCTGATGATAGAGGCATTTTGGACATTGAATTCGAATAACAAGTAAGAAACGGAACCACGACCGTGATTTCTTGCTGACGATGGACGGTTGTGTGGCAATTCGTCAACACGTCAGTGTGACTAGGCTCGATCAATCACGAGAGCATGGTCGAATCGAGCAGTATTTAGTGGGCGTTCCACAAGCTCTGCCCTCGATCTTAACTTGTATTTGTCTCCATGTTATCTTGGGCTAATTATATATTATTTTTTATATTTAAATTATATTAGTATTATGATTTTTATATTTAAAACTTTATATTATTTTTTTATATTTTTAAAAATAAAATAAATAATTTTATTTATCATAATATCGTCGTGACACTATTTATTAGATTGACATGAAAATAATAAATTAAAAAAATTCAGCATATGAGATGTTAAAATTATTTTTTAATTATAAAATGAGATATTAAAATTATCTTTTTGACTATCACTATTACATCAATCCAACACGTGGTGTCTTGTGTTTTTCATCAATCCAACTAATAGCATTAAAGCAAATATGATTATCAGTTTTATTTTTAAAATTATAAGGATCTTAATATAAATTTTTAAATATAAAAATCATGCTACTTATAGGATCCAAATACAATGGATAATCTATAATTAGCCCTATTATCTACGTAGACTGGTCGGGTAATCTATATAGATTGAGCAACTCTTAAGTTGACCATATCCTTATCACGTTTTTATATTTGGCACGATAACTAAATATATCCAGACTTAATTAGATATAATACGGAGAGGCTATCATGTATTTTATGACTAATTATAAATTATCTTGTGTAATTAGCTAGATTTAACATTATGGTACTTATACTTTCAAAAATTATATTGAGATCTTTATACTTACAAAAATAAAACATTTAACCCGTTACTCCAACAAAATCTCTCTATTGATTTTTAATCCTATGAAATTATCATTTTAATCCTATATAAGGATCTCAATATTTTACTTTTGTAAATATAGAGATCCTAATATAGCTTTTAAAAATATAAAAATTAAGATACTAATGATAGCTAATTATAATAAATAATATATAATTAGCACTATATTTTAACTCACTTTTTTATGCTTTATGTATCCCAAAATCTCTGTTTTAAATATAATGTATATGTCATGGATTAAAAACATTTGAGTGGAACATCTTCTATATAATGCATACATCTTATATAACAAATATATCTAAGAATATCCCCAATGTACCTCACCATAATAATAATAGTAAAAAAAAGCATCTAATAGACATATAATATCAAAATGATACCTGAAGAGAATAGGTCTACATTAAACTAGCGATATAAAATAATACTATATAAATCAACCTAGTACATGTTTATTTTGAATCGACTTTATATTACATATAAATATTTTTACTCATAACCACCTAACCAAAACTAAGTTGATAGTATAATGGTCTTGTTGAATGCATTGTAATGTAGTATTTTATATAGATGAACCGAAAATAAGATAGCTTTTTACATAGAAATAAAGTGGAATATAATATATAAATAATTTTTTACTTTCAAATTCAAAGTAAAATATGAGATATCAAGAAAAAAATATTTCTCACTCTTAAATGAATTTTTTTAACTAATCTTACAGATTTTTTTAAAATATGATAAATAATATTGGAAGATAAAGTTATCGAATCATTTTCGTCGTATCGGATTTATAATCAAAATTGATTATATCCTATGGTCTAAGTAGTGTTATGAGAATATTTTGTTGATGTTCGGATCAACCCGATTTGGTTCAGACTCGTGTGCGACGTGTTATCGGATACGTCTCTAAGATAGAAACATCGAGCTCTCGAGGAGATTGTCTAAAATACCATTTACATAAAGACCGAAGTCGAAAGAGGCTAAGTGAATCTTTTCGATGCTCAAGTTAATAACTTGAGGTAGATGAATGCGGTCACCGGTGATTAAAAAGTGACCTATTTACTATGTTAAAAGTAAGCTTTTGTACAAGCTAGTGAAAGGATATTGTATTCTGCAGAATATTTTTCGAGGATAGCTTTTAATCACCTTTAATAATCTTAATTTGACCTTTTATCCATGTAGGTGATAATGATAGAGATAACTCATAATTGTTTGCTTTGGACATGAGGGTCTTGAATTATAATATATGGCTTATTTAATATATTGGTCTTATGCTTCTTTGATCACTTCTTTGAGATGAAGTAAGGGTGTTAGACTAATAAATCTTAGGTATACCTAATAAAAGAGGATTGGGAGATTGTCCTCTTATTTCAAATAGTGAAGTGATTGTCAAGTTCTAACCAGCCCACCTTAGGCGGAGAGGGGATCGACGGAGGACCCCTTCACCTTGGTTGGAGGAGGTCTTCACCTAATTAGATCACCTCGAGCGAAAAGGGAGTTGGCACTTGACCACCCACCTTAGTCAAAGAAGAAGATCAATGCTTGACCAAGCCACCTCGGGTAAAGAGGGGGTCAATGCTCAACTCCTCTACCTTGGTCAGAGGGACTCAATGCTCGACCAACTGACCTCGAGTGGAGAGGGGGTCAGCACCCGACCTGTGTCCCCTGAACAAAGGAGGACGTGAGCGCTAAACCTACTCACCTCGGGCAAAGAGGTGGTTAGCGCCTAACCTCTCCACCTTAGGTTAGCTTTGAGGGGGTTGGGTTTTTCCTAACTTCTATGTCTTGGACAAGCCTCATTTTATATAGATTGGGCTTTCTCGACTTGATTGAACTTGTGCCTTTCAGAGCTATTTTCAAGTGCAATCATTTTTTCCAATTCATGTCTTGAGTATATTTTATCTTGTGACAAATTTTTTTCATATTTTTTTAGGTTATCTTCGTACATCGATCGTTTTTATGCTTTTTGAGATGCTTCTTCATCAATTAGTACATTTTATATTCGATCCAAATGGACACTCATCAAAACTCATCTTTAATATGAGAGGAGAAAGATTGATCCCCTCTAAAAAAATTCCTCTTAGTTATAAGATAAGGCTCATTATCTCATTTGAGCCTATATGTTCTCCTTTAAGAGCTTTTTCTTTCTAGTCTTGATTTTTTTTTTATTTAAGGTGAGTTGATTATTGGTTCTCTTCTTGAAGGCAGATTGGTTCCTAAGTGTCTCATCCTTAAGGCATGTTAGCTCCCGAGCATCTTGACCTTCCAATACTAAGATAGTCAGTCCTAATGAACTTGAATATTCTTTAGGGTTTAAAGTCTACGAAAAATCTATATGATGGGAACTCAGTGATGAGAATATAACTCCTGAACCGCTTGCAAACTAAGAACTTTATCTAAGTAAATTTCGAGCTATAAGTACCTCAGCTCAGTCATCGTCCATATTGTCACGGATAAATTGTAAACGGCTTGTTTGGTATAATACTTATGTATGTTCGAGTCCTTTTCGGTTTGTTCTAGATTGTAAAGCTTGTAAAGGGCTTGCGAAAAGCTAAATGCCCCATTTGAGTGAGTTTGACAGCTATCGTCGGCTTGTACATAAAGTTTGCATCAGGTGGACACTTGTACTACATTTCGGTCTGTAGTAGATCAATTTTATACCTTTGTTGTGTAACCATTCTGAGCTTGTGATATCTATGGGTGGAATTTGCATTGGCTATAAAGTGTTTGCTGATATGTTTGCTTATGAATCTCATGCGAAGCGCATTCTCTATCCTATCTTCTCTTTTGCAAGTCATAAGGGATCGTAGGAGATTTCGGAGAGGCTGACTTTTGCGGACTGACACGCAATAGTGTCACACGACTTAGGCAAAACCAGCTAAGTCTGTGAGAGATGGTATCAGAACGGGACAAGCACATATAGAAACACTTAGCATGCAAACGTGAGGGACCTAACTGGGCTACGTTGAGGGCGGCCAACATGCGCGACCGTTTGGAAACAGACATGGAGTTATAGGGGAAGGAGTCGCTCGGAGGAGCGGGCATTCGAGGATGACATTCGGAGGAATGGCCAACCCTTCGCACAAGAGGCACCACGAGGACAAACAAGCTAAAAAGAATTACGTAGCGCACAAAGGTTGGGATGACTGAGTTCGAGCAGTGGCTTGATGTTGGCGCCCAAACTTGACGATGCTCGAGGTAAGCAAGGTGCTTGGCAAAGGATAAGATCGTGCAAGGTGGAATAGGTTATTCAGCGATCGAATGAGTTATGCAAAGCTCACAAAGGTGAGGGGAGTTACAAACTCAAGGAATTCGATACTCATACAAGGGTTTGTATGCAGATGATGGACTGTCCGTGGCCATCCCAAGGCGGTCGAAGATTGGCGCTATGGAGCATTGAAATTTTCTCTTTGGCATGTATAGGATACTTTCGTAAGAGGCTAAAGTATGCAACATGTTCAACATACTGCTAGACTCAGAGGGGCATAGTGGGAGCTGTATTAGCGATGAGTCACAATCTAGCATGTGCGTTTGCGGAGGCAGAACAGTGCATGGTTTGTTCAGCAAAGGCGGAGTGGTCCAAGGGGATGGTGGTCTCCAAAACTTTCAAAGGGAAGGAGGCAATGAGAGAAGTTGCTCTAACAGGACAGATATCCAGGAGGGATAAGCTCCGATTCTCCAGAGGGAGAATCATGTGCAATGAACCGCATCGGTTGTGGAGTACCTCAAGACAATGCTCGATGGATCGAGCGAGTGACGAGAAGTCGTTGCATGATCTCGCAAGTGACAATACGTTGGTAGACGTATAGTGAGATCAAGCGGGGGAGTGACCCAAGGCAACACAAAGTGAAGACACACTTGGAGCCGATAGGGAGATTGGATTCAACAGAGGGTTGACCCGTGGAATAGTGGGCACGAGGGCCACTATTAACACAATGCAAATCGAGAAGTAGAGCAATTTGGGAGTATCATGGTGATGTACCCAAGCCGCATGAAGAGAGTTGACATAGAAGATAAAACATGGAGTAAAGGCTTAGAGCTTTCCTTAGACAGAGGTCAAGGGCATAGACTCTTGCAAAGATAAGAGTAGAATCATGTCGTTCCATGGGTTTCTTATTCTGATAGAGCAGACTCATCTTGCATGGTGCCAAAGATGAATGGAACTTCGAGGCACATGCACCTTATCTCAGTGAAGCATTTGACGGAGGAACTGAGGCGACACCGCTTGCAGAGGCGAAGTTGGTGTCAGAAGACCTTGGCATGAGGCAAGAAAATATAGAGGTAGGTACTCTTGAAGAATATGCCACAATATTGCTACTCGGATTGCTATGAGGAAAGTGGTGCGGAGTGGAGATTGTGCTGGTAGGGGCAGAGTCCTAGGATCTAAACAATAGTGCTCCAATTTCAGTGAAGTCAGGGGACTTCAGAAGAGCTGCTAGGCGACGGGCTGCCCTAGAGCTATGCTTCGTCCGAGTGTGACCCAAGAGCGGGTGGACGAAGGTCGATTGCCAAAGGAGCAAACAAAATCGAAGGTGACAAAGGCTCTGCGATGTGTTGGCGGAGTCCACATATGGAGAGATCGCAGGTCCAAGTTCATACCACAAGAATCAGAATGCAAGGAGATGTCACCAGGAGGCGACATAATGCAGCGGATCGTGGTGTCAAGCGAAGAATGAAGAATCACCAACTTATGTGCGTATGTCATGGTAATGCAGTAAAGGAATGGACAATTGATACATCACTGTCGTATCAGGGGAAAGGGAAATCATCAAAGTAAGTTGAAGATCAAGATCGAGTTGAAAGATCAGGAGGATCATGCAGAGGTATGATCAGAGCTACCAAGAGTTGGACTTCTGCGTGATCAACAATGACTAGAGGATGTCAGCGGAGTATGAGGACAAGTCGAAGTCGGAGCCACGAAGCTAATCACTAAGAGGCAAAGAGGTGTAAACATGTACGATGACATACGAGTCCATACGGAGCATCAATGAATGTATCTATCAGTAGAGGAGCTTAGGATCTAGATTATCAAGAAGAGATGTAGATGTAACAACAAATGGTGTTGAGTAGTGTCGAAAAGATGAAGCATGACGTCCATAGGACTTAGTAACCAAAGGAGAAGCATTAAAAGAATGAGACTGCGAGTGCCGTATAAGAGTGCAGAGTGGATCTACCGATTATGAAGAAGAGATGTAGATGTGAGACAACAAATAGTAGTGTCATGGGCATTGTAGTGCCATGGTACCGCAGAGGCAGGACTTTCGGGGAGTCATCGATCCCTTGCTCTCATAGAGGGAGAGCGCTTAGTCGTGATATGAGCCGTGGATGAGGAGAATGCATTGGTAAACTCCATGTACCATGACAAGGCTAAAGGGCAGAGGCCAAAGAACTTTATAAGACCGATGTCAATGAATTTCTCATCAAGATTGTCATAAGCGAAGGACTTCAGGTCAATGTAAGAGTGGAGGACCAAGAAACGAAGCAGGCAGTATGTGATGCTGTACTTTTGCTACTCAGAGGAGTAGGCGACAGGAATGATGAAGAAGGCGGTACAATCCCAAAGGTGACCAAATCTATCAGAGACTTACTCCAAATTGGAGTGATAACTTCTTGCATTCCAGAAGTTCAATTGCATTAAGAATGTGAATCATAGTAGCTGACTCAGCGCAAAGATTGCAAACACTACAAGTGCTTCGGAAGTGTGAGCTAAGAGCAAGCGAAGTCTAGTAACCAGCTCAACGTATGAAGTACAACCTCGAGGAGGCGAGCGAAGTCAAGTAACCTTTGTCTTATTAACTCTCAAGAGAATGGGCGAAACTGAGTACCCCAACTCTCTTAGTTATCCAGTAGAGGAGCTCTGCATAAATTTAAAGACCATTCGAAAAGATGAATGAAAGATAATAGTTGTCAAATCCTCACCAATGGTGATCAGTGCTATTGGAAGTAGATTGTCTATTTCATTTTTCAACCGAATGTCAATCAAAAGCGGAAGTGATGCGAACCTACTTGGACGAGACAACTAAGTGAAAGAAGATTCAATAGGAAAATTTTATGGAGGAAGGACCTGAAAACTTCAAAGGTTACGAGGTGATGCTCATTAAAGCTCCAATAAGCATCTATCTAGTTCAAGAGATAAGAAAAATTTGAAGACTAGCGCATATTAAAGAAAGTCTTTTCCTTCATCAGATGAATCTGTAAGAATCAGCAAGGATCAGCATGACTCTGCCAACCTTATACTAGAGTCAGAGTCATTGGCAAGTTGAAGCAGCATGACGGATTAAAGTTCAACGACTGAACAACAATAAGTAGAGAACAATTGGGAGCCAAGGGGCGCATCGCGGTAGGAGCAGAAGATTGAAGATCTAGCAAAGGTAAGGAGTTGCATCATCAACGATGGTTTCGATAAGGACATTAAAGGAATAAGTGGGGGAGAATGTCATGGATGAATTGTAAACAACTTATTCGGTATAATATTTATGTATGTCCGTGTCCTTTTTGGTTTGTTTTAGATTGTAAAGCTTGTAAAGGGCTTGCCAAAGGCTAAATGTCTCATTTGAATGAGTTTGACAGCCATTGTCAGCTTGTACATAAAGTTTACGTCAGGTAGACACTTGTACTACATTTCGGTCTGTAGTTGACCAATTTTATACCTTTGTTGTGCAACCATTCTGAGTTTGTGATATTCATATGTGAAATTTACATTGGCTATAAAATGTTTACTGAAATGTTTGCTTGTGGATCCCATGTGAAGCACTTTCTCTATCTTGTCTTCTCTTTTGTAAGTCGTAAGGGATCGTAAGAGATTTCGGGGAAGCTGACCTTTACGAACTGACATGTAATGATGCTACACGACTTAAGCAAAACCAGCTAAGTCTGTGAGAATATGACATGATGTTTAGGTGTATTTGTTTGTTTTATAATACTATAGAGGTGGGACTTCGCGTTCTCCTTTACCTAGTAATTATGTCTTGTCTCTAATTATGGAGAATATTAGCCTCAGATAGTGCCCAACTCATGATGCTATTTGGTAGTGTTTATTGGGGAGTACTACTATATCGATATTAACCCAACCCATAAACTCTTTGTTGTCTACTTTTAATTATGCAAGATAAAAAAGTGGCTACTATTTGATTGCTCATAAAGACTTCAAGATTAATGGTGTCCTTTCTAACAATAAGGATTGGAAGGAGCACTTCTTTTATATAAGTATAGGTCAGGATTAAGGGTTTAATCTCACTTAGCCTATGCACTCTATATATGACACACTTCCCTTCCTATCTAGTGAGGGGATAGTTTAAGTCCTTCAATTGAAATATGTACTCTCTTATTCCAAATATATTAAGAAGATGGACGATGATTAGTTGATCGACATAGGTCTCTTCTTCGATTGGTCTCAACTTGAACAACACACTTCCCTAATGAAGTGATATTAAAACCCCCTCGCTAGTTGAGTGAAAGAGTATATGAAAAGTGGCTTTAAGCGAGTATATTATTCTTGTGTATGACCTCTTAATATTATCAAAAGTGCATGACATATTAGAGCATCCGATATATCATAAAATAACATTTGGGCATTGAATGTTACAATATACTTCATTGGATTGATACTATAATTAATGCTTCCATGGGTGGGAGATGAATGTTTGCTCGAATTAGTTCCTCTTGGATTTACTAAGTGAATGATGATCGATCCATCTTAGATTCAAGTAGGGAAGAGTGAGGGTCATACAATCTACTGAATTCCATAGTTGAGGACTAAAGTGCGCCCTCGAGTAATAATTTGATAGGCCTTGGGTGCTCTTGAGATATCAGCATCACATCAGGTTAGGAAATCTTGGTGGGCATTGTTTGTGGTAGTTATAGGGACTATGGTTAAGTTAATGACATTACTTGTTGGACCAAATAGGACAAAAGTGAAGCGACAACCTGTATTGTTAACATTTGTATTTGCTGGATAAGATTTAAGAATACCTCGACAAGGATGAGAAGATAGCCCAAGATCGTCGTCTCTGGAGGTAAGAGACCTAAGTCATTAAATAGAAACTAGAATTGTATTAAAGTTTGCATCGAGGTGGATGCATCAATGTCTAGAAAGGATGGCTGTTGCCACATTTGGATGAAAGTAACATGGGTTAGATACAATGCTTCTTCGTTCAAGTATTCATTGAGAGAATCAATGAGCGGGTGTTTATGCAACATTGGGCCCTCATTTTAGTATAAAAAATATTATAGGAAGATATCATTGACGTTCAAATCAACCCGAGGTGATTCAAACCTGTGTGCATCGGATTATTTTATCGAGTTTTCGAGGAGATTGTTCGAGGTGCCACATACATAAAGATTAAAGTTGAGAGAGATTTTTTAAGTTAGTTCATTTGATACTTAAGTTAGTAACTGAAGGTAAATTGAGTACGATCGCCAATGATAAAAAATGAACTATTGATTATGTTAAAAATAAATTTTCATACATGATAATAAAGGGACATCATATTATGTGAAATATTTTTTGAGAGGACAATATTTAACCATATTTAACAATCTTAATTTAACCTCTTATCCACTCATGTAATAAGGATAAAGATAATCCATAACTATTTACTTTGGATATATATGTTTCTAGGTATATATCTCCTTATTTGACTTCACGTAAAAATATATGTCAAATGATGATTAAATGATAATATCTTTCTATGTAATATATGTAACTTTTATGATAAAAAATTTTAAAATTTAATTATTATTCAAGATAACGATATGGACAATACTTATATACTTTTAGGCCCATATTGTATGATTGTACATGTCCAAGTTCCAAGTTGAGGTTTTGGTCCTACTACTAGTTTTGGATCGGATTGGCTGATAGGATATATATAGAATATGCATAGAATATTAGATATATATATAATATTATTCATATACAATAAATACTTAGAAGATAAATATATATAGAATGTGCATGTTTGATGGCGATCAACAATGACATGAGTTCACATGGGGAGTACCATCAAACAATTGGAACGATATCATCACATAAAATTCCACAGGATGATGCAAACGACCATTATAAATCCAACTTTTCAGGCTCTGCTCACAAAATGCACGGACCCACGTCACCTGCCACGTGTGCCCCACCGTCCTTCCGAGGCCCACGGCTTTGACCAATTGCGCGCTGCGTCACGCGTGAGTCACCTATTGGGCCGCCTCGGCGCGTTCCGGCTCGGCTGCCTCAGCCAGGCAGCGGCGTAGCCCACCCCGCCCCACCGTCGAAAAGGGCAAGCGAGACATAGCGACGGATCAGCTGTCTGTGACGATACAGAGTACAGGGAAACTACCCCAAACACCAGAAGTCCCGAACAAAGCCACGGAATCAGTGGGATCCACGCGCGCTTTCTTTTCCTGGACCCTGGCTGGATAGGGACAGCCGTGGCGCACTAGCCTCGGAGCCCCGGTGAGGACGGAGGGCGTTTCCGTAATATTGGACGACGCAAAGCAAACTATTAGGTCGCCTCATTCCGTCTCACTATTCCTACATTGTCTGAATAAAGAGTGGGGAGAGCAAAGAAAGAGAGAGGGATAAAGAAAAGGAGATAGAGAGGGGGGAAGAACGAGAAGGGGGAAAAGGGTGGGCTTCGCCTGCGTCGTTAATGGCGGTTAGGGTTTTCCATTCGTCGCCCTAAACCCGCCCGTTTCTCCATCTCTTCCCCTGTTCCTCTTCCTCGTCCTCGGAATCTTGGGTACCTTCCCCCTTGAATTGTCGCGGGAGGAGCTGCGGTGGCGGCGGGCTGGTGATGGGCGCCCAGGGCAAGACGTCCAATTCCTCGAGTTCTTTGGTCAGTTCTTTCTAGGGTTTCTGAAAATTCGTTTCCTGTTAGGGAAAGATCTTGGGTGCCCTAGTTTTTGTGATCGGCGCTTGTCTTTTTGAATCCTTTTGATTTTTGCACTGTTCTTGCTATCTTAGGGCCTCGTGTTCCCTTCTTGTTTGGTAATCCACTGGTTCTGCCACTGTGGTTATGGGCGCTTGTTATCAGCGTAGCCGCTCATCTCGACTGTACCAATTTCTTTTCCTTTCGGTTTTTGTTTTTGTTTTTGATTCGTCCAGGGAATCACTTCCGTCAGTGACTAGCCCATTTTATATCGTCATATGTCCCGGGTTTGCCTGCATTAAGTTCAGGAGACGTGGCTTATTTGGTTTTGCTATAGTTTAATTTTCCAGCATTATTTTCCCTGTGGTTTATTTTTGTTGGCTGTCATTCTTTTCGTATTCTGCCGTTTCACGTTACCTACACATTTGATATTTGGCAATAACCTGTATTCTGTTGTTTCACGTTACAGAAAGATACACTTGTTTTTTAGGCAGCTTAAGAAAGTCAATTTCCTCATCAATAAACTGATATACTAGCATAACAGCAAAAAAGGGAGGCTGCAATGGTGGTATATGACATGTATCTTAGAATTGCATAGTCTTAACTGTGCTCCTCTAATGTTTGCATGAATTCAAAAGCTGAAATCTCAAAACAAAACAATAAATATTTTAGCCTTAATGAATATATAACAAAACAAATAAAAGCGGAGCATATGGCACACGTTCCTGAAAAACATCGTGCCCCTTAATTTGCAGTTGGATTTGAACTCTTGAAAGCATGTCAAAGTATTTGGTTAAATGACATGGATCAAGGATTTTAATTTGCCAGAAAATTAACGTAAGCTAGTTGCTGGATGGTTCACTCAATAACATTTGGCATTCACTGTCCACGTGGTGCTTATACAGCGCTGTTGATGCCTTTTTTTTATTTTTGCATCAACTGTAAATCTTTTGTTATTTGCTTTAATTATTTTGCTTCCCGTTGGATCATTTTGGAAAGAGCCTTAGTAACACCCTGAGCCCTGCACTTGAATCAGTGACTGTCATGTCAGGAATGGTATATTAATTATATCACATTGTTGCATCTTCTTTTACTTGTGTTGTGCCTAAAACTATTACGTTGATTCTTACTTTATGTGGCATCTAGTCATATTTAATTTCAATTCTAATTCTTGTCAAAATTCTTAGCTCCCGCTGTGCTAAAATATACATAAACTTTTTTGTAGCTCTGGTCTAGTGTTGTCAAAAGCGCCAGGCACTATGGCAACAAGTTGCCTTATTGCTAGAGGCTTTAGATGTTTGTTTAGGTGCTCACCTGAGTAAAGTAATACACTCAGCTCGTGAAAATTGTGAAAATATATCCAAGAATAAAGAAGTTCATTATTTCATTAAAACAAGAATTTAATCAAAATGAGTTCTATATCATTACATATGTAAGATGATTATCATCGAAGCACCAAATTACATTAGCAGAGCTGTCTATAGAGTACTCGATCAACAAAATTATAATCACATTGCTTCATTTTTTATTATCAAAACAAGAAAATTCAAACATTTATCATTCAAGACCTCTAATGATAATCGAGGCTCACCGACACCATCAACAGTATCTGTTTGCCTATGCTCCTCACCACTTAGTTTATATTTCTTAATATCATCTTCTATTTTATCAGAATTAACCTTTTCTTCTTCAATATTTATTATGCTTGAACTTGACGCTTTTGCGCTTGTTTGTAATCTTGGTTGTTGTCTAGTATAATCTTGTTTTTCCAAACGCAAATGCCCTTGTTTTGTCACCCATTATCAAATTTTGATCATAAAAAACCACATTATCTTTTGCATTTGACATGTTAACATTCATCTTTCAGTTAATTATTTATTTAAATCATTGGTACCATTTCAAGAATTAGGATCAATTGGATTCCACAAATTAAGACTTCAGTGCTTGATTTTACTTAATATACTATAGGTAGTAATATCTTTGATATTTTAGTTGGTTTATCTACTTTACATGAGTTTTATATTAATTTGAGATTGAATTAGTATTTATAGAATAAACAGGCATAGAAAGGGTCAATGTGTGAGTGGCAAGGGAAAAATTTATTGGGTTGGCAGCTAAGGTGAGGCCTAGGTGAGCCTCTGATTGTCTAACACCTCAACCGAGGTGCTTGCCCAGAAGTTGCCTAGTTTAAGACTTTTAGCCTAGGGTACTTCGAGGTGCCCTATGCACCTCCAAAGAGACTTCTTCTGGAGAGAGCACTGGCAAGATTCAGTTTTAGTTCTGAATCCAGTGACATTAAGTCCCTTCTTTGTAATTAATCCTTGGTACCTTGAGAGACAGAGCTGCTTTTTCCTCTTTGCCCTCCCTATCTTATTACTATTTTTTTGTTGCTGTCTCACATGGCAGTGAATTGCAAATATAGTGGTGATTGGATGACAGACATGGTGAGAACTGACAGTGAATGCAGACACAATTGTATCTGCTTTTTGCTTCGCAGTCATGCTTTTATTTTCTCCTGCCTCTCTCTTATGGCTACTGGCTGTGCTGTCTTCTGTCCTCCAACTTTCCCTTCACTGGCTCGAGCTGGTTTTTGGTGATACAGCTGAGGAATTGGCTGATGTTAAACCGGTCTATCTGATGGACCATTATATAACAGTTGAGATTAGTCAAATTTCTATATTATCTAATTTGATTTCGGAAAATGATTTTTCACACATTTTATGGATTTTTTTGTTCATTTTTCCTTCTTCTGAAGTCAACATCATCCGTTTTTGTTTATTATCTCCTAGTTGATTTGTTTACACTGCAGCTTATGATGAATTACCAAACTAATTGGTTTATAAATGGTTCAGCGTGTTAAGGTTTACCGGTTGAACGATGAAGGTAATTGGGATGATCAGGGCACAGGGCATGTCAGAATTGATTATTTAGAGGTTTTGTCTTTCTCCTGTGACCTTCATGTAATATCTGTAAATTTTTGTTCATTTAATAATATTTGGAGCTTATTATTATGAAATTCGTAATTTTATTTGTCATGGATATTTGTATCCTTTTTTTTTTAATTATCGCTTGCCTTTTCTGATTAATGATGATGCAAAAAAAAAGAAAGTAGATATTTAAACATAGAGATTGGCTTAGACTTGTAAACTAAAGCTGCTTATGGCGCTGTTGGTTTTTAGTAGGGGATATGGACGTAGTTCACGCATGCACAATTCTGTTGCTTTAGAACACGATGTATGAATCCTTTTTGGCTTGATAACGAGAAATATGGGAATTTTTTGATTGGTGATTGGTCATGCAAACCGTGTACTGAAGCCATCTCAATTGCAACACTTAATTATTTGCCAAGGGAGTAAGAATAGGTACCATTCATATGGTAATGCATTGCAGCTGTTGTAGGCTTTTCATATACCAGTGATCTGATAGTAGCTATCAGATCATAACATCTCATCCATAGGTTTAGTTGTGAGTTTGAAAACAAGTTATTGGTGACTTTTCCTGAATCCTTACCATAAAAATAGGAGATCAATAAATTTTTTTAATTAAAAGCACTGAATTATAAAAAAAACATAATGGTTCTTTTAACGGTATTTAGCCCAACAACTAGTTCTGTGATCATACTCTTCACCAGTTAATAACTTAATATACATGTTTAAACATAGCTCTTTTTCGTTATTGCATCATCATGTCTTCAGGGGACCGAGGATCTTGGTTTGATTGTGGTTGACGAAGAAGAGGATGACTTTTTACTCAAACATTCTGTCTCCTCAAATGATATCTACACAAGGCAAGAAGGTGTATGCTCTTTTTTTTTTCTTTTTAAATATTTGGGCTGGCAAATTATCCCTAAGTTGTTCATTTATTTGTTCCTGAAATGTCATGTTTCTTGTGAACTTAAGATACCATAATCTCATGGAAAGATCCAGAAGCAGAAGCGGAATTGGCACTTAGTTTTCAGGAGGCTCCAGGCTGCTGCTATATATGGTAGTTCATTTTGGTATCGTTGTCCTCTTTTGCAGTCAGTTTACTGAAGTTTTCACTTTCATTTGTATAACTTGAAAAATACACCAATATTGTGCTGATGTTTTTAGGGACCAGATATGTGAAATTCAGAGAAACCTCCATTTTAGTAGTCTTGGTGGTAAGTTGATATTTGCAATCTTTTTAAATACTTTAAGACATCAAGCTTGCTTATAATTCCAAACATGCGATTTTGTAGATCTTGAGGTTGGCCCTCGTCCAGCGATGGAAGATCTTGAAGCTACTAGCTCTTTATTATCTAATGGTAGATTTTCTCATCGATATGCATTATAGCCTTTTTTATCTTTTTTTGCAAAGATTCATTACCTTTTCTGTTTGAATTGTTTTGTTGTTTTACTGAAGTTTAAGTTTTTCAGACATCTGAAATTTATCAAATGTAAACTGATCATGACTAACTTGCTTTACAAATTCATAATGGCTTGTATTCCATTTATTCTAATTGGTGTTGACATGATCAAGATAAGATGCTCTTATCAGGGCTTTCTTTAATTCAAGTAGGGGACCGATCTACAAATTATCTACTAGAGAAGTAAGCTATTAATCTAAATTATTATTTCAATTTCGTTAAAGAGATGTAACAGGTAAGTTTGAGCCCTGTAGCTTTACATCATCAATATATAGGTTTCACCTGGGAAGACTTTTTTTAAAAGTAACCTCGTCATTATCTCGTCATCATCCTTCAACATCAAATTCTTCATAATTCATATAGAGCTCCTACTAGCTAAACAACTTGTTTAGCATATATTATAACCATATTAGAATTCTGATACACTAAATGGTTTCTAAAACAGCTGCTGAAATTAATGTTGAAATTAATCTGAAAATATCTAAAATAGAGAAGTCAATCATAAAAGTTTGAAAGCCCTTAAAGGAGTTGTGAATATAAAGGATTTCCATTTCAACTTTATTGCTCCATGTAATTTGTACTTATCATTTGCAGGGGTGGTATACGATTCCAATACGAGAGTAATTACAGAAACATGTCCATGTATTATACTTATCTCAATTTGGTAAAGACTAGCTCAGTTCTTCTAAAGATTGATCTTAACATTTTTTTAGTAGATTAGGCCAACTATATTCAAACCTTTGGGTTGAGCTGAGTGAAGCAGGGAATCAAACTTCAATTGGAGCGTTTTTTCCCTGAATGCTCCAACTTTCTTTCCAGCAGACCTATTTTAAGTTTTTAAGTTTCCCTTATTAGCTTGATCATCCAGTTTCTTGACACTTGTCGATATCCTCTCTACCATTCATGCCTTTCTTGATCCCATGCCTCTTGGCAATTGATCGAGAAACAAGAGCCTTCTCACTGATTGCAAAGTTTCTACCCATCATTATAAATAAGGTTAATTTTCTCTTCTTTCTTTCCCATCTTTGATGCTGCTGATTGGTATTCTATGATTCCTTCTCTTTTTGATCCTTTTCCTCCTTTTCCCCCTTGTGCTGCTGGAAGCCTATATCAGCATGGCCATCCATGAGCTGTGTTGTTGTCAGGTATCTGACTGTCTGTCAGCATGAGACCTTGAGCAGGAAAGGCAAATTTTGGTCTTGTGATTTGGGTTCATCAGAATTCTTTCTTTTTGTGTTAAGCAATGACCAGATTTACAATATTGTCTGTGTTAACGAACTTGAAACAACACTTACTGAATCTTCTGTTGGTAGTGTCCGAAATTGCTGATAGCAGAATGCTGCCCTAGATCGAGTTAGTTCAGGATCCCATGGGAAATTTGGTGTGTCTGAATTATTTGGTGCATCTGAGTGCCCAAAATTTCTGAAAATTCTGGTAATGGTAATAAACTGAGTTTGTGACCACGTGTTGAAGGCACAACATATAGTTGGATGCATTTTCTTTTCTGAAAAATTTCAGCAGGAATATTTCCTTGCAAAATCTTATATTTTTATTAAACTTTGTATCAGCACCAAATTGTTGTAATATTCTTGTTTCTTGCTTTACCTTTTAAACCTTATGTACTTTCCTTTTAGGCTTTGTCAATGCATTTCTACATATTGTATCAAATATAATTTTGTTTCTTGCAGAATATTCAGTTTAACTTATTTTAGTCATTTTCTTAATCATTTTTGGTTATCTTTTACAGATGAGTCACTTCGTACTGTTAATAGTGAACTAAGAGATCTTCCATCCATTTCATTATCCAGTCTTCCATTAATTTTGAAGGTATGGAATGTCCAGAATTCCCACTCATTCTTTTACACTTTTGTGCTACTTGTGATTGTACCCGTGCATGCACAAAAAATAGAAGTCGTGTCATGATATGCTATGTCACTAACATCCTATGCTGCTACTTGTTTTTCATACCTTTGGAGGATTGTTGTGTATCCTTCTCTGTCGAACACTAATTTGCACCGAAATCCAACTATCTGGATGGTTGTGCAGCTGAAAAGCTCTCCCACAGAATGAAGATTTCAATCTTCACTGGTGCCCAAGCTTTCCCATATATTGGGGTTTTAAATACCCAATTTGTGCCCTGTGTGCATAGTATATTCAAAAAGGATATTGATTTACAAATTTCTGTATTTTTTTGGATATTCAGTTGTCAAATTTTGCAGTCAGTCTTTATTCATGAATATACATATTATTGCTCTTCTGTGCATTGTTGTTATCTTGTATGGCTTTTGTTATTTATCAGTTTGTGACTGTCTTAACCTATTTTTAAGCTGACAGTAGATAAAGCTTGGTTCATGGAATTGTGTTTGATGTACATGTTTCAACAGCTATGATTCTCTTTCTTCTTCGAATACACTCCCAACTTAGAGAAAGGACTTAAATTTTGAACTGGTACTCGAGAAAGGACTTAAATTTTGTTCTGATACCACTTTCAGTTACCGGTCAGATCAATATGATATTGGTATACTGACTTGTATCGCTTGGTATCATCAGAAAACAATAACAAAAAAAAAAAGTCTGGTACAACTGAGATTTGATTCCTTGGATAATACTTAACCAGATTATTTACTGTGATCTGGCTCTTTTCTTGATGAAATATTAAGTTACTGGCTTACTGCCATACCAAAAGAATAATGCTCAGATGTCTTAAACAACCAATTTTTTCTGTCTAGAAATTCAAAATATGAATACTTACATGGTCATCAACACAAATTCACTGGTGCACTAAAATAAATGGCAAATAGTTTGATAATCTTAAACATCTTTTATTAATTCTTCCAACACTTCTGATTGTCTGGTACATGATTTTAGATCCAAGTTTAGTTTGCAATAATTTTTTGTAGTTGCTTTATCTATTTCCTGGAAGCAAACTTTACTGTGAAATATTAAGGAAATAACTTGATGCGAGTTCTTCTGAACTATATCTATACAATTTATTTAAAACTGATAGAAGCTTGATTGAAACTCCTGAAAATGGCTGAAACTGGACAAAACTTGATAGAGATTTCAGTGTGGATGTGTTATTTAAATGCCTGGCAAACCCTTTTCTCATAGCATTGTGATTAGACTTGTATATTAATCTCTTACTGTTTCCTGTGTCTTTAGTGTGCTCCTGTGCCCTTGAATTTCACTTTTTTGCTTCATTGATGTGCTAAGTGAGATAATTGGTTGGGAATTGGGATCATATTATTGTTCTTCGTTGTTTTGTTTTGTTTCTCTACATTGTCTTTGGTGTGCCACACAATTATTAAAACCTTAAAACTGATGGTTTATCACATGTGCAGACTGTAATGGAATGTGGTATCATGGATCAGATGCGTGTTGGAGAATTGATATTAAAAGATGTAAGCTTATTGCTAACCTTACCCAAAGGAATCTACGTAAGCTTATGAACATGAGAGTTTTCAGCTGGAAGTGTAGCTTTGAAATGTTCTTCTTGTATTGGTTGCTATTTTGATACAATTTTTCCTATTATGCTATAGAATCTTAATTTCTGTTGGCATGTTTTGATTTATGTGTATACCTGGAATGGTTGTTAAACACCGCTGATGGGGAACATGAAACTCAAGATTTTAATTTAAGTGAAAAATTTATTCATGGTCTCCATCTTCTTGTTCTGTTGATTGCTATTGGGAATTTGTATCAGTTGTCCACTGGTATAATTTTTGTTTGTTCAACTTGTAAAATTTGTGCACATTTTGTTAACGTGCTGTTTGTTGTATTTGCTTATAGCAACAAAAATCTTGGAGTTGGCTTGTCCCAGCAATTTTCACTTTTGTTTCTGTTTGATGCCTGACATTAGAGGGTAGGGGTACAATCTAATTGAACAGTCTAACATGTGGTTTCATCGTGTGATTTTTTGATAAGGGAAGTTGTGTTTTTGTAATATATTGACAACATGACATGCATAATGAAAAATTCTCTCAATTAAATCTCATTTTTTGGGATGTTTGTGTTTTGATTGTGTACATGTTAGATATTAATTGAGATATTCTGTTTTTTGTGGAGTTGAATTTGAGATATATAGGGACATGAGTGAGGCTCCTATCAATGCAAGGTCTATGAAGGCTCAATATATGTTGATTTCCCTTTGCAAGCAAAGAAGTTGTTTTTGTGACCTCAAACTGCAAAGGGACAAATCTTATTGTGATCCAGGGATCACCTTTAAACTGAATTTGAGATAATAAATAAAATTAATGATTTATCTTAGTTTGATTATCAGAGGTTCTTGTTATCTTCTTCACATTTTAGAAGAACTGTTTTATTCTATAATTTCTTCATAATGAATAAGTCATGAATGCTATTAAATTTGCTTATTATATTTTGCTTTGGTTTGTATTACGTATTCTAATGTTCGAATTCCTAGTTTTTTTCAACACAAATTTGTTTGAATTCAACGAGGGGTCAGATCCTTGAGATGTCTAACAACATTCTGTGTTAAATAACAAAATTTATTCTTTCAAGAGGTCTTGGCAAGTTTGCTAGAGTTATGAGAACTGCACTTTATCTTTAATAAAACATGTTCATGGTGGGTAGTGTTTATATTATCCTAACTTAAAGAAACAGTACATAGATTTATCACAAGGTAAGACAAAAAGTATATGTTCATGTTTAACAAGGAATGCATCAAAGCTATATTTGCATTAACCAGATCTACATTGAAAAATTTAATCAGTTGTTTTCCACTTGTGTGGTGCAGCAAGATTTTTTTTCCAAGCTTGTAGATCTTTTCAGAATGTGTGAAGACTTGGAAAACATGGATGGTCTTTACATGATATTTAGATTGGTGAAGGGTATTTGTGAGTACTGAGAACCTCTGCTTTATATCAATACATTTTTTATGTTCAACCTGTTTCTTATGCTAACGATAGTTTCTTTTTGGTGATCTGTAGTTTTACTAAACAACCCTCAGATTTTCGATAGAATTTTTGCGGAAGAATACATTTTGGACATTATTGGTTCCCTAGAATGTAGGTTCTCCTTTTCAGCTCCTGTTTTCTCTCTTACTAGTGTTTTTAGAAGTGTATATGTTTTTACATGAGTGGAATTTGATTGTATATATGCTTCTTAATATGTTATCTAATATTTCTTGCTGGTTAAATCTGGGTTAGATAAATGATAGCTATCATTTATTTAACTCCTTGTTACTCCATACTTTGGGTTCCTTTGTTTGTTCCCAATTTAGCTGGTATAAAGTTCATACTTGTGCATTTAACCCTGCTTTTTGGATATGTACCCTAAAAAGTGCTATTGATTTTGTTTGTTTCTATTTTCATTACAGCACTTAAGATGATCCTTCTATGTAATAAAATGCACAAGAAGTGTATGCGGTATACAGTAGTGAGTCTTGATTAATGGTTCTGTAACCACATGCTATTTTCATGGTGTCTAGGCCGATACGGATGGTAAGTGCTATTTATTTACATATGGTCAGGCATGTTGCTGTTCTGACATTTTGACATAATGCCAGTAGGTGGTGGAAAATTTAATAGAGGATAGGAGAGGGAAATAACAATTAAAAAATGTCGACATGGAAGAAGAAGCCTCCAACGAGAGGAGACCTCCAGTGATCTTTGACAATCTCTAGAGACCTGTGGATCATCTTTGATGAATCTTTAGTGAGGCCTCCTTGTGGTGGTAACCTACCAAATACACATCCAGATCTAATTGGAAGGAAAGGCCAAGAGAACTTCTATTGGGCCATCATTTTAATTATTTCAGGTTCATCAGTTTAATTCGTTAGTAGTTGATATAAGTGAGAAAAAATGGCAGTAAACATTTGCCAGATTGCCCGTATTTGTGGTCTAATGTGGTCATGGGTATTAATGATGTGGTATCCTAGTCCATGCAGAAACATAGGTTCTTGATCTTGATAGCTGAGCTTGGCACACTGGCTTTTTAGTTGGTTTTGGCATCACAAATGCTTAGGTAGAAGTAGGATGCTTTCATCCAATAGCATCATGTTTTCTAAAGTAATGCCTTCTGATGCTTTGAGAGGTGAAATGTCTTTTTTTAAAAGCATTTTAATGACCATGTTTTCGAAAGTACTGCCACATTTACATTGTTCCTTTTCCTTTTAGATTGATTAAATTAAAAAAAAAAGTCCTCCAGCCATACTATTCAACATGTTTTGCTATGCCAGCCCATGGTAGTCTGTCTGATTCTGCAAGCTATCATGGCGTATGTCTGCATGCTCTGCATGACTTTGTTACTGTGATCTGCGCATAAAATTGATGTATGCCTGAGGGGTCGATGTTGGTGCCGTTTGATGTGCATGCTCCAACATGGAGTAGGATAGACTCATGCATTCAGCCATTGCTGAATTCCTCTTGCACCAGGAAGATCATTTGAAGTTTTTCAGTTTTGGAGCATGTGTCTTTGTTGCTAACATGAGGACACAACAGTTTATGACTTTATTCACCAAGGGAAGAAGAGGGGGATTTGGTGAAACTGGTGATCAACGAGTGCTAAGCATTCGGCATTTGTACTGTGTAGTAGTCAATATGATGTTTGGTGATACAATTTGCTTCAGATTGAAAAATCCATTGTCATTGGACCGTATATAATTATCTTAAATGGTAGCCATGAAGTACATAAACCTAGTTAAGTTTTTTATTTTTGTTTTGGCAGCGTTCCTAACTGCCGTGCTTTCTAGAGTATTAAATTGATACTTTTCTCACAGACTTTTTGTTATTCTTTGTTTTAATGAAGTTTCTAACAGTTAATAATTAGCTATCTGGCATGTTGACTTATCAGCTGTTTTGAAGTCATTTACAATCAAGTTTATTCATATCTGCTTTTTAAGGCAATACCTGCTGGTACATATTTTGCCGCAAGAACTCTGTTTTGTGGTCATCTTGTTCTGAAGCTGTAGTTTTTGTCCAAATGTTGGTAATTATGGTAAAATTACATAGGTGTTACAAATATATATTATCCACACTGAGGGATATTACTACAGTTCTTAATACCTATTGTGTTATACTGATATTGATTTTGTTGCTTTGGCCTTGATAAAAATTATTATTATTATTATGGTTCATTGGTTGCAACGAAAAGGACACAAATGGGATTTCACTTAAAAAGAAATACATAAAAAATAACAGCAAGTTGTTTCGGTTTGAGGATAAGGCAACCAAAACCTCTTTCCTTTTTCTTTCCCGGTGTATAGGATATAGGAAAAAAAATTCTAAAACATGCTCTTTTTTATGAAAAGACATCTTGAAAGGTCATAGGATTCTGGTAAAAAAGAAGTTTCTTTTTGTTTACCTGAGGAATTGCTCAGAAAAATCATTAGCTTTCCTGCTTACTTGGAACTCAGTTACTGATTTTTATACAGTTTTCCTACCTAATAAACATTAAAAAGTTCTCCAAGAAAAATATTTTTGTGTGCAACTTAGCGCACTCTTATTCTGTTTATGATATGTGATTTATGCTCCTGCTTTTCTGTAACTCATCTCCATCACAACACTAGAAGATGGTTGGGCAACCTCCAATGCAGAGTATAATGAGCAATCTGATTAGTTGAGTTCCCACCTCTTTACTGCCTTTCGGATGTCCATCATTGCCCATCTATTTGTGGTTGGGCCTTGGAAGATCAAGTCATTTCACATGACTGCCTTAGAGTTAGAGGACACTTAGAAATTTGTGGTTGGTGATAATTACGGGCTTGTTGGTGATGCCGAGATTAATGATTTCTATGAAGTCATGTGTGCCTGCATGATCCAGCCAGGGCAAGAGGTGGCAACGGACTGCTCGACGAGAGGTAATGCTGGCAGATCCCAGGGAATCTTGGTCTCACCACACCCCCTTTGCTGAAGGTGTTGGTGCTATTTTGGTCTGCTGTTCTCTGCAATGGTGATAATCGAACTAGTGATTTGTGGAACTGTCAGTGCCACCATATGCTCCCCTTTGGTAGGCCTGATGTCAAGAAGACAAAAGGACAGAATCATCTATTTAAATAAATGAAAGCAAAGGTTTTTGCTCATTATTTACACAAGATCAAAAGGAAGGGGAGGAAGGATAAAAAAATTATCTTGCTGAAAGGTGCTAAAATTTGTTGTATAATTGTTGCTTAGCAAAATTGAGCGGATAGAAGAGAAAATAATACAAGATCTGATGATGCTTTCGAGGAATAAGAAAAGAAATAAATAAGCAAGGACCGATAGAAAAAGATATGGATTATTTTTTAATCATATTGTTGATTGAGTGGTGATGTTCGCAAACATATTCGGTGTTTATTATTTTTTCATTGGAAGGGATGTCTCTAATTGTATAGACCTGAATATTCTTTTAAGACATAATCGAGGTTAATTTGGTGATGTTGCTCCTCTGCGGCTTGGGTGACTATGTTTCTGGTTAGGAGCTTGGACCACCCTTTTGAACTGAAGTTAATTTGCTTTGAATAATTACTAGAATAATATGCCAAATACTTTTAATCGAAGTCCATGACAGATTAAATCTTGGATCAAGTTTCTTAATGCTTTATATAGATATGTCCTTTGTAAATGCCACTAGTTTGTAGGTTGTTCTCATTTTTCACTTTTAGCCTTTGTATGTCTCTGTTCGCTGCTGATCGACATTTTCTCTGATTGATTTCTGAGATGGTCAGGATAGCTTTGATCATGTTATTACACATGTATTTGGATTAGGCAGTGACTTTGTTGTAACTCTTTTGTATAAATGATCAGATATCAAGCTATCTTTATTACATCGTTATTCTTCGATATATCATGCAATGGTTGTGATGAATATTTTTCATGATAATTGTGAGTTGATGATTATAACACAGGAAGGTTTTTAGTTGGAGTATTATTTTCTATATAAACTTCTTTTGAAAAATGATATATTTGTCTTAATTTATTTTCTATATAAACTTCTTTCTCTATAAACTTCGTGTAGATGATCCTGAGGTCCCTCAAGTGCAGCGGCACCGTTCATTTCTTAAGGAGCATGTTGTTTTTAAGGAGGTCAGTTAGTTGAAAGTCACCACCAAATTGATCATCTTATCTTCTTGATTGTGTTTCAAAGATTTGGTCTTCTGCAGGCCATCCCCATCAAAGACTCTTCTGTACTTTCAAAAATACATCAAACTTACAGAATTGGTTATCTCAAGGTCAATAACACTTGCCTAAATTCAAGCTACTGGCTTAATTTGCATTAAGTGACATCTCACTATTGTTGTGACAATTTTAGGATGTGATTCTACCACGGGTTTTAGATGATGCTGTACTAGCAAGTCTCAACTCAATGATTCATGCTAATAATGCTATTGTGAGGATCTCAAAATCTCAACCTTTTGGTCTTTGTTTATTTCATTGAAACTTTTTCTCTGACTTTTATTTTGTGTTACATGATCCTTTGAAGGTCATTTCCTTGTTGAAAGATGATGTATCTTTTATTCAAGAAATATTTGCAAGGATGAGGTTGACCTCCACCTCAGTCGAATCAAAGCGGGACCTGGTAACACAGAATTATTCCCGAATACTTTATGTAACTGTTATACAAGCAGACTTTTAATAATGTTTAATTTGATATGAATCAAGTAATTTCTGCATTTAACTGGGTATCTGTTATATTAATTTGTATTAGGATCCTAGCAGCACTTGGTCTTTATTGTGAGCTGAAATGGGAATAATTCATTGTTTGACTTCTTCTGAGCTGAAATGGGAATAATTCATTGTGTATGATAGTGTCCTCCAAGGAGAGCCATAATATACTTGTTTTACCATGTGACTTATTTAGTTATCCTTTTATTTTACTAAATTCCAAATGTCATGCTGCTTAAAGCTATATATTGCTGAAGGATTTTGATAACACAATGCCAAATGAAGATGTTTACGTAGCTAGTGAGGTTATTAGAAAAAAATAGAATAATAAATACATATGAACAAGTAGGAATAGTTTTAATTTAGGATAAAATGAAGAGGAAGCCATTTTAAGGTAGTATATACATGTTTGAAGAAGTGTTGATAAGTCAGTGAATGAGGTAAGTCAATTAAAATTACTTGTTTAAAAGGTAATAGAAGGCCTAGAAAAATGTAATTAGAAACTTTAAATAGTGATTTGGTGGATCCTAATTTGACTAGTGATGCTTGCCCTCAACATAGCATGATGGTTAGGGGTGTTCAAATCAGTTCGAACCGAACTGTTACATGCTGAACTGAACCGATCCAGAACAACCAATTCGGTTTGGTTAAAATAAGGTAGTTTGAATCGGAATGAGTTCGGACCTGCCTAACTGAATTGGTTCAAAATTGGTTAATCTGGTTCGGTTAACTGGTTAACTGGTTTCTAATTTCAAGCAATTTAAAAAATATATATTTTTCCTAAATATTCTTTCTATCTAGCACACAATCCAATGCAGAAGGTGAGGGAAAGATGACAACGTAGATAAGAAAAAAATGAGAGAAAATAAGCTAGATGCCTTCTTCTACAAATGCAAAAAATTTAATTTCAACAATCCATTGATTCCTATAGTAAGAATGTATTTTGTTAAATTGTTGTCCCATTTGCTTGTGACAAGTGTGTTGCTTATTGATTTTTTTATCATGTAAATTGTGTGGTTCATTATCAGATTAGTAATACTAGTTTTTACATCAGATCTTTCTGCAGATTAGTAATACTAGTTTTGATGCCTCATGCACATGACAAAAAGCTTAGAAGCCTTATCCATATTGATTTTGCACAATTCCATGAACGTCCACTTGTAATTTGATTCTGGAGAGGTTGATAATATGTAATTGGTTGTTATCTTCCATATTTAAAATCGGTTTGGTTTGGTCCGAACTAGTTAACCAAACTGCAGAAGAGTACTCTCCCGAACTGAGATTGTTTATCTTCTTCAAAATTGAACTATTGATGAATTGGTTCAAACCACACTGGTTCTGTTCGGTTTGAACACCCCTAATGACGGTGCGTGAAGATCCATGTTGCCGAGCCCAAATATTTGGACACGTTACTATGCTCTAGAATCCAGACTCCAATTAGTTTCAGCAACTGTGTTGTTTGAATTCCAAGTTTGTGACATAATTTTTTGTGTTGGAATATGTGGAAACGGGATGGTTGTTTGTTGCCGAATGAGTAGCCGTTCGAGATGATCTTCATAATTCAAGGTTTGTTGGGCATAAGAGAGTCTTGGGATTTAGTTTTAAATCCTGTCGTTTAGACTGGCTCATTGAAATTGGCCAAAAAAGTGAACATAAAAAATGATAAAGCTAATTGTATAAAAATAGAAAAAATAATAAATATTGCAGCATATCATTTATTTTTATATTTTTATTTAATTTTTTCAAATAAAGAACTCATGAAAGTGATTAACAGAAAATGGGGAAAGATCTGCATCTTCTTCTTCCTCCCCTCTTCTCACCTATCTATCTTGGTTTTATTGGTTGAATAGCCATGTAATCTAAAGACATTGAACTTTTACACCAAAGTGTTCTAGCTTTTCTGGAAACACATGTTGTTTCAGCAATAACTCCTTTTGGTGTCAATTGAATTTGATTGTGTTGATCATCAAGGGTACTGTCCTCTTGAATGATAATTTGTATGATTCTGTTCTTACTTCATCCTACCACTAATGAAAATGATGTCTCGATCCTTCTTATTGCTTTTTGGTTAATAAAAAAATTCATGCTGAGGAAACTTTAGTTTTTTATTTAGTTAAATTAATTATGAAGCATGGGCATAGATTTGGATATGGATGTGATGATGATGATATATATATATATATATATAGATATAGATATAGATATAGATATAGATAAAAGGAAACAGAACAACATTGATGCAGCAACAATGTTGGCTACAGGGATTTTTTTTCTGTGGTTGTGCACTTTATAAGACAACATCTTTAGTTAAATCAAGATCGTTTAAATATCTTTTTATTGTTTCACAGTGTTCTTAGGTCTCCTTGTGTCTCTTGTTACACCATAGGTACCAATTTACTTATCCTAACTTTATCTATAGATCTTTTTAAAATATGTCCATTACCATTTTAGGGAATTGGTTCTCGTTTTATCTTATATGGCAAAAAATTTGAAGTATCCACGATTGGTAGTTGAGTTGGTGATTCTTATTCTTGGTGAATATCAACTCTGAGTATGTGTCTATTGAAGACTCATAAGTTGCCATCTATAGATAGAAATAATTCTTTTCATCAATGTTTAATTTTTTTCTCATCAGTACGTTTCCTGAAGTGTTTCTGTAAGATGCATTATAGAATTTGGATGTCTGTAGTTCACAGTCTTTGTGCCTTGACTTGGGAGACCAATGTGACATTATTTTTTTACTCTATGTACCAGGTTTTATTCTTGCATGAATTTTGTTCTCTGAGTAAAAGCTTGCAACAGGTTCAGCAATTACGATTATTTCGGTAAGTTCATGTTTGTAGTTAGAGAGACATTTTTTTTATGTTGCAGTATAGCTTTGAAGCAACCAGTCTACTGATTGCCATATATCTTTGTTATGGTTCTTTCAAATAACGTTTGGCTGAAATATTTATTAATTTTATAATGGGGAGGTGTAACAAAAACTTTTAATGGATATCTGAGTGTGTAATGTTGTGCTAAACGATGAAATGGATGGGATGCCATACATGTTTTGAAATAAAATTATCTAATTGTTCCAAGTCCTGAAGTTTGATTAGGAAATTGAAGTCTCATTATCATCGAGTGCGCTTTATTATTCTAATAGAAAATAACCATCTCTTGTTAGTTGATTGACATAAGAAAACCACAAAGCTTGAGGTTTCTTGCAAATGCAGTTACAATAGTGGTAGTGTATATGCAACTGTGTTCAAGAAACAATTTGTATCTATGCATGATAATTCATGTTGATTGAATTGAATTATGTTTGGAAGTTCAAATTATTTAGCAACATTTGAGTTGTCAGCAACCATAAGTTGCATGTGAATCGTTGCATATTTTGAGATCCCCTCTTTGGCTGCAACTATAGATGTTCGGTTTTGTGTACCACAAGAGAGACTTGGTATCTTTCTTGGAGCAATTTAAAATTGTTGTAAATTTAGGATTTTGAATTCTTGTAATCATTGCAGTTTTGAGGAAGCCAAACATAAAAGGATCCTCATATATATGAAACTCTTGGTTACCTTCTGATACATAATCGTCAAAATGATTTTAACTGATATAATAGTTAATTATATAGGTTTAGAATCAAATTTATTTAAGGAACAAAAGTCTACATTTAGCCTTGTAAATGCCTTTTTGATAGTCTTCTGTAGTCCAATGATATTTTTACCTACAGGGATCTTGCTGCTGAAGGCTTATTTGACATCATTACAGATGTGTTGCAGAGTCAGGACAAAAAGCTTGTTTCTGCTGGGTAATAAGTAGCCTTGTGTCTGTTAATATTCTTTTAAGTTATTTGTGGCTGAGCCAAATTGTAGGGATCTGTGGCAGTTGCTGTTGTTTTAATTTTTATAGGCATTTACTAAATTGTGCAGCTATCTATTTGTAATGCAGGACAGAGATTCTTATCCTTTTTCTTAACCAAGATCCTAACCTCCTTAGATCCTATGTCATCCAACAAGAGGGAAATTCTCTTCTTGGACTCTTGGTAAGCAAGTTGATAGCTATTTGGTCTGTCATAAAATGCACATTTTTTTTTATATTTATTTATCTCTAGTGAGCTCTTTTCGTTCTTAAAAAATGTCAAGGAAGTCAGTAATATCTTAATATCTTAACGTGAGACACAATTAGTAGTCACGTGTGGGAACTAAATGTTGGTGTTGGTCCTAGTCCAGACTTAAACATGGACTGCCCTGATTTCGTTGGAACTGCCTGGTATTGGCTGAATATGGTGCACCAATGGGATCGGCAACCAGAGTGGTACAAGTAACTGGAAAGGCCTTCCTAAGTGACCTGACTTTCTATCATTATTTAGACCTAAGAGCCCATTTGTCAGGGAAGATTTTGTTTATTTGATTGATGATAATTTGAATTCTTATGATTTTGGCTCAATAAAACCTTGATTGGTCTTGTTCCTTAAATAGTAACTAAATTTGCTTTTTTATGCAAGATATATTACTGAAGTACTTTGAATTTCATTAGTTAATTTTCTTGCAAGCCTTAGATATTTTTTCATTAATGTATTTGGTATGTATAATGGCTTCTCTGATGTTTTTCTGCGAAATCCCTATAGGGGAAGAGGTTTATGCTTCATTCCACAAACATCATAAGCCTGTTTGGTAGTTCTGTTTGTGCTTGATGTATTTTACAATTACATGTGTAACAAATAAAAAGTTTCATATTAGACCATGGGTTTCCTAGTCTATCAGTTCCGTCGTTGTCAGAACTAATATAGTACTATCAATTACATTTTTTGTCCCTGGAACTGGAAAATGGCATGAGTAGTGTCCAAACTGTGCCAAAGTTTGGACAACTCAAGTACCTTATATCATGTACTTGGAGCTGCATAATTCATGTTGAATGCATACTAGATATGTATGTGCCACCATATCCTCAGCGAGATATTTGCATTTACATGTACTTTAGACCTATATTACATTCTTTGACTAGATGCATGTAATCGGCAGTATTGCACCTTCATGGTTGCAACATGTTTTTAGAATTTCATATCTTTTATTGGCCTTGGCAAGAGATTACATTTAATAAACCCAGGCATTACGTGTATTTTTTCCATGATCTACCTTTCAATCTTTTAATCAGGATTGCCTTAGATTTGGTTGATCTTCATGTAGGTTTTGTAACATCCTATCATGTGATTATGTTGTTTTTTGGATAAAAAAATTGTTAGATCTTATTGGCTGTAATGATTGACCGATCCTATTATGTGATAGTAAAGATATCTTGATGAATTGGGGATGCTACTATGTTTGAACCTTCAAAATCAGACACCTGGTCACTTTGTGGTTCTATCTTGATTGCCTCTGGCGTTGTTACATCTTGATTAAGGTCCAGTTCCACAGTGTGTTCAAATTGTGAGACTATAAGAGCAAACTTGTTGACTAATATACAGAAAATAATTAATTAATGCAACTTATGCTATGTTCATTTGTAAATTAATCATTTAGCAAAGAGTTACCATTTATTTTCTTGAACAGATGGAGATAAGGTAAGAAGAAGTTCTAGAGGCACAAGATTAACAAAGAGATTAGTTATAAGCTTAAGTTATCAAACATGGTTGAATTTAGCTGGAAAAGTTAAGCATAACACATTATCTTATGCATGCGCTAAAATCTGGGTTAATATATTGGGGATCTTATATTTCCGATAAAGCTAAGTTTGGGCAAGGTGAGCTTGACTTGTTACATCTGGAATCAATAGTCTTCTGAGTCCAATATTTATTGGTAGTGCATGTTTTTACCCATGACAGAAACATAAAAACTCTTAGTTTGAGACTATTGGGCATCACATGTCTACCATCACTAACGTTAGCTTTTATATTGCCACCAACATCGAGTAAAACATATAAACTTGATTGTGGTACAACTTACATATATGGTGCCACATTATGACATCTAAGAGTAGAACTGTAGCTTTTAAAACAACAATTGTGGCTTAAAGCTGATTTTCCCTTGTATATGTCTAGATAAGTAGAACTGTAGAAGAGCTAAAAGGATATTGCGGACCCTAATCTCTCTTACATGTCAAAAGGGACTTGGAGGCTTACATGTCAACAGGGGTTCAATGCTGTTCATTCATGCTCGCTAGCTAATATCATCTAAAATAGATTTCTGCTGCATATGTTTCTTGCACCAAATTAGTGGTCAATTCTGTTCATTGTACTTAATTTTTTAAAGAACTTTGATGAGTATCCATATCCTACCTTTGATGTTTTCATGCAAATTAGTGGTGAATTTTATATCTTTCATGTTAGAGTCAACTAATTAACAGGAACATCAACAATGATGCCTCGACATTTGTACCGGTAACATTATAATATCATATGTGGATGGATTGATATATATATATGTATATGTATGTATACATATATGTATGTATATGTAGAACATCATACATATATGTATGTATATATGTATACATTAAAGTTTTAACATTATAATATATATATGTGGAATATATATATATGTATATGTATATATATATATATATGTATATATATGTATGTATATATATATGTATATATATATATATATGTATATGTATGTATACATATATGTATGTATATGTATTTATATATGTATACATATATGTTTGTATGTATATATATGTATATATATATATATGCATACATATATTTATACACACATATATATATATACACACATATATATATGTATACATATATATATATATATATGCATACATATATATATACACACACACATATATATATATATGGTCGGTGGCACCGCATGTCCTGCTCCAGACCAATGTACTGCACATGGTATGCCAATGCGTACCAATGTTTTGATGAGAAAGAAAAAGAGGTTGAAGAGGAAGGTCTGGTGGAGGAACATAAGAGGAAGGAGAAAGGAAGAAGAAGAAGAAAGAAAAGGAAGAGGAGTAGTGCAGCAATACCTGGGAAGCAGCAGTAGCATCGAAGGGAAACAATAGCATCACAGCTGCGAAGGTGCTGCTACTGCATCGCAATGGCGAAGCGGCAGCATCGCTGTAGCATTGCAGCAGCGAAGAGGCAGTGCTGCTACAGCATTGCAGTGGCGAATCAGCGAAGATTTAGTGTTGCTGCAGCTGCGAAGATGTAGCACTGCCGCAACATTGCAGTGGTGTAGAGGCAGTGCTGCGGCTTTGTCCGCTAGAAGAGCCCTAATATGTTTTTTCTAACGCTGAAATGGATTGGGGCCCACCACTTTTTTGATTTTTTATAATTATTTTAATGCAGCTCACCGGAAACGGAGTGGTCTGCGTATTGGTCCATGCCTGGACCAGTACGTACCACCAAACCATACCATTTCGGGCTGTATAGTAATCCCTGTATATATATTCCTTTAACAATTATGCCTGTTGTGTTCATCTTTATATTGCAAGGTTAGCTAATTATAGTTTTACTTATTTGTGTCTTGACCTGGATGGATAAATCTATGTTCTTTTATGTTGTAAAAAATAGATTTTACGGATGAAAAATTTTCCAGGTCCACGGTATAGTTACTGATATTGGGGAGGATATGCATTGTCAGTTCCTTGAAGTTATTCGAATATTGGTTGACTCCTACACTACATCTGGTTCACAGGTACTTGTGTAAAAGAATTTATGATTTTATATTGTCTTATTTCTCTGTTGTCCTACCTGTTGCTTGTGTGAACATCTAAAATATGATTTTTACACCTATCATGCCAGTTGATTTTTGAGTTTCTTTGAATGTTTATTTATTCCCTGTTTTTAAACATGAGCTTATCAGAAACATTAAATATATACCGGCAATGGTCGCTTCATCAGTGTACAGAGCGTTATGTTCTTGCAACAATTTCCAAATCATATTTTCTTGGTACTATCCTCTCATAATTACTAAATGTCTTTAAAGGAAATAAGAGAATTAAACTGATTCATGAGTCGTATCCAATCTTGACAAGGATGTTTTTAATGTTTGCTTGCTTTAAGCAATCTTTCCTGGTGTAGAATCTGAAAATTTTCCCTTTATATTAACTTGCAATAAACTTTCTTTGATCATTTATCTTGTTTGATGCTTTTTACTGTTTGCTTGCTTTTGACTATCTTTCCCTGCTATAAACTATTTGAGAATCTTCTTTTTATAATATCTTGCACGGAACTTCTTTGATCACTGAGTTCATATGCTAATGCTTTCATGATATTTGATTATTATTCTGTTCGCTGCAGCGAGACACAATTGTAGAGATCTTCTATGAAACTCATCTGCCTCAGTTGGTAGATGTCATAGCATCAGCATGTCCCCCACAGAACACTTCCCAGTCAATCGCTAAATCATCTGCAACCATTACTTTAACGAAGCCAGAAATTTTATCAAACATCTGTGAGCTGCTGTGTTTCTGTGTGATTCATCACCCCTATAGAACAAGGTGAGAATATGATTAAATCTCTATGTTGCTAATTATATTGCTTGATCATCTTCTCAGATTAGAGGTGCTTGCTTTTCTTGTATATACAGGTGTAGTTTTCTTGTGAATAATGCCATAGAGAAGGTTTTGTGTCTAACACGGAGAAGAGAAAAGTTTCTAGTGGTGGCTGCTATTCGCTTCATGCGTACTATTGTCTCCTACAAGGTGTGTCTTCCAGTTTTGCATCATTCAGATATTGAACAAATATATTATCTGTATATCCTCATATTTGTGCTCTATCACAAGTGCAGATACTATTGACTAGTTGCTTGTTTGTTAAGCATAACAAACATTGCAAGATGTAGATATACTAACAAGGATTGCTCTTGGTCTAATCTCCTGTCAAGCTAAAAACTTAAAGCCAACAAGATCCAAACTAAACCTATAAGCTTGATGAATACCATTAATCGCTGAAGATTAGAGGCAGATAATTTAGACCTTAGGACCAGGACTTATTCCTCGACTCTAATTTTGTCGTTTTATTCTTTTGCCCATACACAACTAATTATTTTAAATTTCAAACAACTTTTTTTGATATATGGATTATTTTTTAGGCTGCTACATCATGCTGGGATAGACATGAAAAAAAGTTTGTTTGAAATCCCACCCAAGGAATGCATTTCAGGTGTATGGACCCCCATATCGGTCCCTGGTGGGACTGGTATGTATCGGTATATACCGACACATGGTACATTGATACCTACTGGTGACTCAAAGATGAAGAAGAGGAAGGAACATATGATAATGGAGGAAGAGGAGTAAGAGGAAGGAAGAAAAGGAGGCGACGGAGAAAGAGGAGGGATGAGGAAGAAGAACTAAGAAGCAGTGGAGGAAGAGGATGAAGCATACGTAGTTAGTAACGTGGTGGGTGGTGGGGAGGTGGGCAGCATTGGGCGTCAGTGGTGACTTTGTGCTCCCCATGTAATTGAAGGGGTAAACTATAAGGGTTTTATTTTTTTTAGAACTTTTTTAATGGGTCTTGGTTCTATCGCTTGAAATGAGAGTGGTGCACGAACTGGTTAATGTAACTGGTACGTCTCACTTGTTTCATACCATTCTAGGTGAAACATCATTCCATGAATTTCCAACATCTCCTGATTCTTATGCCGAATATGATGGATCATATATTGTAAGGTGCATGGAAAGGATGAGCAATCTTCAAGACATCCTGGTAAAATACAATTAGGATTTAGGATTTAGGATTTAGATTATGCTTGCACCTCTTGACTGTAGAATAGGTTGGGTCTAGTCTGCCGGTCTTGTGGTGGATAACTAAATTGTTTTTATTGGCATTCTTTTTCTGCGCTAATTATGTCCATCGCATGCTCTAAATCACAGTACTGTTACCTAAACCAACTGTATGCATTAGTCCATTACTAGTGACAATCAGATAAATGTTGAATGACTAGTGAATCTGGATGTCTTACAGGATGAACATCTTCTTCGTCACATTGTTAAAAACAATCTATTAAAACCAATCATTGAGGCATTCATTGAGAATGGTGATCGCTACAATATGCTGCATTCAGGAGTTCTAGAACTTTTGGAGTATATCCGGAAGGTGATCTTCCTTCTGGTTTCTTCTCTGATAGTGTTTTTGAGGATGTTTATATACTTTATATTATTATTTCGTTTTCATGGCTATCTGAAATATATGCAGGAGAATGTAAAAGTTCTTGTCTTGTATGTAGTTGATTCCTTTTGGGATCAACTGCCGGAGTTTCAGCACTTGGGGACTGTCCAGGCCCTAAAGGTCAAATATGAGCAGGTTTGATTCTGTTTCCCGTACTGATTTTTTGATGCATTTTTTAGGTTGACGTCAATTAAATTAATAATAGAAGGAAAATCATGCTACTACTTTTGATTGTTTCGATATTACTTCTACCTTTGCATTGGTTTATTCTGGTCCGTTTATCTTGTGACAGCTGCTGGAGAATCCTGAGAATAAGAATGCTACCGTCACTGTAGACCCGCGAAGAAAAACTGAGGACCGTGCTCTTGAAAAGGAGGAAGAAGACTATTTTAACGAGGACAGGTATGTTCTGTTAATAATAGTAATGTTGCGTGTGTGACATAAGAGTTTAATTGGTGTGTAATCCAGTGATGAAGAAGACTCCATTGCTCATTCATCTCATGTTCGAAACCAAAATGTACGATCAAAGCTGCCTAATGGAACCAAGGACCACCCATCTTCAAGGTATCCTTTAGCACTGTGTTATTACCCTTTAAATCATTCTATTGCTGAATGCTTCCATAGCTTGTCACTTTTCAGTCACTTAATACAGGTAAGATGCTGTAGCAGGAGTCTTTATGCATAAATTTTGTGATTATGTCAGATAAATTGTTCTAAAAGACTCGTATAATTCAGATAAACTGATACTTTAGTTATCAGTTTGTTTTCTAATGAAACTGTGTTCTGCATTTGCTTGTTCGACAATCTTCATTTATAGCTAATGTATATGGATCACTAATGTATGTTGTAGGTCTGGATCTGTTGGACTTGTTGACTATGATGATGATGATGACGATGACTATAATCCACCATCTAAAAAATCTGAAGCTTCTGCAGAGGATGAGGACGGTGTGGCTTTTTCCAGAATCAAGCGCAAGTCCACCACTTCGCCTGACTGCAAAGATGAGAAGCCCGAGCTAGCGAAGAAACCAAAGATGGATCTACGTGTAAACGATGCTAAGGCTGCCATCTTTGCTGCAAGTTCAACCTGCAGCGATAGCAATACAGGTAAATACGAGGTCACCTCTTGCCTTCTGTCGATTGTATACAAAATGAAATGGATGAATTAGTTATAGGAAAAGATTCTTTGTGTCCCTAAGGTGGTATCTGTCTGAAGCTGTAGATACCCGACAGTCAAGCGGAGAGGATTGTCCGTCAGCACCCGTCAATAATTCTTCGTCAGCGGGTGTTGTGAATGGCTAACTGTTGATGGGTTGGAGCCATGTTGAGTACGATGAAGTCAATAGTTTTGGCTTTAATCATGAAGCAGTGAACTCCCATTGCACAAGAAGTCAACAAAGGTTGCAGTAGGCATTTTTAAATCTGGTTTCAAGGAGGAGGAGGGAAGGACAAGAAGAATGATGCATCATCCATGGCTGGAATCTGGAAGAGGTGAAACAAGTCTGTAAACTGTATATTTGAAGCGTAGGTCTTCTTTGGAGCAAGCATGAATTATTTTCGTGCTGGCGGAGCGATGGGCCATTAGCATCAGCATGTATTTATTCTTGTTCACTTGTAGAACAGTCAGAACTTCAATACATCTTGTGAACGATGAAATAGGACCATCACTTGTTTATCAAGAAAAAAAAGAAGAAAAAAGAAAATTGTGGGTACAACCTAAAAATATAACTACTGTAAGGAGACCAGTTGTCTGCACTAGCTTTTTGAACTGGTGTGGAGTGTCTCTATTCATTTATGTACGGGCGACACTGGTTTCTTTCTTTTCCTTGTATTTAAAGAGTAGAATAAACCTTAACCCAGGGCTCTTCCTTTTTTTTTTTTTGTCTCCTCCTTTTTTTTAACCTGTGTAATGTCTCGATTCATATCAAGTCTTTTCTTCGTTGACAGACCACTGTGTGGGTGTGACGTTCTTTTTTATGGTTTTGCTATTATTGGGCATTGGCGTTGTGCCAACATGTTAGTTCGAGTACGATCGTGACAGTGCCATCGGATGACGGCTCATCGATCGAACCGCATGTGGCTCGCACGCGTTTCACCCCGTCGGCCGGCGGCACTAACGACGCTGTGACGGACATCGGACGACCCCTAAAAAGAACTCAATATTTAAAAACGTAAATTTGGCTTCTTCTACGTGGCATGTGCACTCGCTCACAAGAAGAATGAATGGTTTGCATTATATTTATCATCATTAAAATAATTGTCTAATGGTATTATTACTATTACTATTACTATTACGCGGTCTTCCAACTCGCGCTTCCTTCCTTCCGTCCCTTCCCCCCCCCTCCTCTAGGGTTTGGCCCTGCCCTTCTCTCGCCTCACAGGTACCTCGATTCGATCCTCGCAGCCCTGTCTTGCCTCTCCATCCGTTTCTTTCGGTGTTTGCTTTCTTCTTGGTGATCGATCCGAAAGATCTGAGCAAGGACGTGATTTCCTCTCCATTCGTCTCTTCGCGTGTTTGTTTTCTGAAATCGATCCTTCTTTTATGCTTGTTGATGATCGATCTGAAGGATCCGGACCAGAGGATGATTACCTCTCTGTTCCTCTCTTTGCGCGTTTGCTTTCCGAAATGGATCGATTTCTTTTCTTTTTTTTGATGATCGATTTGGAAGATCTGTACGAAGAGATGGGTCGATCGTGTTTTGGGTTTTTGACGAACGATCTGGGCGACAAGACTGGATGAGGAGTCGAGGGGTTCCGCTCTCCTAAGAATCCGGCTGTTGTTGTTTTCTGGGGCTCGCAGTTGTGCCTTCTCTTTGTTTTGTTTGCTTGCTTTCGGAACCTTGTTCCGCTAGTCTAGATGTGTGTTGATGTGCATTTCTTCTATGATTCGTAGGATTAAAAAGATACTGATGCCTTGGTTTCTACTTTCTGCTATGTTTGACTGCTGGCTTCCCAGTCGAAATCGAGGTTTCATTAGCTCGGATGTGTTTCCTCCCAATAAAATTAGGACTAGGGTTTGTGTTTTTTCCAGCCATAAATTTAGGTCACCATGGAGCGGACCTCTTAATCCATTTACGTCTTTCCTTTTTTTTTTTCCAGGATATCAGGAGTTACAGATCGTTCTAATTATCCGGTCGTGGATATGTCGAGCAAGAAGGAAGAGAAAGCGCAGGCTGCAGCTGAACGGATCAAGGCGGCGGCGATGTCAGCTGCCAAGGGTCTTAGTCGGGCTCAGGCCGAGCGGGCTGCCGCTGCTGCAGCCCGAAATGTGAATGCCTACGGGCAGAAGGAAGAAGGACCGAGCCGATGGCAGGAAAGGAAGGAAGCAAAGCGCCAAATGTATCTGATGAGCACGGAGAAAGCTGTCAGATTGGGTGAAAGGAAGGATGTGAAATCCTCTGTTTCCTCTGCCGGTGTCACCTCCCAGTGCCAGAAGTGTTATCAAGCTGGTCATTGGACCTATGAATGCAAGAACGAACGAGTCTACATTTCCCGGCCGTCGAGAACTCAGCAGCTCAAGAACCCGAAGCTGAAGATGACCCTCTCGGTGTCGTATGAATTGGACAACCCTGACATTGGGAAGGAAGCAAGGGACGAAGGGCGTGACAAGAAAGAGATTGGGGGAAAGGATGGCACAAAGAGCAAAAGAAAACACCGATCTGGTACTGATTCGGATGAGGACGGCAGTGAGGCCTCTGTGTTTGAAACAGATAGCGAGTCTTCGGTGACTGGTTCTGAGGACTCATCCGGTGAGTCTAGCTATAGCTCCAGTTCATCTGATTCGGAGCAAAGGAGGAGGCGGAGAAAGAAACATAAGAAAAGGAGACATCGAAGGTACAGTTCGTCTTCTGATTCGTCCGAGACCGAATCTGCTTCGGACAGTGACTCCGATGAGAAAGTCAGCCGGAGGAAGAGCAGGCGACACAGCCGTCGGCGTTAGGCTGATTTCATAGCAATGGTAAGTTAACTCCTTTTATTAATGTTTTATTGTGGTTGTTCTGTTGCTTATTCTGACCTTTAATGGTGATAATGTTTGTGTCCAAGATCATGCTTGTTTTGTGTTATCCAAGTATCGTCTCAGCAAATGTTTGATGCTTGTCATGTGTGGCTACATAATTAAATATTTGAATTTCATCTACCTATTTGCTTGTTAATTTGAGAAATGTGTGGAAAGTAAGGAGTGGACTTAAATTATGCTTCTATTAGCATGTTGATGATGTCGATTTATTGGGCAATGTAAGACTATTTACTAGTGTGCTTGGGCTAACTTACTGCTGAGAGCATTGCGAAGAAAATGAGATCTGCATCATTCCTGTTTTTGTCTATGTTCTTATCTGCTCAAATCATTTTACGTCTCCGTTTAAATTCTTTTCTTACTGATGACTTTCTTGTTCTTGTCTACTATGTTCTTTGTCGATGTTCTTACCTGCTTAATCGTTTTTTCCATTTCCATTTAAACATGACCGGTCAATCCTCTTACAATGTCACTGATTTTCCTGTTTTTGTCTATGTTCTTATCTGCTCAATCATTTTACGTCTCCGTTTAAATTCTTTTCTTACTGATGGTTTTCTTGTTCTTGTCTACTATGTTCTTATCGATGTTCTTACCTGCTTAATCGTTTTTTCCCATTTCCATTTAAACATTACTGCTCAATCCTCTTACAATGTCACTAATTTTCTTTTTGTCGGATGTTCTTGCTGCTTCTGCTAATGTTCTTTCAAAGTGTTTCTGAAGTTTTATTATTGTAATTGATGTTTTTTTTCCCCATTTTCTTCTTCTTTGTCTATGTTTATAGTGATTTTCTTATCTGCTCGATTACTTTCCATCTGTCTAATTTTTTTCTTAATCTCCATTTAAACATTACCGCTCAATCATCTTACAATGTCACGGATGTTCTTGCTGCTTCTGCTAATGTTCTTTCCAAGTGTTTCTGAAGTTTTATTATTGTAATTGATGTTTTTTTTTCCCCATTTTCTTCTTCTTTGTCTATGTTTATAGTGATTTTCTTATCTGCTCGATTACTTTCCATCTGTCTAATTTTTTTCCTTAATCTCCATTTAAACATTACCGCTCAATCATCTTACAATGTCACGGATGTTCTTGCTGCTTCTGCTTATGTTCTTTTAAAGTGTTTCTGAAGTTTTATTATTGTAATTGATGTTTATGTTTATAGTGATTTTCTCATCTGCTCAATTACTTTCCATCTGTCTAATTTTTTTTCTTAATCTCCATTTAAACATTACCGTTCAATCTTTTTTGTAATGTTGTTGTTCTTCTTGTTTTGGTTTATGTCGATGTTTCCATCGGCAGTCTTTACTGCTGCTGCTGCTTATGTTATTTTAAAGGTTTCTCTTTTTCTTATTGATGTTCTTGTTTTATGTTGTTTTAAAGTTCTTACTGCACGCTTCTTCTCTTTTTAATGTTTGTCTTTCCATAATGTTGCTGATTTCCTGTTTTTGACTATTGTTTTATCGATGTATTTGTCTTCTCGATAGCTTGATGATGCGATTGTGTTGGCAACTTACAATAATTAATTGGATACTAGGATGAAAAATCTAGGAATATTAATCATATCGAATGCTGATTTGATGTTTATTGAAATTTTACATGAAGAAATGGTGTAGATATTATTATTATTATTATAAATAAAGATGGTGGTGAAGCAATGTTTTAGAGATGAAGTTATTGTATCTAAATTTTGTTATCAGAAGAAGAGATTTGAATGTTATAATACGTGTCTATTTCTGATTAGATGATGATGATGATCCAACTGAGAGATCTAAGAGAAGAACAAATGGGGTGGGTGGGTGTAAAAATAATAATAATTTAAATTGTTATAATTTTGTTGTCATGATTTTTTATTGTTATAATATATATTTTTTAAAATTATTTTATAGTTATAAGTAAGGTTTGCAATACCGAATGATATCGCCTGGTATGGGCAGTACGTATCGGTCCGATAGGATATCAGTACGTCGATTGTCTGTTAGCGCTCGGTACATATGTCGACGGTGATCGAGGACGGAGAAAGAGGAGGGAGATGATGATTGAGGATGGAGAAAAAAGAGGAAGAAGGAAAATAATGAAATAGGAAAAAAAAAGGGGAAAGGACGTCGTCTCAACGATGTTGCTCGAGAAGGGCGATGTCGTATATTTAAAAAAAAAAGCGACATCGCTCGAGATAATATCGCTCGTGTGTATATATATATATATATATATATCAAATGATATATCAAAATATATTGTTCGGTATATCATATTGTATTGAACCGAAAAAATATTAAAATTCTGATATGATATGAAATTTCAATCGCTATTTATCGATAAAGTTGGAGCATCTTCGATCAATATTGGTCGAGGAAGCTCGGCTTCATGTTGCTTCACCTATCAAGTACATCGGTTTGCTGTCTTATCCGGGGAAGCAAGCGAATCGCTGTTCCCATATCCAAGCCTCTGCCGCCTCGATTCCTCGCCTTCTCCCCCCGGACACAACACTGTTCCCAAATCTCTCCTTTCGGTGGCGTCTCCATCCTCGTTCTCGTCGCATGATTCGCTTTCTTTCCCGGATCCACGTTCGTTGTCCTAATGGTGTGAGGTCAGTTTCCATTCGAGCCCACTCCCCCTCACCTATATCAACACCGCCGCTCTCCTTCGTCTTCCTCGAAGCTTGCTCACTCATCATCAGGATGTCACAGAACCCGGCGGCAGAGAGGCGGCAGAAGCGGAGGCTGTCGAACCGGGAGTCGGCGAGGCGGTCGCGCATGAGGAAGCAGCAGCGGTTGGAGTACCTGACCAGCACGGTGGCGCGAATGACGGACGAGAAGGCGCGGATGGCCGCGCTGGTCGCCGGGCTGACCCAGCAGCGGCGCCGGCTGGAGTCGGAGAACAGCGCGCTCAGGGCGCAGGCGGTGCAGTTCGCCGATAGGCTGCAGTCGCTGAGTTCGGTGCTCTGCCTGGTGGACGACGTCCGCGGGGCGGCCATGGAGGACGTGTCGGAGATCCCGCCGCCTGTTCCTGGGTTGTGGCAGTCCCCTCGCCCGGCCGTGCCCATCCTGGCCTCGGCGGACGTGTTTGACTGCTGCTGAGCTTACTTTTGATCGTCTCTGGCGACCCTCTCTTCCATTTCTGAGTGCAGTTAGTACTCGAGATAGGTTTCGTTGACTTCACAAAGTTGACCTTCTCGACATATTCTCTCTTCAACCAACTTGAATCTGACAATATAATATATATATATATCTAATAAGCATAGAAAGTAGGAGTATATCTAAAATGACAAATGTCAAAATGCTGAATAAATAAGTATTAATGATAATAATTCTTGAAAGGGAAATTTCGTCTCGACATGTGATATTCGAGTCAAGAAAAAGATAAAAATGTTCGATCATTGATCTGATCATATTAGCAACAATCAAATGAAAAATATTTGAAGAATATTTTTTGTTATGATTAATATTCCTCTTGATCACTTTGTAACTGCTATGTTCTTTTCAAAATAAAAGAGAATTTTACTGCTTGTATTCTACATGATATGCCATTCATCTAAATCCTTGGGATGTATATGTGTGTGTACATATAGATATAAAGAATTTTTTTTAATTTAGATAATTGTAAAGAATATTATTCGTTTTGATCTGGCTGTGACGTGACAAATGCGACGATGATTTGACCGGGTGGACATCCGCTAATGCCATCCTTGTTGGTGCACGCGTCGTCTTTCCATTGGAGATCATTTAGTTCCAGTGCCCAAGGTTCACACGGAACACGATATACCCGCGAGTGAGAATACCTCATTTTTTACTTATTTTATGCGATAATTATCCTTGGTGACGTGAGCCCTAGGATGGGCTCACGTGAGCGGCAGCAGGATCCCGCAGGGAGAACCGGGGGAGGCGACGAGATCACGTGAGCCGCGAAGCACAACTCCGAGCTCCTCCTCTCGAGCGGATCGGCCTCCACGTCATCGATCCGCGTGGCTTTGCGAGCAGCGGACGGTGGAGATCGTCCGTCGCTGAAGCCGGTCGCTCGTGGTATCCCAAACCCCTACTCCCACAGTTTCCATCTTCCTCCTCTATTTCTCGATCGATTTTGATTCCCTTTTTCCCTTGAATTTTTTTCGATTGATTTCGTTCTGCATCCGAGGAGGAGGAGGAGATGAAGGGAGCAGCGACGGAGACGGCGGCGGCGGCGGCGGCGGCTGAGAAGGAGGAGAAAAGGGAGATGGAGGCGGGGAAGAAGAAGAGGGAGGAAGAGATCAAGGGCGTCAACGGGAAAGCCGACGTGTATGAGGTCGATGACGATGAGGGGGAGGAGGACGGGGAGGACGACGAGGAGCCGGAGGAGATCGTGGAGTTGGATGACGACGACGACGACGATGGTGATGGGTCCGATGATGATGATGATGATGAAGACGAGGAAGAGGAAGAAGACGACGATGATGACGATGTGGAGGAAGTCACGCCGCAGGTGCATCGCCCCCAAGTGCAGGCGGCGGATGATGACGATGAGGAAGAGGAGGATGAGGACGAAGGCGGGGACGGCGGTGACGACGACGATGACAGCGACGACGACGAGGACGACGGCGGGGGCGAGGAAGAGGAGGTATCTCTCTTCCTATTTCGTGCAAATCTCTCTTATCTACTTTATATTTGCGTGTTTTGCTCATTAAGTGTTCGATCTAATTACCGTGCTTGGATTCTGCTCAGCTGCGTCTAGATCTACACATTTGCATACATATAGATCTTAATTTTGTACTTGGAATGTGTTATTGGCGAAACAAAACTATGCCTTTGGACGCAAAATTTGCTGATGCTGCACGGAGATCATCCTGCAATTAGCCTAATTTGGGGTGTATCCAAGTCCAAATTGGTACTGTGGACTATTATTCATCGAAGTCTCTTATTGTTCATACATCAATTTCTGGACTCACAATGATATAGCCAATATGAGTTCATGGATAAATCAGTTGGTATGATCATGATTTGTGCTTCTTTTGGTATTCCTTAATGATGCCCTCCTCGGTGTGATTTCTTTTGTGAACCAAATAGATCAGTACAATCCTGCCAAAAATTTCTTTGCATCTTTGTAATCATATCTTGTAATATCTCAATTTTTTTATGTTGCTTCCTCCTATATCTCAATTTGCTCTGCTGAATCATATCTAGCGTAGTGGTTATAGATCGATCTTAAGCAGTAACCACAGATAGCTGAGTCTCTATTAGTTTGTGGAAAGCTTTCTCTCCTCCAATGCACCGACATACAAATTTGTTTTCGACTATGGATACTCTAATTTGGTCTGTTCATTGGTTAATATGACGAACCTTTAATTTATCTTGTTCTTTGCATTCTTTTTTCTTTTTTAATTTCCGAAGTAAGACTTGGTTCTATTGCTTGCTTTATGTCGTAACCTCTTTGCCTGCATGTTCACATCATACTTTGTATAATCTTCCCCTGCTGCCGTTCATCTTTTCTTTCTCCCTCGAGGGATGCTGCTGCCCATCATCTTATTGCATATCGAGACAAAAAAAAATTAGGGTTCATTGATGATCCTATCGAAACGACAAGTTTTGAAGCATTAAACATGTCTGAAATGTTTTTTTCATTTTCCATATTTTGCATGGTTGGCAATATTGTCCTGTGTCCTGCCTGATGTTTACTTATTCTTTTCTCATTTTCTATTCGCATAAGAATCAATTCTAAAGAGAAATTGTCCAAAGTAGTGATGCCGATGCTTTGTGAAATATTCAGCACTACTGCCATCTTTATATATGGATTCTCCGTGGTACATATCAAGCTACTATTTCCTTTTATCTTAGCTCATCTTATGATGCTTCAGAAGCTCCTTATCTGGTTATAGTGAAACAGAAACATGGATTTCTCCTCCCCCCCCTTTTTTTTTAATTATTGTTTTAAAAGCAAGTTTGGTAACAAAAATAGCTTCCATCAGAGTTGAGATTTATACTAAATCAGCATTACCAAGCATGTCATGTGCTTTGGTTTACTCTCTTTTTCTAAAGAGCAAACTCACCAAAAATCATTGCTGAGTTAGCTCTCAGTAGTTTCTGAGCCTTGTAAATGTTGCATTGTTTTACGTCCCAACAACACATGATTGGTCTTTTGTACTTGATGCTCCGCTTGCTCACATCTTGTACGCCATCGAACACTCGCAGGAGGGACTGGGAACCAAGTACCTTGTGCCACCACCGGTGGGTCGTGCAGAGGATGAAGAAGATGCGAGCGACTTTGAGCCGGGCGAAGAAACCGACAACAATGATGACATCAATGAAGATGATCATCAGGGTCGTGGCAGCGGCGGTGGTTCTGTCAAGGATGGTACCTCATCAAAGAGGAAAAGATCAGCCAAGGATGATTCAGATGGCGACAGCAAAGGTGAGGACGACGATGATGAGAGGCCACCAAAGCGATAGTACATCGGTGATCGTCCTGTTGTCCCAATGACTTTTTGTTTGAACTTTTATAGGGTTTTAGATAGCCTGATTGGGGATGATAGATTGGATCTATCCGAAGGATGATCACTTGCGTGCCGAAGATCAGAAGTGATGTGTGCACCGATTCTTTCTAGGTCATTGTCACGATGAATCGCACCCGTTCACATCCATTGTCAGCTGACCTGCTAACACCATGGCTTGATTTGTTCTTTTTTCCTTCTTTTCCCTTTCTCATCATCATACGAGTTCTTTCTTTCTTTATATGACGAGTGCTCACTGACACCGTGAGACAGAAAAAACGGACTAGAGTCTAAAACGACGGGTCACAGTGAATTGGGAACCAACCTATGCGATGCGAAAGGGTTGTGCTCACGCAACGCCTGGAAATTCGATGCCTCGTACCGCTGGGATGGGAACACCGTCGATGGGAGGTCGACCTTGGACTAAAATTTCCCAGTGTTGAGACGGTGCTTCTCTGGGTCTTGTCTTGAACTCGACGCTCGCTAGTAACGAGGCTTTTTTATTCCATCAGGTTTTGGCCGTCCATCATCCCCAACGGAGAGAATGGAGATCCATGGATGCGTGTTGCAATCCCATGTTTCAGGAGATTAGATGGTTCATCCAAAGAGCAAATCCACTAAGCAGCCTCGAGAGTGATTTGCAACACAAAGAAGAGGCATCGAAAGTTTTCAGCCGTCCTCCTGTCCTTCGATGCCAGAGTCGATCGAGTCCCGTCCTTCACAATTCGAGATCTCCATGAGCTCGACAAAGTCCCTTCAAGGAGATCATCAACGCTACTTCCTCACCTATACACACCCCCCCCCCGCCGATGCTTCGTGTTTGCCGAGCGTTTGCCGAGCGTTTGCCGATGCTTCGTGTTTCAAGGACAGCCGCTCTGGCAACGCAGCATCGAAAGCAAAGGGGTCAGTTCAGAAGATTTCTCACTTTTTTTTCAAATCAAAAAGAAAAAAAAAAACTATCGATGCAGCTATACAAAGCCAAATTCACAAGTAACGACGATTCCAAAAGTGTCGTTGCAACAGATTTATCAGGGGGAATTTAAGGCTTTGGAATATAAAGATAGGACTAAATATACCTGCAGCCGTGTCTTGACTGTATCTATCGGAGTAGTGATAACCGATGAACAAGCACTAGCCAGTGTTCTGGCTTTTCCTGAACAGCTACTAGCTGTAACTGAGATAGTTTTTGCTCCACATCGTTTCCGTAGCCCAGGCTCCTCTCCTGTCCAAGAAAAATAATACCAGATGTTTGTGCATATACATTATAAGCCAACCTAAGATATGCATGCTGCATGTAATTTCTGAACAAATCCAACCTAAATAAATAAAGAGAACATACTGTGATAAATGTACCTCCAAATAAACATGTTGAGCAGCACCCCACCAAAGAGCAGTTGCAGGTGACTGGGTTGCTACTGTTATCCCAAACCCTCTATAAAGACCACGAATTCCTTCTTTCTTCATCACTTTGCGGATGACATCAAAAGGGCCATTATATGTAGTCATTTCAGGTAGGCCTTGGACCATCAGTCTCTGAGAAATCTAGAAACACCAACAGAACCTTAGGTTTCAGTACAAGAATGTTCAGAATCCTCAGGTAAATCTAGTAAGCTTGTGTTGATAACAACTGCCCCCCATGACACCTATGCTTTTCATAAATTTTTTTTGTCCCTTTTGAAGGGCACCAACCACTCCCTCCCTCCCCTAAAAAAGGAACACCCTTGAAATAGCACTAATCTAATTTGCAAACCGACTGTGATTTTACCAAGAATAAACAAGCAATGCTACAAACCAAATTACTTAGATTCTGGTTTCATGTAGAGAGAAGAAAGGCTGTGCACAAATAACACTTATGAAACCAGAACATTTTTAACAAGGCACAAATTCAACCTTTTCCTCTATAACCCTAAACGATGTTGACTCTTAATCGATTATTAGAAATTTTGAAGACAAGGAAACTACACTGTTCTTTCCCCTAAAAGAAGGATCTCATACTATATCTATGCCTAAGTAGTCAAATCCTGACATTTTTGAATCAGACAACAACCTGAAGAGTCTAATAAGCTCTAACAAAGGAACGATTGAGGGAGTCCAGATCATGCAACATATGATCATTTTTTTTGTTGATTCAACTTCAACAGCTAATAGGTAACAGCTAAAACAACATCAACGATGTGCCCAAGCACAAATTTCATGTCTTTATTTATAATTACTATCCCCTCTGTTATCATCTATGACAAGCTGGAAGAATGTGAATTCATGGTCCCTAATCAGGGAATCAACTTTAGTACGTTTAAAAACATGTAAAGGTAAATTGGATGCTTGGAGTTCCAAATTGCAAAACAATTAACGAGTGGAATGAAGAGAACTTACCACATCCAAGGGTACAAAATAAACACATGAAACCATGTTTGAGACCAATCCTGCCACTCCATTAGACAAAGCAATACGTGTTGCCTCGGAGACATTCAGACCCTCCGTGTTTTTGAACATTATGTCTTTAGATACTTCAAGTGATGTAAGAGCCAGCACTCGACCAGGTAATGATCCAATGGCAGAGGTAGCAAAACCTCTATAAAGTCCAGGAATTCCATCATGTCTCAGTATTCTTTTCAACACAGAGATTCCATGCCATGTGTGATAACCCAGCTTCAGCAACTTGCATTCTAGTCTTAACAACGGCTGTTGGATGTAATAACCCAGAGTGAAATGTAAAGAGGACAGCACCAATGACATGGAACTTTGTCTTGTCCAACCTTAACACCAAAGTAAAACATAAAATTAGTTAGATCTTTGGACTGTCAGAAGCTTCCAGACACACTGACATTTCTTATAAATTCAAAAGAGATTAATGAGATGTACATGAACAACATCGAAAGAACTATGTTTGAGGGAAAAAGAGAAAAAACACAGATGTCCATGGCTCCATGCACACACACATAGTTAAGCAGAGTTATACTTCCATCTACATGAGACATGCTTTGAGAAGTGACTTCTAAAACATTCTAGACCTCCCACTTTGCAGTGAGTGGAGTTGAAGATGTACATATTTATCAGAATGAAGTGCTCTATACTAACAACACAGATCAGCAATAAAGCAGAAACTCATTCAACACATTATATAAATTAGCTCTTAGAGCACCCAACAAACCTGGCTTAGACTTATGACGACTTCATCGAAACTGACGAAATCACCTGATAAATGGGCGAAATGAGTTCAAATAATTCCCAATGCCACAACAGTTCTTGTTCACTGACCTTTTAAGGGTTAAGGATATCCATTTAAAACTGGATAATTCCAATTTCATTGACTGGTTAACCTAATTAGGTTGTTATGAGCCTAGGTTGGCAAAAATAAGCCAAATTCAATTTGGGTAATATATTTTCCATGTTCTTAGATTTTTGAATGTTCTTAATCTTCATATTAGCAGCTATGTTAGAAGGTCAACCAAACATCTCATACGAGTTGTTTGCGCTTTTTAAATATATAGAGAGTTGGGGTTGTTAAGAATTTAAGTACCAAAATATCTTTAATAAGAATACTGGCATTTGAAAAAAAAGATCTGTGGTATTAGAATTTAGCCTATTAAAGACCCATTCCACATGATGTATAAATCCAAGTAAAGTTGACACCCAGTTATTTTCCTCATTATGTAAACCCACTGGCTTTTATTTTGTTTGACCTTTTAACCAATAATTGCCAAGCATTAGAAACCTAAAGCAGTTTTTGCAAGTCATGCATACCACCCAAAATACACACATCACATGGTCTCAAGTCCGGATTAAATTTGAACTTTAAAGACACAAATCTAGGATACATCTGATGCAATCCCCTGGGTCACTTTATTAGTCCTACCTGAGATGATCTAAGATCTTGATTTGGAGAAGAATGAACAGCCTTTAGGTACATCATGAGGCACAAATCAGCAGCATTAGATGTATTATGACAGGACAAGATTACCTGACATACATATACTGCTCACCTAATTTTCATAGACACTTCTCCTAAAAGATGTTGTCAATGATGATATGGCAGGTGATTCTCATAATAATGCTTTGTGAATTTTGCTACAGGACAACAAGTACAACTTATTAACACAACTGCTGCATACTAATCAGTGTGATCTTTGATCCAATCGGAAACAGCAGTTACAAGAAATCTTATGAGATCCAAGACTCGATTGTTGAAAGAGATTTATTTTCAAAATCTCCTGCATTTTAAAGGCGGCAGAGCGACATTCTTACTTTCAGTTTGAGGTTTTAGGGTTCTGCTATTAGTCAATTGATCTAGAGAGAATGATCGCATCTTTGTAAAAGTAATTATCTCAACCAATCCATGCTAGAATGGCTACATTGTGGCCTAACACTGCTGAACGGTAAAATGAAAATTGATGATGACTGTTTGAACTCCAAAAATTAGTAAATGGGTATGCGATCGCTAGCTAGGATGTTTCAAGTGAAGTTGTGTAAATAATCCTGGCTCGCACGACGAGACCTTAGTAGGTTTTAACTTCCTTTTTGTTCCCCATTCGCCAAGCGCTGTAGACTACTTGGTCAAGTACACGATCAAGATATCCAAGAGACGAACTATATGCTACTTGGCTCAAATTATACGATGAAGAAATCTAAGAAACGAACTACATGCTACTTGGCTCAAGTATACGATCAAGAAATAGAAGGAACCAACTATACAATACTTGAATACACGATCAAGAAATCCAAGAAACGGAGTGCACGCTACTTAGCTCAAGTACACGATCAAGAAATAAAACGAACCAACCATAGACTGCTTGTCTAGAATACACGATCAAGATATCCTCCAAAAGACGTCGAAAGAAAAAGAACGGGAACCTTCGAGAGGAGGAGGAAAGGAAGAAGCGGAGCGGACCTGTCCCAGTTGATATTGGTCTCGGAAAGGGCGAACTCCGCGGCCGAAGCCTCTGCTTCCACCGCCACCGCAGCAGCTGCGCTCACGGGGGCTGCTTCTGGGCACTTGCTCGCTTCGTGTTGGTGGCCAAGCAAAGGAGCGCGTCGTCCCGGACTGGTCTCTCCCCGGCTTTCTTGGGAACGGACGCACTCTATAAAACGGAATCGCGACGGTCGGTTGGAGAAGCTTCCAGAATAGGGAGGGGGCGCGGGCCCCATGCAGCTGCGGATCACCTGAGCTCGGCAATTGGGTGATGTGCTGTGGCGAAGATTGAGTCACTTGTGGGTCCAACCAATGGGGACGATAACAGAAAAGACATTACAACTAATCGTGTGAGTCGGAGACTTTTAACGAAGACAAGTATTATTTATTCAAAAAAGAGTTTTTAATAATGTTTTTCCCGTAAATTATGTTGAACATCCAATCAAACATCTAGAAATCTTGCGTCACAAGTTTGGCCGCGAAGCATTACTCTTTTGTGTGTTCGAGCCAAAGGTGTCAACCATTCATTTCGACGACCACCACGAGGTCAAAAATTTTAGAGTTCAAATTTTGCAGGAAACCAGTGAATGGTCGAGATGCATGGCGCCTTTGAATCAGCACAATTAACATATGGTTGGTGTCGAAGCAAGCTTCAACTAATAAGAAATGATTCAGACAAGTATCGAGCAAGAAGAACATGGCACGCAAAATATATAGCACTAAGAACCAAGAAATCCAACGACACCAGCACTCGCTTGCCACTCAAAATGCATGATGAAAGAGACTGCAAATTTCCACCAACAAACACAAGAACAGCTAGAATCAATAAATCCTGAAAAAGTACACTTATTTAAGATATTATAGGGAAAAAAAAGAGAGTTCAATGGACATTTTTGAGATTTCGTGAAATCTAAAATCTTATCCAAAGGTTACAGTGATACTGCTGATGAAAATGAGTACTTGGTAAGAGAACAAGGAACACATTTAATTACCAAGTAAAGAAAAAACAAACTTGCCGAAAAAGAGGCATTTATATCCAATAATGAATTAATTTCTCTAACAATATCTAAATATAGTGCGAGAAAAAGCATAGGTTAGCAAAGATACTGAACAATGTTTAAGGACCCAAGAGTATACCTTACAATCTGCAGTACTGATACTCCACAATACAGTAATACAAAGTAGACTAAACAAAGAGAAGGACAAGGACGGAGATGTCAATGACAATAACAAGAAGAAACAGAGTTAAGAGGTTACACAGGATGCTAATAATTAAGAGATAAGTATTTTTCCTTTCTACCATATATAGATACACAAACTATTTTCTAGTGACATGATTCAACAAATCACAGCCCTAAGAAGGCACATTGCTTTCTTGCGTGCTCCGGAATCAATTTTGATACAATCTCCGTCGGAACACCCTTTAACTCTGTTTATAATCATGCATTGCCAATAAAGAAACATGATTCTCAAGAGGGCGAAAGGATTGAATGAAAAGAGGGTAGCAAAAGAATAATGTTATGCAGAAGGGATGGACTTACCATTAGGCTTGAAGTTGAAGAGTGGAGGTAGATATCGACCATTGGGTAATCGTGTACTTGGATCTCGAAGCTCATCAAAGAATGGATGGATCAGTGCTTCCAACTGCATGAATAGCAACTTACTAAGACATCCCAAATTTCTACGTCGATTAATTTGAAGTCCTTGGCTACAGTAGTTAAAAAGAGTGCCAACTCACAGCTGTGCTCCTTAAGTTTGGAGAATATTGAAGAAGCCTAGAGACAAGATCTACTGCTTCAGGTGGTGTTCTTTTATGAAAAATCTGACGAGTACAAGATCTGGTTAAAACTGTAGACAGGAGAGCTAAAAGAAAATAAAAGTGATTTGAAATTGAAAACAAATAAGATGAAGAAATGCTAATTAAATTTACCTTGTGCCATGGGTGAGCTTTGATATGCGGAAACTTAAACTCAGTGTAATTTGGATTCATGCATTTGATTTCCTCTCTTGTTGGGGTACCCAAAATCTGCACCGTGCCAAAAGAACAGACGAAATAAAAATCGTGGTACCAATAATACATCTAAAGAGTAGAAATGCAAACTGCGAATGGCACCTTGATAATTTCAACGAGTTGGTCGACTCCACTCTCACCAGGAAACAAAGGCTGTTGACATGTCCAAAGAAATCATTTGCATTTTTTTTATATTCTTCTAGAGTACTACAAAACATGGTTTAGGATACAGGTTGAATCAAGCATAGATTGATTGGTATGTACCAGGCCAACCAATAATCAGTATTGAACCAAATTGTATCAGATGGTGGTACACGTCAGTGTCAACTACAGATCAATTCAACAATACATTGAAACTGATACTAAAATGGTATTCAAAACATGCGACAAGGCAGTAATACCTGTCCCAGAAGAAGTTCAGCAAGAACACAGCCAGCTGACCAGATGTCAATCGCTGTTGTATACTCAGTGGCACCAAATATAAGCTCAGGAGCTCGATAATATCTGGAACATATGTATGATATATTTGGTTCCCCTTTCACCTGTTAAAACAAAAAAGTCACCTATATCCAGACACAGGTATTCAAGAAAAATATTGATGGACCGACAGAAAGGATGAAGATGTACCAAAACTTTGGCACTCCCAAAGTCGCATAGTTTCAACTGATGTGTATGTGGGTTGACCTGTTACAGGAAAAAGTCAAAAGAAATTATATTACTTAAACTACAAAAACCTAATAAAATTACAGAAGTATAACAATACGTATCAAAAGCACATCGACATATATAGCTATATGCATCATTATATAAATTAACCTGGGAAAGGTACAGGCAAAAAATGCTGTGTAAATATACAATAAATACCATGTAGAACTAAAACGATTACATATGCACTTCAACATGTCAAACAAATACATCTTTTCAAATGGAAACTAACTTCCATGCGTTAGTTTGACACAAATTAAAGACTCCAAGTAATCCTTATTTGAAGGACATTATGAACATCAAATCAAAATACATCTATTTTCCTTATCCTTGAAAGCAGGGAAATGGTTATGAAGCTCAATATTCTATCCGGAAAGATGGACACAAGAAAATGGCAAAAATATATACCAAAAGATTTTGTGGTTTGATGTCTCTGTGGCACACTCCAATGCTTCCATGAATATAAGCCAATGCTCTACAAATCTGTCAATACAAAGGAAGAATCAGGGCATGTTCCTTTGGTACTTTCCAGAGTTGGTTCATTCAATTAATAACTGGATGGCATAATAACATCATAGCACTTTTAAGAAAATCACAAGAGCAGCCTATGAAAATGACTCAAACGAGCACAAATCTAATGTTGAGAAAGTGAACACGGTAAATGGAAAACCTTTGTTTCAAATGAACTTTCCCAATAAAACGATATGTCAAACGAAGCCTGACAAAAGAAGTTTAGATTTACCTGATACATATAAAGTTTCACATATATCAGTGGCATACGCTGACTCATCTTGTTATAGTGCTTGATTACTCGATGAAGAGTCTCAGGTACGTACTCAAGAACCAAGTTAAGATAAAGCTCTTCTTTTTCAGTTGTTGAAAAGAAGCAATGTTTTAAGCAAACGACATTTGGATGATCAAGAAGACGCATGGTTTGCAACTCACGGTTCTTGTACCTCTTGTCTTGAAGAACCTTCTTTATAGCTACTGTCTCAACTGTCTCCAGACATTTTGCCTAAAGGTAGACAAATAATTAGTAGAATAGATAAATACACAATATTGCAGAGCTACAGGTAGTCCTAAAAAACTGTCTCAACCGTCTCTGGACATTTTGCCTAAAAGTAGAAAATTGATTAGTAGAACAGATAAATATACAATATTGCAGAGCTACAGGTAGTCCTAAAAAACTCAACATAAGCATAAGTGTCAACAGGCAGAATTCATGACTACAATCTGTTCTCACCAATCACAACAACATAAGTTACTATTCTAGCAGACAAGGAAACTGCTAAACTCACCTGGAATACGACTCCAAAAGATCCATGGCCGACAACACGCTCAGCCATGTAACTTATAGTCTGCCAGGCATCCAAAATAATTTAATAAAGGAGGAGTAGAAACTGATAAATGCAAAACAAGGATGATGAATTGGATGAGCAACATCAGGTAACGGGTACTTCTACAATCAATTCACTTGGAAATATTCACAGACCTAGCAGATTTACCTGTTTTGGCTGGCCATTTCTGCCACCTATAGTTGTCACAATTATATGACCTGTCTCTGTCCCGTTGCCATCAACTACAGTAGCTTCCACTTCCTACAATTACCATATAAGTACTTACTGAGCCACATGTCTGCTTCTCAAATAATTGCAGCATTTTTTCCACTTACAATAATGGGAAATAGATAAAGCAGAATTGGTTCAATGCATCACTCAGTGTATTTACTTACCTTATCATCTCTTATTTTCATAACATTCATTGCATCTGGCAAAGTGTCCACGGAAACACTACTAACAGTGGTATTTTTCAGCCCTGACGAGGGTGGCAAGCTAATTGAAGCCATTCAGTACAGAAGGTACTTTAATGATCTCTGTAACCAGTTCCTCATATAAAAGAAACAGATCCCGAGAACAAGTACCTACAAAGAAACCAGCATTCATGTCATTAAGACAAGCCTTGAGGCATAATTTCTCGAATGCAGGTTCAAAAGAACCTCAAGCAATGCTCAAAGCTGTACAAATAATTGAGAATTACGCACATAAACACACAGTGCTTACAAACATCTATGTCAAAGCAGATACTCAAACAGATAAAGAGAAACAAATTTACATCCGAATACATGTAAAAGATAAGACTTGTTTATGTAGATCAACAGAGGAGGCTAAGAAAATGTTTAACCGACTCTCAACTTTGGTCACATTACATCGAATTGATAATAGCTACCAAACGACAGAATAAAACAGCCAAAATAAGTACAAGGTTGCGTCTTTCAACTTTCCACTTAGATACAACTTATAGCAGTAAAGTGCAGCAAAGGCTAGTAAAGGAACACCAAATTTCATGCGCGAATCGATGTATGTTGCCTTTGACCAAATTAACTGTCATTAATTTCCAGCATCATTAATCAGCCACAAAAATTAACTCACTGCCCTATCATAACAAACCCATTCTTGATAACATGTCCCTAAAAGCAATATCTGATGACAATCACACAGAAATACCCAGCCTGCAAAAGAGGCATACCCAGTTCATGAGGCTCTTGTTAATATCAGGTGTGGGGATGATCAATGTATGCAGTCTTCCTTCTATATTTAGAAAGATTATTTCCAAGACTTCGAACTCCAGATCATAAAGGACCAAATCCCCAGTCTACAGCTTTACCTAATTTTAGCAACTTATAAAGACTATCAAACGAAATCATCAACCATAATTATTGGTCATCATCTTAGACATTTCGGTTGATCTAGGTTCCAGTTTACCCAAACTTGCCATCCGTGAATACCACTGAAAAGGGAGTCCATGTGAAACTTCCCAACCACGTAACTGGTCTTCTCAAACTAAGATTCCCATAAAAGATCACCCATGACCTCTGCTATGACATTGCACTTCTTCATCATGAAACACAAACATGTAATGAGACTATCCTCAAACAATGTTTGAACGTTGGTCAAACAAAGAGCTCCATGATCACTAGGGAAGCTCATCCGCAGCAACTATAACGAAATATTCTATATAGGAGAAAACAGAAGAAAAAAAATTGTAAGAGCTGCAAGAGCAAGAGCAGCTGATTCAGATCATAACACAGAGCCTGGACCTAGAAGGAAACAACAAGGTTTAAGCAACGAGCTTCCATAGGCAACAAAGGACCGAAAAATGTCAAGCGGCAAACCCTAATTAGATCTCCTTCGATCTCCTCTGACAGTCGAAATCATTACAGATCTGAACACAAAGACGGATAAAAAGTACCACAAAAGGTCGAGAGAGCACGGATCTATCAGAACAACAACTAGGAGAAGATCATAGAACCCTAAAAACCCGTAAAACAGAATAAGAAAGAAGAGTTCGGGCTGCGATTCTCACCGAAGAGAAATTTAGCCACCGATCAGGCAACAAGGATCACTGGGAAACAGATCATGAAGAGATCGAAGAATCGACGTTCCTCTCTCTCTCTCTCTCTCTCTCTCTCACCTCGGGGCTGAGGGGACAAATGAGACTCGTGTGAACACGAGCTCGAGCTTTCATTTGTCTTTTTCTAGTATTTTTCGCTTTAAACTTAAACGGGCATTTTATTGACAACGGTGTGAACGTCGAGGTTTAAAATTATCATTTTAAACCTTCGTATAAATTTAATTTACCGATCCCGTTGACATTACACGTCTTCTGCTATTATATATTCACAATTCAGGGAACAAAACATAGATATGACCAAATTATAAACATAAAAACTATAATTATATTTTCTGTAATATAAAAAAAATTATACGGATTGAAATCAAATAACAATAGATTGATTTTATGATATATATATATATATATATATTTTGATACCATCTAAAAAAGAAGGAAAAAAATATCTGAATATCTTCTTTAGATCCAATACCGCTATCAATCTGCAAGAGGAACTAGACTCATTCTCCTCTCTTCCTATCATTTCATAGGACCACTTAGATTGATGGCTTAAGGAGAATGAGAGAAACTGTAATCTCTCAATTAATGCCTGTGAAATATTTTTCTTTGATGTAACTTTTAGATGTAATTTTTAGTCCCTAGAGGTCTTGTCTATTTATAGATGATCTAGGATAAGTTATTATGGGAGTTCCTTCCATTAAGGGTATCCCCTAAGGAATCCTATTATAATATGGATTTCTTTTCTATTAGTCAATACCATTATCAAAATCTAATTAGATATATTAAATATCTTATCCAATTATAAAGAGTCATATAATATAACACAAATATTATAAAAAAATTCTTTTTATTTTATTCTCGATTAAGGCTCCCTTTGGGTTTTATTCTCATTGGTAACTCATCTTCACCTAGACAAAGACTTGGGCAGAAAACCCATGCCACTCCCTTCCCCAATGGTGGGTGGCAAGCAAGTATAGGTCGATCGTTGAGAGCATTGATTATTGACGATAAAATATATTTTTCTCTTTTTTCGATCACTTGACGTAGACGATTATCGCTTATCTTAGGCCCTGATAAGCGATGCTCCTACAATCATCTTTTACTAACAACACATTATAGAGAGATGTACTAATCGATTGTCGACATGAATAAACCCCTAAAAGACATATGGATCCACTTAGATTAGCCATCAACCTCCCTTCACCGACGTATAAAAGCTAGTCCCCCAAGCTTGAACAGGGACTTCAGTCCAAAGACTTCTATTGTTTTAACTCCACTACTAATTTTACCATTGGAAGGGTCAGATCGAAAACTTCTATCGTTAATCGTTTGTGTACGATCCTTAATGAAATCAAGCCGCATCTCGACTCATTTCTAGAACCCCTAGGAGGCCCAAATCGCATGACCCTAACTCAAAGTTCCATCTCGGACATACAAGCAACACCTTGTGATCTTCCCAATTGAATCTTCTTCGACTCCAATAACCTTATATAGTCATCACATGAACTATTAGAATAAGCTTCTGCCTTCAAAATAGGATCAAGTTGTGTTGATTCTGGATCGATATTATTAAGAATATAACATGTGTTCATAAAAGAAGCCAAGGGAGAAAAGAAAAAGGAAAGGTTGGGGGCAATACATACAATTAAGATGAAGAAAGTAATATTAAAAGAAGAAGATCGCTAGACAACTTAAAGTTGAGTTATAATGTATCAACTAATTGAAGTAAATTCAGTTGAGCTAATTAATTTAATTAACTGTGTCATGCTGATTGTTAGAAGATATTATAAATTTTATTTGAAGATATTCTTACATTTATCAAATGCTGGTTATATTTTGATAATATTGCCTTTCTTTATTAACAAGGAGATATTTTGGATTCACAAAAGAGTACAAAGGTATTTAGAAAATGTGAACATATGTGATTAGGATATAGTTTGATTAGTTTTTATGAAGTCCACATTCGTTGATATCATCCAAATATAAGATTCTTAAATGTATTAATTTCTTTATTACGTTGATCATAGAAAATATATCATCAGTTAATCGTCATCCAACATAAAATTATCACATGATATCTAGGGTAAAAGGAGAAAACAAAGGTCATCCTTCACTCTTCTATCTATGTGAGCAAGGGTTTGATGTATGTGATTATAAACTATGAAGATTGTTGGAGACAATTAGATGCTACTTCTTCATAAAATATTTTGTTTCTTTATGATTATGTATAAAAATTTACTTTCAACATAATGAAAAAGGAAGTTATTTTTTTGATCACTCATCTCTACACTCATATATTTTAGATTATTAATTTAATATCAAAGAAATCAGATTGGGATACTCCTCTCAATTTTAATCTTTTATGCAAGTAATATATCTAAAACTTGATGTTTTTACCAATGATAATCCTATATATATAGGTTTGGATAACGCAGAGTTTATTAAGATCTCCATGATTTTTTCTCTTTAAGACTATCAACAATCCATTACTCAAATGCCAAATAAGCAAATCAATGAATCAATTAATTAGTCCATATTATATATATATATATATATATGATGAAATAATAATAATAAAAGTAATCAGTTTAGTCACTTTTAATTCGGATCTACAAATTGGCTCAGACGCTTTCATGCGGCCCAATCGAGAAGTTCCATCACAGCACGTGCGCCTACCGACGTAGCGGACAGTGACCTGTGCCATCGCCACGATACAACTGGAAGATCCTATTTTAAAACATAATTGGAGAGGATCCAGTTCCCAACTACCGCTAACAAGCCACCTAACCCTCCCAACACACGATTTAAAGAGTCAGTAAATAATCCCACCAAAACGGTACTCCCACCTTACTTTCTAATCTCAACCGTCGATCTTTTCCAAATTAATTTGATCACGTCAGATGAACGGTTCGATTAAAAAAAAAGTGGGACGTATATAAGCTGCACAATATTTGCGCATCCGAATCCTACGGTTCATATAGTTTTCCTGAACAATACCGACGGTGGATGTCGTATCTCGCATAAAGTTTCCACTGTTAAGTAAACTATGCGGCGGCAATTAGCGACCGTCGAGGGGTAGGTGGGTGCATTGGCCACTGTACGCCAAATGTAACCCGTCTCTTCCATCGATGCGAAGCGCCCACCCACCCGCAAAACGAATCTGGGCCGTCCAGCACTCCTCGTTGATCATCTCTGAACCGTCTTTAAAGCGATGTGGAGCGTTGCTTAGGGGCGTGGTGATCGTGTCCGTTGGAGCCACCGGCGGAAGAACCGAAGAGGGGAAGCGATGGCCAGGAAGAAGATCCGGGAGTACGATTCCAAGCGCCTCCTCAAGGAGCACCTCAAGCGTCTCGCCGGCATCGATCTCCAGATCCGATCCGCCCAGGTGCTTTCATCCGTCCCCAGTCGATAACAGAGCCTCGGTCTATCGATCTCTTACGATCGTCCGTTTCCGGGGTTGTTTGGTGGTTTTATGTTCTCGATGATCGATTCGTACGGTTTCCTGTGAAGTTTGAATCTGATTTCTTTGGACGAGATGATGAATGCGTTCTACTTGTCGCGCGTCGGTCGAAATTGCTCCTCAAAATGAGGGGTTTCGGACTAATTTGTCGTGATGGTTGAGTTGATGTAGGTGACGGAATCGACGGACTTCACTGAGTTGGTGAACAAAGAACCATGGCTTTCGTCCATGAAGTTGGTCGTGAAGCCCGACATGCTGTTCGGCAAGCGTGGAAAGAGCGGTTTGGTGGCTCTCAACCTAGATCTGGCTCAGGCGGCTCAGTTTGTCAAGGAACGTCTGGGAGTGGAGGTGATCTATGATGTTTTATGATCTTCTTATGCAATGAGATTACCGTGTGATGGAATCTAATCTACTTTCTTTTTGCTCAAAGGTTGAGATGGGAGGGTGCAAGGCTCCGATCACCACGTTCATAATCGAGCCATTTGTTCCCCACGATCAAGAATACTACCTCTCTATCGTGTCTGAGAGGCTGGGTTGCACCGTTAGCTTCTCAGAGTGTGGAGGCATTGAAATAGAGGAGAACTGGGACAAGGTCAAGACGGTGTATCTTCCTACAGAGAAGCCTATGACAGGCGAGGCATGTGCTCCTTTGATCGCAACGCTTCCATTGGAGGTGAGGTGCACTCGTTCGTAGCTATACATAAAATTATGGCTTGCTTGCTTTTCTTATTATACCAGAGTATAACCATCAGAAATTATATATTATGGTGAGATGCTTCATTGTTGCTATAACTCGGATGCCTTGTTGCATTAATTGGCTCAGGTACGAGCGAAGATTGGGGACTTTATTAAGGGAGTTTTTACTGTGTTCCAAGGTAAGCCAGGAAATTAAACATCTCTGACCGTATATGTTCACCTAATAATAGATTCCCACGCAAGACTGTTTTCTATGTTCTTGTCTCCAAATATGTTATATGCAATATATAGGATATAGAAGGTGGTGATGCACACATGTTAAGAAGTAGATTGTTGTTCATAGGTTATTACACAAGTTTTCTTGTTGATGAGATATTTGAATAGATCTTTCTATTTGCTACTTGGTGTCCTTAATCTGTAGATATGTTTTTTTGGTTCACCCCTTGTGTCATTTTTGTGCTCATGATTCATAGCTAGCATTGATTTGGTCCCTTGCATCTTTTACAGATTTGGATTTCAGTTTTATAGAGATGAACCCATTCACTTTGGTAAATGGTGAACCATACCCACTGGATATGCGAGGAGAATTGGATGATACGGCTGCTTTCAAGAACTTCAAAAAGTAGGCTATAATTCTTTGACTTGAAGATTGGCTTATGGAAGACATTCTTTGACTAACATGTTGATGAAATTTAACACGCTATGTAGGTGGGGAGGCATAGAATTCCCACTCCCTTTTGGAAGAGTCCTGAGCCCTACGGAAAGATTTGTTCATGAACTCGACGAGAAGGTAGCAGCATTGATGATTACATCTTTTCATTTCTATTTAATTGGTACCTTTTACAGAAAGTTGACAAGTTTTGCATTTATAATAACCCATGTTATTAGAAACATCTTAAGCTTGTGTTGTCATGTATACTCTGTGGTTTGGTGCATTTCTTTCTACTCTTTCATTTTCCTTATTGTTTCACCTCTTTTGAGATCCAACTTCATTGTGCTCTAGCTTATCATTTGCATTTAGCATTCTGATGGATGTAGTTGACATTTTAGCTGGTCCAACAGTTTACTGCTAATAAACTTTATGCAACGAGCTTTTATATTTTTTTGGAGACCTCCAAAATCTTGGGTTAACTAGGATAATTGTGCTTGGGATGTCACTGGGTCATGTCTTTGATAAATAATGGGCAAAATCATGCCATCTGTTGAATCAAAACTGAAATTGAGTGCAGATATATATCTTTGAGCTACTGTAGTGCGGTAAGAACAAATTATATCTATCAGCGACTGCAGTCTTGTGGACATGTATGTTTTTGGAGGCATCTGATTATGAAAATATCTTGAACTCGTGCGGCTTAGGTATATGAGATTTTGGGGGGAAGTCCAAGAGGTCTTATTTGTAATTCTTGGCAGCCTTTGATGGTCACTTTTTTGATGCTGTGACCATGGGCTTAAGACTTCTGGAGGGGGTCTTTGGTTTTTTCTCTTTCTTTGTCCTCTAAAAAAGGGAAGGAGATGGTGATTTTTGATTTGGATGTCTTTTTCCAGTCATACAACAGCTTCTTTCTTATGCTATTCAAGTATATTTTGAACACAATAATGATGGTGAAAAAGGATTTGCATTTTGATATTTTTCTTTCTACATTCAAGCTTTACGGTACATTGACCGTAAAATATTAGTGAGAATGGTTTTAAACGTTGATTGTTAATCTGTGCATGACAACTGATATGTAGTTTAAGCTTTCTTTGTTGGTATTCTGTGTCTGTTTAGTTGCTTCTCTTCTTTTGCTGTAAAATCTGCAACAATTTTTAATTGCGATCATTCGGATTAATGGTGAACCAGCATGCTACAATGTAAAGATAGATCTGTTCAATGAGCCATCGGGTGTAAGGTTTAGGAATTCACCATTACCTTCAAAGGAACAGCTGCAGGACTGAGGGTTCCTGATATCCAGTAAAGCATTTACATTTCTTTTTGCCAATCCATTATTGTTACCTTGAGATGCCTCGATAAGCTGTCTCAACTCAATTGGTAATTACTCATTGACCAACTGATACCGTCAGAAGATGCTGGACCTGTGCAAGAGGTCATGAGTTTTCTTCATATTGATAACATAGTTTTTTCAGAATATACTAGACCTAGCACAGGATCGGAGATTGCATATGTCATTTAATTTTTGTGTGTTGGAGTCGTAATCTAAATGATTTTGATTACTTTGTTGCAGACCAGTGCCTCCTTGAAGTTCACTGTTCTAAATCCAAAAGGACGCATATGGACGATGGTGGCCGGTGGTGGTGCCAGTGTCATTTACGCTGATACGGTTAGCTTGCTTCCGTCGCATCTCGGTTTTTCGCAAAATTTATGCAGGACTTTGATCACATCAGATTGCTTCAGTCTGTAAAGCCTTACGACAGAAATCTCTGCCTTGAAATCTGAATTCATCGTTTATTAGGTCGGAGATCTGGGCTATGCATCTGAACTCGGAAACTACGCCGAGTACAGCGGTGCTCCAAATGAGGAAGAGGTTCTTCAGTATGCCAGAGTCGTTCTTGACGTATGAATTCCCTCCCTCATCTTGCTTGCGTCTCTTCTTTTGGGTTCATTCTTAGCATCGACGTTGAACACGATGTCAACATCTCCGTATCAGTGTGCAACCGCCGATCCAGATGGCCGTAAGAGAGCTCTTCTCATCGGAGGAGGAATAGCAAACTTTACCGACGTTGCTGCCACGTTCAATGGCATCATCAGGGCACTGAAAGAGAAGGTTGGTTCGCCAAATGACAGCCGCTTCTTGTCTTCTCCGACTTATGGTGTACTTCTTTCATGTGTATCCCCCACAGGAATCAAAGCTGAAGGCAGCAAGGATGCACATCTACGTTAGAAGAGGGGGACCAAATTATCAGACTGGTCTGGCAAAAATGAGGAAAGTGGGCGACGAGCTCGGAGTTCCTCTCGAGGTAACCCGATGCACAGTACTCTTCTCCATGAAGGGGGAGATGCTCATCGAATGACTTGTGTGTGTTGCAGGTGTATGGGCCGGAGGCCACGATGACAGGAATTTGCAAAGAAGCTATTGACTGTGTTATGTCTGCCGCGTAACTACCATTGCATCCATCATTTCTTTTACTATACTACCTTTCATTTTGTCTTGCTAATCAAAACCCAGCTGCAGGAACACGGTGTAGCATCCGGGAGAAATTTGACATGTGAACATTAGAATACATGATTGTTGAACTTGAAAGTTAATTTGATAATGGAAATAAATTGAGGTTCCTTTTGAAATGTCTGATGTGATAGCTTGTGTGATTCATGAAGGTATCAGGTATTGCCAAAGTCATCATCGCTCGCCCCGCACCAACGTAGATGGTGGTGACTGCTTCCCATCCCTGGTGATGGTTCTCCCCGCCGGTTCTTCCACCATCCCATTCTTTTAGAAGCAGAAGCAGAACCCGACCCGTTTGCGACTACACTCACCCTATGCTTTAATGGCCTCTTGCACAATGATAATGATGTGAATGAGCTCTTGTTAGCGTCTGATGCCACGCCACAGAGATTGACATCTATTGTCGACCCAATTACTCAAATAGCTTCTCGCACGATGGATGTCGCGCCACAGACGGTCGCATCCATTGCCAACTTAGTTGATCCAATGACCTCTCGCATGATGGATGTCGTGCCATAGAGGGTCGCCGCATCCATTGCCAACTTAGTTGATCCAATGGCCTCTCGCATGATGGATGTTGCCCTTCGTGGCATGATATCCCTCGTCAATCCAATTGTTGCAATGATCACTATGGATGCTGCTCCACAAAGGGCAATATCTATTGTCAACCTAATTGCTCCAATAGCCTCCCATAGTGTCACGTACTTAGTTGAAATTACTTAAGTGGTGAGGCATCATTGCGGTAAGTCTTGGACTTAGTTAAAGTTGCCTAATTCGAGAAGTATCCTTGCATCCACTTCAATCAGACTTAGCTGGAATTACCGAAGTCTTGAGGCGCTCTTGCGACATAAACGTCCGCAAAGGGTCAACCAAGTTTTAACCTCGTACAGATCCCAGAAATTTGATTAGAGTTAAACCGAGCGGCGGACAAGTCCCGACATCTCGCGAAGAGGGAAGCTTTATAAGCAATTCAGCAAGCACTTGGAGTGCAGGAAAAGAGAGAGAGAGAGAAAGAGAGAGGAGGAAAACAAGGACTTTAGAAGGGTGAACGAATAGCTGCAAGTCCGCAAACAACTATTTCTCGGATGCCGGGCGCGAAGGCAAGTTTCTGTCAAGTTGACATGTAAACTTATGAAGATGTTCAACGCTACCCCATCCGAAAATTGCCACCTAGGGGTTCTAGGGTCTTGAGATAGACATTTCAAAGCGATCGTAGTCCATGAAAGCGAGCCATTGCACGCAGCGAAGGCTTTTAGCGATTTTGCGATGAACGATCATATTGCAATGCTGCAAACTATCGTTTCTTCCATTTTTACAAGCAAAATATACCAAAATTATGGTAAAGCACGTAGTTGTTCATGACATTCTCCCCTACTTAAATTGTCGATGCCCTTGTCAACGCTTGCTAGTAGGCTTTGATGGTTGTTTCCTCATGTCGGAGGGTATTTTTTGGCTCCCAACTGGCTTCGGTTCTGGGAAGCCTTCGTCATTTTATTAAGTACTCAATCTGCTCAGCTCCATTGGGTAGCTTTGTCTTGCGATCCGCTAAAATAGTTTCAACTCGCTTCTCGTATGAGGCTCTAGTGGGGGGTTGCCGAGTTAGAACACCCTATTGATAATTGGGAATGGCCCATCATACTTACACACCAATCCTTTGTGCACCTTGTTCATAAAGAATTGGAGTGATACTGGTTGGAACTTCATTAACACCAAATCGTCGACTTTGAATTTCTGTGGTTGCCTTCCCAAGTCTACCCACTTCTTCATCTTTTTGGCCGCCTTCTCCAAGTAAGCTCACACAATATCTGCATTTTGATGTCATTCTTTTGCAAAGTGATATGCGGACGGACTACTCCTAGTATATCCAATAGCCAAAGTATGAGGAGTCAACGACTATTGTCTTGTGATGATCTCAAAGGGGCTCTTGTTGGACGCAGAGTTCCGCTGCAGGTTATAGGAGAATTGGGCTATGTCCAATAGCTTCACCCAATCTCGTTGGTTGGCACTCACGTAGTGCCAAAAGTATTGCTCCAAGAGCAAGTTTATTCTCTCAATTTGACCATATGTTTGGAGATAGAGGCTTGTGGAGAAGTATAGCTTAAACCCCAATAACTTGAATAGCTCAGTCTAGAATCATCCCAGAAACCGACAATCTCGATCACTTATGATATTGTGTGGGACTCCCCAATACTTCACCACATTCTTCATCATTAGTTTGGCTGCTTCCTCTGTTGAACAGTGTAGGGGTGTAGCAATGAAGGTTGCATACTTCAAAAATCGGTCAACCACCACGAGTATCAATCCGAGTCCCCCTACTATTGGCAAGCTTGATATGAAGTCCAGAGAAATGCTCTCACATGGCCTTTCTGGTATGGGTAATGGCTCTAAAAGTCCCACCAGCTTCTACTGCTCCACCTTGTCTTGTTGGCAAATTAAGCACGTTCGAACATATTCATCCACATTCGTCCTCATCTTCGGCCAATAGAAGGCCCTCTCCATGAGAGCCAATATTTGGTGAATACTCGGATGTCCTACCCAAAGGGAATCGAGACACACTTTCAAGAGTTCATGTCTCAAATTATCCACTCGACAAACATAAACTCTATTCCCTTTAGTGTAGACGAGTCCCTCCTGGACCCAAAATTGTCGTGTCATGCCTTCTTGGATCAGTTGGATCAATGTTATTGCTTGGGGATCACTGTACAGTCCATCCTTGATCTGGGAAAGGAAGTTGGAGTGCAACTGACTTGCTTGGCCTCTGCTCTTCAGTTGCATAGTATTCACTTGCTTTACTTTTCGACTCAACGCATCGACTACGACATTTGCTTTTTCAGGCTTGTACTCCATTACCATATCAAATTCAACTAAGAAGTCCTGCCATCGTGCTTGCTTTGAAGAGAGTTTTTTTTAGTCTAAAAGTAACTCAAAGCGATGTTGTCCGTCCTCAGCACAAATCGCAATCCGAGAAGGTAGTGTCGCCACACTCGCAGACAGTGAACCACCGCTGTCATCTCCTTCTCGTGCATTGGATACCGTCGCTCAGTCTCATTGAGCTTGCGACTTTCATAAGCCATTGGGTGGCCCTCCTACATGAGTACTCCCTCAATAGTTAAGTTTGAAGCATCGGTATGGACTTCGAGGGGCTTCCCATAATTTGACAATTTGAGCACCGATTCTTCCAAAACAATAGCCTTTAGATCTTGAAATGCTGCTTCACATCTGTCAGACCATCTCTAAGGCTGCTCCTTCAGCAACTCCGTCAGTGGAGTTGCGTGTTTCGAATACCCAACTATGAAGTGCCAATAGTAGTTGACGAAACCAAAGAAGGATCTTAGCTCTGGCACCTTCTTTAGAGTTCGCCATTTTGTAACCACTTGCACCTTTCATTTATCTATTCGAATGGAATCGTTGCTGATTTGATGCCCCAAGAATAAGATCTCCTTCTGAGCAAAGTAGCACTTCTCTCTTTTCATGAACAAAGAATTCTCCCTGAGAACTTTAAATATTGTTCGAAGGTGCTCCATATGCTCCTCAAGTATTTGGCTATAGATGACATCATCCAAGTAGATGATCACAAACTTATTCAAATACTCTATAAATAGTTGGTTCATGAGAGTGCAGAATATGGCCGGAGCATTGGTTAAGTCGAAAGACATCACCAAGAACTCAAACGCTCCATACCTGGTCACACAAGTAGTCTTCGCTTTATCGCCTTCAGCAATACGCACCTGCAAATACCCTAACTGAAGGTCGAGTTTGAAGAAATACTTTGCTTTGCCTAGTTGGTCGAACAAGTCCGGAATGAGCGGGATGAGATATTTGTTCTTCACCATCACCTTGTTAAGGGCTCGATAGTCGATGCATAGTCGAAGACTTCTATCTTGTTTCTTTTAGAAGAGAACTGGAGCTCCAAATGGTGCTTTAGAACTGCGGATGAGACCACCGATTAGTAGTTCATCTAACTGCTTTCTGAGATCTGCCAACTCGGGAGAGGACATGCGGTATGATGGTCTCGTTGAAGGCTTCATTACCGGCTCCAACTCAATATGATGATCCACGCCTCTCCGTGCTGGCTGAGTTTTTGACAACTCAGGTGGCATAACATCTATGAACTCCTTCAGAACGTTTAACACTATAGTAGGTTCTTGACTGGCCTCCCCGTCAAGTAGTTCTAGCTTTACAACTACCACAAAGGATAACTCTCCTTTACGTACCCCTTTCTTCAATTGTAATGCCGATAGTTGTTGGGGATCTTGGGTTCCTCTCCGAGTGACGGGAACCATGACAAGGATTATCACCTCCCATCAGACATAAAGAGTCTAGGAATGACATTAGCACCAACTTCGCTGCATGCATGAACTCCATTCCGAGAATCACTTAGAAGTCGTCCAATGGCAACGCCATCATATTTGTGCTCCCACTCCATGATCCGATCTTGATGGGGACTCCCTTTGCTAGCCCGGAGATCCGCTTGACCTCCGAGTTGACCGCCTTCATCCGACTTGGGTTCTTCTCTAAGGTCAGCCCAAGTCGCTTTGCTTCTCGGTCAGCAATAAAGTTGTAGGTAGCACCCGTGTCCACCATCGCACGAGTGGTTTGGCAGTTGAGCTTGATATCTATATGCATTAGCTCACAGTTTCCTACGTTTTGTTGTTTCGTCTTCATGTTCTCCCCCACTTGACCCCACAATACATTCAATAGACGTATCGCTCCTATCCGAGGTCCATGCGACACCTCATTGTCACTATCGGATTCTGAGCTACTTGAGCTGAGAGCGACCGCTTTGCCCTTGTTCTTCTCTATGGGCACTCACTCACTATGTGCGACCCTCCGCACAAGAAACATCCGCTAGGTCTTGAGGCCTTGCCTTTTGAGTTCGACCCCTTATGGAAACTCTTCTTCATTTGCTCGCCCCCCCGGGTTCCTTCTCCTAAGAATATTTTGAAGGGCGATTTTCTGAAGACTATTTCTTCTTCCTCGAGTCATCTAAAGAAACAAAGTCGATGAATCTTTCTGCAGCTGCAATTGCTCTGGTCACATCAGTGACATTCCGTCGATGGAGTTCCTATTGAGCCCATGGCTTCAAACCATCGAGAAAGCTGAACAACTTATCTTTTTCAGACATGTCTTAAATGTCTAGCATTAGTGCAAAAAATTACTTCACATAGTCCCGAATGGAAGTTGTTTAGTGGAGTTGTCTCAACTTCCTCCTTGTGATGAACTCAATGTTCTCGGGTAGGAATTGAGTTCTTAACTCTCGCTTCAAGTCTTCCCATGTGTCCACTCGGCACCGACCTTGTTGAATCTCCTCCCAACGGGTTCTCCGCCAAAGTTTTGCATCCGCGTTTAGATACATGGTTGTTATCGAAATTTTGGTGTCCTCAGAGTCTAGCCTCGTAGCTCGAAAGTACTGCTCCATATCAAACAGGAAATTCTCGAGCTTCTTAGCATCTCTAGCACCCCCATAACAATGTGGCTCAGGCGCTCTAAAGCTTTGTGTCAGCACAACGCGGGTATTGCTCCCTCCCGTATTTAGCGCCCTTGTGAGCAAATCACTCTGGAAGTAAGTTCCGCCACAACTTCCTGCATATGTTGTACGGAGTCCTTGGTGTTATCCGTTAGTTGATCGACTAGGGCCTCAACCTTATCGATCCGGGATTCAGCTTCTTCTTGCGAGCTCTGTACCCCAAGAAGCATTCGTTGGCCTTGATATAGTTCTTCCAAGCTCACTTCAAGAACATCCAAGCAGGTCTCTGCCATTGTGAGTCTCTCTCTATGGGTCTCTTTTCCCATTGGCGCTCCAGATTGCGCCTCCTCCGCTCACGATGAGTAACTAACTTTTCGCTCATCATGTTCACTGCCCCGCTCCTCCTGAGCGGCTCCAGCAACAAGTGAGCGAGTTTGCACATGCAGCCCACCTGCGGTTGCTTGGGGCAATGGTCCGACTTGCTCCATTTTGCTCGATTCGCTATGATGTTTTGTCATGGCAAGATTGTAAAGTTTCTTCGTTGCTTGCTCGAATTGCTTGCCTGCTCTGATACCACAATGTCACGCACTTAGCTGGAATTACCTAAGTGATGAGGCACCCTTGCGACAAGTCCCAGACTTAGTTAGAGTTGCTTAAGTCACGAAGTACCCTTGTGCCCACTTCAATCAGACTTAGTTGAGATTACCTAAATCTTGAGGCGCCCTTGCGACATACACATCCACAAAGGGTCAACCAAGTTTCAACCTTGTACAGGTCCCGTAGGACCTATAAAATAGAAATTTGATTAGAGTTGAAACGAGCAGTGGATAAGTCTCGACGTTTCGCGAAAAGGAAAGCTTGATAAGCAATTCAACGAGCACTTGGAGTGCAAGAAAGAAGAGAAAGAGAGGAGAAAAATAAGAACTTTAGAAGGGTAAACAAGTAGTTGCAAGTTCGCAAATAACTATTCTCTGGGTGCTGGGCACGAAGGCAAGTTTCTATCAAGTTGACGTGCAAACTTGTGAAAATGTTCAATGCTTGACACTACCCCGAAGCCCCATTCGGCCGTGCCGTGCCACAGGGGTTCGGGATCTTTGAGATGGTGGCGTTTATAGTGACTACGGTCTCTGAGAAAGCAGGCCACGCGAAAATGAAAGCTTTTTAGGGTAGTTTCGTTTGGTGTAGTGAGCGATCGTATTACAACACTGCAAACTATTGTTTCTTCCATTTTTATAAGTAAAATACACCAAAATTATGGTAAAATAAGCTGCCAAGGATATGTACAAGCAACGAATGATTCGTTGAACGAAGTTGCCGTGAGTATGCGATGACCGTTCGTAACAACACGATGGACACCACCCTTTGTGACACAATGTTGGACACTAACCAGAGCTCATCCACATTGTAGCCATCATGCAGAAGGCCATTGGAGCATAGGGTGAACAAAATGGCAAACAGATCGAGAGAGGCGACCGAACACTTCTTACACATGGTGGAGAGTTTCAAATATGAGTGGAGCAGGAGAGGGAGAGGGAGGAGGGTGTGGGCAAAGGCTTCCTTAGTTACGAAGAGGTGGAAGAAGGATTTAAGAATTCCAAGATGTTGCTCTTAGGAGAATGAGATGGCGAAGGAGTTAGGGGATACGAAGCAACCATCACCATCTACGTCAACATAAGGCAAGCAACGATGAGATTAACAGGACGCTCCTCACGGAGGCAAGTGATATCACGATGAGAGCGAACCTTATCATTGTTGGAGGCGACCAAGCAACTATGTTAAGATCAACACCAACGACGCCATCATCTGCTACCACCATAGTCATCCGCTACCGCTGATGTCATCCATCATCGAACATTAAAATTATCATTTTATCTTTTATTTTTATATTTTTGTTAATAAAATTACCATCATTAGTGTCAATGAACCTAAATGTTTTACTTTTGTAACTATAAGGATGTCAATATAATTTTTTAAAGTGTAGAAACTTAGATGATAAATGTAACTAACTACATAGGATAATATATAATTAATCCCAAATAAAACATCCACATGATCATTTACACATCACTGTTTATATGGATCATTGATATACATCAATATTTACTTAACCAAAAATCTATATATCAATATTTACTTTACCAAAAATCTTTCCGCTACTGTCGCACATGTACCGGAAGCCGTCCACATCTTTGTATGACTCGAATATGGAATCCAAAAGTGTGGCTGTGAAATCAGTTATGGAGAAGCACGCATGACCAGAAATCAATCGATCTTGTAGTGAATGCATGAAGAAGACATTACAGACTAGTACCTGTTGGTGGTAAGGCATTTTAGACAAACACAACAAGGGCTTTCCCAGGATCACTTAGTATGCAAATGGATTGCCCAACAGACATGTCTCTCGGCACCAGATACCTGCAGAAGGATCATAAAGACGACAAGAAGGTCATTCACATATAAATCTCCCAGCAACAATAAGTGTTTGACCCCCAGTAAACATGTGTTGACTCTCGAGTATTCTACTCATCTTATATGCATTGATTCAAGTATCACGCTCATCTTATGTCCTTTTAGTCAACTAGTAATATTACTCACTGGTAGGAAATGATCCATGTAATCACCATAAGCAGTTGAAAACCATGATTTGTTGTTGTTCCCTAGCTGTCCTTGTTGTATCGATCACTGTTACAAACCGTACATTACATTGATAACATAAAAATTATCCACCCCTGAGCATCATGAGAGAACAGTGATAACATAAGCAAAGATGCATGGCTTCCAGGAAAAGATAACAACAACATGAAAAATCAATCCCAAGCTATAGTTAAGTTAGATGAGAAAGACCCAACAGGGATGTTATAAACTGAGTGCTGATAGCGCTTCTGTTTTGTGGAGCACAATACATCGAGAAATGATTGCAGTCATTGCCTACAGGTAGAATCTGCATGTTTTAGTTGACATGTTGAACAACAGTGACAAGCACACTTGGGTTATTGCTTATATTATAAGAGTCATTCTAGGTATCCTGGAATGTGTTTCGGGAGTTCAAAATACATGTTTGTAGGGAAGGGTCCAGAGTTCCAATTAGGCAGCCGTCCTGTAAATTCTGGAGTGGAGGTTATATCCTACTCACTTGTATCCATCTTGTTTTCAGAATCACTTGGTTTATATTGTATCCATTCCATAAGATGATATAATTCTTCTTTCATGTTGGGAACATAAAAAAAAGAAAAAGAAAAAAAAAGAAAAGAGAGGTAGAAGAAGGTCAAAGAAGTTATTGCCAGAGGTCCTTCAATGACTAAATGAAGCTATGGCCTGGGTTTATCTCTACCATTGCCAATTTACTTCATTCTTCTTCCATTTGACAATATATTAAATACCTTTACAACACACAATATTAACATGGCCTAAGAAAAAGGTAACTATGTGAAAAAATTACCTACTATTCCTTTGCACAGTACTCATCACTACTACATACCCACATGAGATTCAAATAAGCAAAATATTCAACAGTTACATTTATATGGATGCTTGCAGTTTTGCTTTAGCAAAGATACATCTAACAACAGTGCATATTGAATGTACAAAATAACCATAGTTAACGGTGCACTTAAAGCTTGAACAGTGTGATCCTATAAATAACTAGAACTACAATGCAAGCAAAGAATAACGAAAAGGGAAAAAAATGTTCTTCCACACACACAGAAAAATAAAATAACTAGAAGTATGCAATGATAAAAAAAACAAAAAGCAGCAGATTTGACTATTACATGATGATGTGCTGCTATATGCCTGCGGAAAAACTTTGACTTACTTTCTCTTTTCCATATCTGGAAGAGCACTCCTTGAGAACCTATCAACAATTACCCGATGAAGCAAAATGAAAAATCAAACAGCTACAAGGCAACTATCATGGAAGCTATATTGGTAAAATGTGCTGGTGTTTGACTCACACCAGAAACTAAATACACCTTAATCACAACAAGGTTCACATGATTCTTAAGATGTGGTAATTACCATGTAGAATGACTATAGAAACTAAATACACCTTAATCACAACAAGGTTCACATGATTCTTAAGATGTGGTAATTACTATGTAGAATGACTATAGAAACTAAATACACCTTAGTCACAACAAGGTTCACATGATTCTTAAGATGTGGTAATTACTATGTAGAATGACTATAGAAACTAAATACACCTTAGTCACAACAAGGTTCACATGATTCTTAAGATGTGGTAATTACCATGTAGAATGACTATAGAAACTAAATACACCTTAATCACAACAAGGTTCACATGATTCTTAAGATGTGGTAATTACCATGTAGAATGACTATAGAAACTAAATACACCTTAATCACAACAAGGTTCACATGATTCTTAAGATGTGGTAATTACCATGTAGAATGACTATAGAACCTAAATACACCTTAGTCACAACAAGGTTCACATGATTCTTAAGATGTGGTAATTACTATGTAGAATGACTATAGAAACTAAATACACCTTAATCACAACAAGGTTCACATGATTCTTAAGATGTGGTAATTACCATGTAGAATGACTATAGAAACTAAATACACCTTAATCACAACAAGGTTCACATGATTCTTAAGATGTGGTAATTACCATGTAGAATGACTATAGAAACTAAATACACCTTAATCACAACAAGGTTCACATGATTCTTAAGATGTGGTAATTACTATGTAGAATGACTATAGAAACTAAATACACCTTAATCACAACAAGGTTCACATGATTCTTAAGATGTGGTAATTACTATGTAGAATGACTATAGAAACTAAATACACCTTAGTCACAACAAGGTTCACATGATTCTTAAGATGTGGTAATTACTATGTAGAATGACTATAGAAACTAAATACACCTTAATCACAACAAGGTTCACATGATTCTTAAGATGTGGTAATTACCATGTAGAATGACTATAGAAACTAAATACACCTTAATCACAACAAGGTTCACATGATTCTTAAGATGTGGTAATTACTATGTAGAATGACTATAGAAACTAAATACACCTTAATCACAACAAGGTTCACATGATTCTTAAGATGTGGTAATTACTCTGTAGAATGACTTTAGAAACTAAATACACCTTAATCACAACAAGGTTCACATGATTCTTGAGATGTGGTAATTACTATGTAGAATGACTATAGAAACTAAATACACCTTAATCACAACAAGGTTCACATGATTCTTAAGATGTGGTAATTACTATGTATAATGACTACAGAGTTCTGGCAATTAAGCCCAAAAATTACGGCTTTTTCTATGCTACTGGCATCGGTAGAATTAAGACCCAAAATATGCTCAGCAAGAGCTTCAAGGACGCGAACACTTAGATCCAATAAGGTGAACAAGAACAAATGCAATGTGCTCTAACATTGACGTGACGCAACCACGATCATTCCCAAATAGGAGCAAGCGGAAAGCTTCGCCATCTCCACCCATCAACACGCGATAGATCTGGGGCAAATCAAGAGTCAAAGAAGGCGAGGTCATTACCGGCACTCGATCGGGGTACTCGGCGAGGATATCCCTCGATTCCGCGAGCCGCTCCTCCGCCACACAGGGAAAGAAACAAGAGAAGAAACGAAGAACTTTCTACGAAATCGGAGAACGAGAATCGAGGGGAGAGGCGGGCGAACCCAAGTAGAACTCGTCTTCGAAGGGTCTCATCTTCTGCTTCATGATGAGTGCTCCGGCTCTGGGGAAGCGGCGACGGTGATCACCTCCCCGGTCTCCTCTCTTGGGATCCTTCGATCACAACGGTAGATTGGAGATTGGGCCGAACCGTTTTGTGATCTAGTCCGAGTCCGTTGGACTCAAATGCACGTCTTAGTGGTTCCCTCTCATCTAACCGTTGGTTATCCAAGATTGGGGTGATCACACACGGAATGAAGCCACGTGGCTGAGATCGAACCGAGCCTAACTACGTATCCGTCGAGGAGAACGTGTTCGGAAACCTATGTTTAAATCACGTGCATAGCACGTGGTTAGCAGCTTTTTGACTGCGGAAAACTGACCCAACGACACGCACCCGACGGGCCACTCTCTCGACTGTGGGTCCCACCGAGTTCGCTCGTGGCCGCACCGGACCACGGAGGAGCCGTTTGAGAGTGAACGCCAAACCCTAAAACGAAGCTCAGAGACGACGGGAGAAGAATCCCCCATATTGCCACAGACTGCGCTTACTCTCTCTCTCTCGTTCTGGCGATTGATCGATGTGGGGGAGGCCTCAACGCTAACGTCCGCGCCGCGAGATCTGCCTTGTTCTAGGGTTTCGAGGCCGTGAATCGTGATGGCGCGGCGGCCATGACGACGCACGCTGAGGTGAAGAGGGACCTCCGGCCGGCCGGATGCGGCGGAGACGGGTGTGGCGCTCGTGACCCCTGGCCGCTCCACCACGTCCGCCACCGCACCGTCTTCTGCCGCCTCTGCACCTCCTGCGTCCTCCGCTACCACCCCGGCTCCTTCTGTACCTGCTGCTTCGATCTCCTCCTCGACGGCGGCGCATCCCCTGTCGTGCGCTGCTCCGGTTGCCCCGCCGTCGCGCACTCCGCCTGCCTCCCGAATCCCGCCGCATCCTTCGTCTGCCCTAGCTGCTCCGACCTCGGTGGTTCCTCCTCCTACTTCTCGCTCGGGGCGGAGAAATCAATAGATCTCAAGTCGGCTAAGGTGCTTCTGGCCGCCGCGAAACTGGCGGCCGTGTCCATGGGCAGGGCGGCGGCGTCCACCAGGGCAGACGCCGAGAGGAAGGTCAGGGAGGCAGCGGTTGCGAGGAAGCGAGCGAGGGAAGCCCTCGAAAAGGTTCTTTTGTTGTCGCAGACCGAGAAGGAGAAGAAGAACAAGGAAACCGACCGTGTTGCACCACCGGATCCCGGACCTGAAGTCATGGACCCAAAGAAAAAGATGCCGAAGTTGAGCAGCACAGTCGCAGCCATGGTGGGACAGAAGAGAGTTCAAAACAGGGAGCGGGATAGATGGATGAGGTTTCAGGAGCCTATACCGATGGCGCAGACACCAGTTCAGGGCTCCGTGGATGCCACGAAGAAGGTGGATCCATCGACAGGGGTGCAGAACCACGTCGCGGACGAGGAGGCGAAGGGTAGGGTGACTGGTTTGGCTCATGCCCCCAATCCCATGGGTCAAGTGGCGGTGAGGGATGAAACAGGAGCCCTCAAAGCTTCTCAAGGTGGGCTTGTTAAGGAAGAGGGAGTTGTTGGTACTTGCTGAATCAACTCAAGGTAAAGATGTTTACAATCTCCAAGCTCTAATGCTTTCTTTCTTTCTTTATTTTTGATAAATTATGCAGAATTTGTTTCTTTTTCAGTCTTCATAGTTATTATGCATTTAGATAGATTAAAAGGTACTTCAGAGTGGTTCATATATCGGTTGATCACACAAGTAAATTGCAAAGTTTTTGTCTAAGTGAAAAAAAAAAACCCCCTACTTATTTCGTCTTCCTTGAAATGTTTGACTTTTGATTATCTTGACCTGCTGCAGATTTCTAGTCAATACTAGGACAAACCAGCTCCGTTACGAACACATGTGTTGGTTTATGGGTTGTGTACTTTAGTTAAGCGCGTAATGGTTGCTTGCGGTCATTGGTAATTGTTTGGGGCATTTTGTATGTACTCCAAGTTCTTTTATTTTGTCTACTCGTCTTCATTCGAAATTAGATACTACTACAATTGTCTACCACTTCTGCTAACATGTGTTAGAAATGTTTCTGCTTCATGCAAGTTGTTCTTGATCTTTTTGCTCAGAACTTTCTATTTCAGTGATCGCTAAACTAAATATATCTTTTAATACTATCCCTTTATGCATACCACATATTGTGTTTGTGCATCTCACACGAAGCTACTGTTATAAAAAAAAAATTAGTGTGGATTGATGTGCAACGCAACAAGTATATGTAACCAAATGTTGTGTGGCAATCCACTACTTTCTTCCTGGTGTATGGAGAATCATGTATTACATATCCAGATTATGTCACAAATTGTAGCGCATGGCATACTTGTGTACCATGTCATCTGTTAATTTGTCACACTAGGACTGTCTTTTTAAAATATTCCCATAGACTAGTAGAAATGCTTTTTTTGTTGCCTTAGGACAGTTAATTTTCTCAAGGACAGAATGCAAATCAGATTACGTAAACTAATTCTTCTTAGGCTAAAAGAAACATTTGCACTTGATTTGGATCTGTATGAATTAAGATGTTAGCACCATAAGATGAGAGATTTGAGCAAGAGGCTTTGACCTTGAGAACCCTTCTCTATTGTTGGCTAGATGATCTTTGATCTTTAGAGAGAGAGTGAGTGTATGTGATACTCTGTTACTAGGATTCAACATTGTGGAATGTTGTTGTTGCTTTGTCGATATTCTGAAATAGCTGCTTCTTCCATGTAGGAAACTATTGGGGTTGTGTTACAGATTTCGTCAATTTTGGCGGCGAATTTATGGTTCCCGAGTTTGTGTTCTTGGCTGAAAGCTTGATGAATCCACCGTTGCGGATTCTGCAAATGTGTGATCCATTGATGGTGTACTTGGGCGATCTTCTCTAGGTCAGAATATGGAGCAACTGTGATCCAGTGATGGGTAGGCATGATGTGAAGATTAGAAAAAGTAGATTTATGGAGTTAAATTGGTCTCTGGGCATTTGGAACTGTGTTCTATGGTTTAGCATGTATTGTTGATTTTGCTTTTTTTGGCTCTGAGAAGTAGATCTGTGTACTGCTGGTATTGATTAGATGAGTTGTCTTATCGTCCAAAAGAGCACATGGCTGAGTATTCATCCAAAGTATGATGTGTGATCGGGGTGGGCACTCAAAAGTGAATCTAACAAAGAAAGGTATGATCCTTTTTGATGTAGAATGTTTGCTAGCTTAAGAGTTTTTTATATAGAACAAGTAAATAGCTCATCTCCTCCTTCTTTCATTCGATTAATTGGTTCAAATTGATTTAATTAATTTTAATCTAAAAAATCAATTCTATTGAATTTATTATCTTAAACCCTTAATCGATTAATTAAACGTGGGTTCAATTTTACACATCAGCAGCTATTTTTTCTTTAGCTGAAACAATAATTAAACATAGGTTTAATTAAACGACTCACTGGAACAATGCCGAACTTGCTTGCTATGTCCTTGTATGGACATATCAGTAGTTCCGCAAAAGTTCCATGGTGATTTCAAACAAGTTTACTAACCACGAGTTCTATGTCCTTAGCATGAAACAAGTTCCATAGTGATTAGCACACACAGATAGAGAAAGATACACCATCTCCGTTAGTGTTGATCTAAATAAAACCAGGTTTAATTAAACATAAAAACACCTTTATGAATGAGAGCCATCATGGACACCTCGCAAACATTATAATCAAATAAAGTAGATATGTATAATTAATTAAGAAGGCAGACCTATGTGCTGGCATTTCATAGACCCGAAAGTTTCTCGATCTCCTTGATGACGAGATCTTTCTCCTCTTCAAATTGATCATCTTCACCTGCATTAACACAAGTGAAAGTAGCAGTCAGCTAATACAAGTGCCGTTCACAGATAAACAACTACTCATGTGTTTATTGGTTGTGGAGGGGAAAACAGAGGTAGGAGCCAATGTGAAAGTAACGCCCAGAGACCCTAAAAAAGAATGATGATTTATTTGTTCCTTTTTGGCCTTAACCGTACTGATGAGATGGCTAATTTTCCAGTCTCTTTTGTGCATGAACATGTCGGATGGATAGCTTGTCGAAGAACAGATGGAATGACAGATTATTTTACCTTTGCTCATAGGAAGATTTTGCAGTGACATCAAAAGTTCTTCATGCTTGTCGATCAAGACATTGATAATTTCCCGTGGCTTGTTTGGATTAGCCACAAATACCTAATTTCAAGAAACAGAACATTTATTAGTAGGAAGCCGATGTTGCATAAGAACTGTCTCTTAAGCCATTAAAAAACCATTGTCAACGACTCAATAATAGAAAGAACCCATCTTATTCCTGGAGCTTAGGCTTCAGTTAAAAACCTATTGCTATTTATATCAAGAACACATCATCTTCCTGGTTCAATAGCAAACAACCCTTTCAGAAACCCTAGCAAAATACTATGAAATTGTGCCGGAGAGAGAAAACGCACACATTCAAGCTGGAGTCAGATCGAGTTTAGATACAAAATCGAAACACTTTTAAGGGCATAGAACCATAAGCAACTGTGAATAATATATGACTTGAAACCATTTTATGGTTTCATCCTCATGTTATGGTTCATCTGTGAATAATATATACCCAAAACTGTGAATAATATATACCCAAAACTGAATCCTGGATTTTATGGTTCATCTTCATGTTAAACATCGGAAGATATAAGAAATACCCACTGTCAGCAGGTTTCTAGTTGGAACATACAATTAGAAAAAATGTAACATAAAATGTGTCAAAGGATGTGAGCGACAAACTACCTTAAAAATGTGGAAGGCAGAAATCTGGATATTCTTGCTTGTGTCCTGAAAAGAACATGGCACATGGACAAGAACACAAAAATGTACACATAAAATTAGGACATGTTGTATGACAGTTGAAACTTAATATAAACACCCCAAACAAATGATATCAAATGAAACAGAAACAGCAGAGAAAAACTATTATCCCAGAAATCAGGTACATATTTAAACATTCTACAGCCAACTTTGGAGCAGAAATTTTGGCAATCATTCCAAGCAAACAGATTTCAAAGTTCATAGGAGTTCTCCTCTTTCTGGAAGTTGCCGAGTTCAAGCAGAAAATAACCAGATGAAGTGATGACAGCTGAAGTCAATTATCTTTTTACAGGATTATTGAGAAAACAGTCTATCAGCAGATATTTCTTAAATCAGGACAACTTCACCCGTCCATGTGAAGAAAGATACATTCAGCTGTGCATGCAATGTCAAACTCTAAGGCCTGGAAAATAGAGCTTTAGCCACATTCTAATCCTTTTGATTCTTACTGTCGGTAATATGGCGACCCTATTATAAATTGCAAGACAACTTATCGTAGCCAAACATTTAGACATCAAATCATATAAAAAAGTATAGAATTAATTACCTTTGAAACCATCATCAAATCAAAGAACCACTATCTTGACACTGGTGACTAAGCAGCTTCAATATGTATCTTTATTTAGATGCCAAAGGCTCCTGATGGTTTTGTGGTCTAAATGGACAGGACAAATTTTATATGTTACCAGTGATTAAACTCCTCATCGGGTGTTGGATTGTGAGCTGAGGGTGGAGATAGAGAGTAGAGAAAGGTTGCATATAGGGGTTGCTGGTCAAGTGGTTAACAGAGAGAGGATTTTAATAAATTATATTTGTAAGGATCTGATGCAATTTTATTGAAATAAGGGGCAGAAAGGGATTTTGTGCCCACTCATATGAGCTATATACGAGAACTAAGCAGCATAACCATTTATGGAAAGATAATATGGAGCTAATATAAGTTTGCCGCCCTCTTAACAGGCATCTGGATATGAATGTTGTTATAATTTAAACAGAATCAAACTCCTCTATCATTTTGCATATTAGTGAACTTATGCACAGGATCCCCAACCATTAAAAATACCAAATATTAAAGATCTCATTGGAAAACATGGAAACCATGAAATAATGGCACAAAAATCAAAAATGCACTTTAAGAAACAATAAAGTAGTAAAAGTAGAGTTGTAGAAATATGATGAAAAATCATGTACCTTTAATAGTGTCATCATAATATTCAAGAATCGAACTTCTAGAATGTAGCGCTTCATTGTTTGCAAATTTTGGGATTCCAAAAGGAAATCCGAGAGAATCTATACAATAATTGACATGAATGCAATTATAAAAGACAGAAACTTTGATACGGAAGCTAAATGTAGATTACTAATGGAGCTAACCTTCAAGGATTGTCTTCTTGTTACATAGTTTGGAGATGTCAGTAGCTTCTCATATAGCTCAAAGAACTGCAACGACACTCTTCAATCAGACAACTTGACAGAGCACGCCGAAACATCTTACCCAACTAACATAACTTTCCAGCAAATTATCACAATAAGTCGGATTTGGAAAATTTTAATCAATGAACAACTGAGTTGGTACATGAAGAACTTGTTAGCAGACCTGCTCGTAGTGCGAAATCAGAAACTCAGAGACTACAGTTTCATGCTTTATAAGCAAGTCCTGCAAAAATTGTCCATAAGTAAATATAGGAGAATGCATGAAAATAATTCTGGAGTCTACAGCATGATGATAAGTAAAAGCCAAAAGCAGAGTGTTACTAAAACTGACCTTGAAGGTAGCAAGAGCATCTGAAGCTATATCAAAGTTCGGCAGTTCCACATATTTGAAAAATAATTCAAAGCTATTTGATTCCAAGATACATCTGAAAGATCACTACAAAATCAAAATGCATTCATAATCAAAAATTAATTGTCATAAGATAATGCAAATGTTATGTTTAAAATTCCTTATACACCTAGCTGTAAATATCACAGTTTTATTTATCATACTTGTACATGAAGTTAATTAAGATGCCATGTTCCTTGATGGACAATGGTAAAACACAGGTTTAGTGTCACTACGTTTGGAATTATCCAAGGTGTCAATCATAGACAAGCATGAAGGATTACTTGAAGCTGTAGGAAATCAAACAATATGACTTTAAATGACCCAACTTAGTGTAATCAGACATTAAGGGGTTTTATGGAAGCTGCCAGCAACCAAAAAAGTCCTGTTCTACTGGAAACTCTTGCACAAAAAGCTCCCTACTGTTGACGAGCTTGCCACCATGCAGATAGCTTCTCCTCGTCTCTGTTGGTTATGTGAAAATGACAATCTGTTAACCACCTCTTTTTACAATGTCGATTCTCAGTAAACTTTCTTTTTTCAGCTCCATCTGACCATCCACTTCAGTACAAAGGAGTGACACTTGGGAAGCTGGCTCAGTGAAGAAGATGATTTGTCTCCGTTGAATGTTTTTGTTCCTAAGAGCCTTAATTGCCATAGGTTTTTGGTTTCAGATGGTTCTTGGTCTAGTCAAAACAAGAATCATGGTATTGGTTTTGTCATTTATGATTCTAATGACAATGTTCTGTTTGCAGGTAGTAGATTCACTGAGGACAATATGCTAAAGGCTGTTAGATTCTAGCTATTAAAGAAGGCCTCAATTTGCTTTAAAGGAAGGCATCAAATGCTTGTAGTTGGAGGGTGACGCACTCAATTTGGTTTATAATCTTACAAAAGGCCACCTCCTTGGAGGATTTTAAATGTTGCCAATGGAAAATTTCCATTTAGTAAGTATTTTTTAGGCTCTTAGAATCCAGCATGTAATAGAGAAGCTAATGGTCTTGCCAATTGGGTGGCAATTTTTGCTAAATATTCTCATACCACCTTTTTGAGGAAGGAGGTATTTTTCTCCTGTAGGCCTCCTCTGATTTTGAGGGGCACTTCATGAGCATTTTTTGCCTAATTAATGTTGGTTGAGGAAAAAACACTCTCTCCTACATAAGTAAACTATCATATAATTCTTTATATCAATGGACCACTCTATGATGAAAATCCTGATGTAGACTTGGCATCCAAATGTCACCAAAATCTGTAATGTCCTGTTTGAGGCTGACTGGATGGGCAAACCAAACAATGTCAAATTCTTTTGTCAACAGAAAATGTAATTAGAGTATAAAATTCTTGTCTTGCTCAATAGATGTTTCAGCAGAAAAAGTCTAGGCATATAAGATGAAGATCACAAACACATTTTCGAGTAAAAAAATTTTGTGTGATTACTTTCCAGTGAATGGTAAAAAAAAGGTATGTTACTTTGTAAAGAATGGTATAATTTGTAACCTATAAATATGATGAGTAGTATAACTTCAATTAATAAGTAGCATCTGCGGGGCGGTAAGTAGTGAAATTTTGAAGATGAAGATGATGCCACATCATGTCCTCATAAGAAACACCCAGACATATAATTCTTGGTTAGTTTGGACAAGCACGTGAAACAAAAAGAACACTGATAACAGTATGACCATATTCATAATTTTGAGAAAGCTAAACATAAATACCAATCTAAATTATTTAAGCATGAAGTATGATGATTAATTTGATTATATACTTACAGAAATGTTAACAGAAGAATAAGATAGAAAGATAATGATTACAACAAACCAAGGATTTCTGATAGCTTACTTTGCAAGAGTTGGATATTTGATGCACTCCCTCAACATGTTACCACAGCTCAATGCAATTTCTTTGTTGTTGTAGCTGCTCGGGAAAGAACTAACTCAATGAAGCTTCAAGACTGACTAATTGGAAACTTCAACAACTCGAGGAGGAAAAAAACAGAAAGGTTCTGAAATACAGCTAAACAGAAAGATGACACAGTTGAAATATAGAAGCAATGCAAAGAATCCTTCCAGTGAGATATAGAAACAATGCAAAGAATCCTCACAGCAAACAGTAGTAAAGAAAAATATATATATGGACCACTCCCCTATGACTGGATGACTGGGAAGATAGCAAAGTATTTGTTGTAGATACTGAAGATCAGGTGACAAATCAACCATGCACAAGAGACAGAACTCACCAGATGACAAGGAAATCCACAAGTTCCAAATTATTCTCAATATATTCCACACAGCAATTCTGCATCAATAAACTGGACCAACAGTACACCAAATCTTTTCTGGCCTGCTTATGAAAGCGTCAATTAGCTTTGGCACCAACGATGATTAAACTTGCATCAAACGAAAGCTAAACTCACTTCCCAATTCAATGTTGGCAACTTATGAATGAAAAGAGCAAGAACATCTCCTTTGCATATTTCAACAGCCAACTGTGAAATATGATCTTCATTTGGTTCAACTTCTCCATCCCCTGAAAGCATTTGTCTCATAGAAAGGATATTCTTTTGAACTTCTTCAAGAGCCTAACATAACAAAATATAATTTCTTAGAAAATGAAATAATGAAAAGATGTGCAAGACATCACTATCTCTCTAGATTTGCTTTGTACATATTTCTCGTAAAAGGTTCACTTTGCATCGGTTCTGACATATTCAAAGAAAGTGTAATTAAGCTGCCTTTAAACATACCAGAATGACAGTTGAAGGTAAGTAGAATCACAGAGTACAAAAGCAAAACTGCTCTACAAGTACAAGGTCAGCCAGTAGGCAAAGAATTGGGTGTCGCCAGCATAGGATAGGAATGCACGCATGAAGATCTTAGTTCTAGACTTGTGCTGCAGTAGAGTAACATCCTCACATCTATACTTGGAAAGCAGCATGCTTACAAGAAGAAGGGACATTGAGTTTAGAGCCTAGACAAATGAAACACCAAATGAAATATATATGGGCGAGGTGGCATCAATATTCTTATAATCTCGTTATTAGGTTAGTACTAAAGTATTGAAAACCTTGAAACTATTTGCAGGATTCACACATCTAGATGTATATGATCAAGATTGGACACTAAAAGCATCCTTGCTAGGATCAAAGACAATCTATGTCATACGCTATACAACATGGAGTGGAGGATCGACAACATGTTAGCTACTTAAGTCTTTCACCAGATCAACGTCTGTAGAACATGGACTGCAATGGTGGACACAAAAAATTGCGCAGGATCGAGAGACTTCTTCCTTAATCGGACTGAATATGTTCAAGAAGAATCCAATAGCCCACATAAGGGTTATCAACCACGCTCAAACAGGCAGATCGAACAAAACGGCATCTCAAAAGCAGAAGATCGAGAACATCAAAGAGATTTCCACAAATAACTCGATCGGATAGGCAATTGACATAATGCAAACAGAGTAAATCGCAAGCGATCCGTTCAAATCTTAGATCCACAACGCATTTAGGAGAAATAAGCAGATTTAATGATCCGGTGGTCAATAGGAAACACGAGAAGATCAAGACCGGATCGGAGGTGGGGGGAGACGACCTTAGCAAAGGTGTTGGTGTCGAGGGCCAAGAAGCTCTCCTTGATGGCGTTGGCGAGCTCCGCCGGCGTCGGCTTGGGCCGCGGCGACGACTTGAACAAGAAGGACATCGGCGCGCTTCGCCTCGACCGGCACTCCCTCTCTTCGCCCCAAAGCAAAGTCGCTCCAGAAAAGTAGACGTCGCCACGGTTCAATGCGAACCGCTTTTGTCGAGTATCATTCGGTCCGGTTCGTCCCGGTTCGATGAGTGGAGACGTCAGTGCCAGAATGATTTCAACGAGTTTAAATGCACTTAACAAACGATACCCGCGCACAGTTCCCACGTTAAGTGGCTCATTAGTCTCATCAGTAGCGAGTCAGGCGAATGGTATAACAGTGGGTGAGAGTCCCATGGTGGTGGGTTTCTGCTACGGCAAGGACCATGCGGGACCCAAAGAATGTGGTTCCAGAATATTCTAAAATTTTAATTGAGTTAGTTCTTTGGAGCATCTTATTTGCCTAAAATAGGCATGGCTTAGACGGTAGGGAACACGATCGTAGACCTGACATTGGTTTCGGATTCTACGATTTCAGATCCGGAACTGATTCTGATTTCTATTTTTGATTTGGATCGATGATTTTATTTTTTTAATTACAAATAAGCTAATAATTTTTTTATAATTTTAAAAATATTATATATATATATATATTTAGAGTTATTTTTTAATGATTATATTAAAACTTAATTAGGTGGATACAAAATGATCATAAGATTATGGTAATTAAGAAAGTCATCATGGCAAAATCTACAAACACCCTCACATTTTGCAAAAATAGTCTGTAAATTATATTCTCTAGGGAAAAAAAATCATATTTAACAATCGATGCTCTATAAAAAAAATGATAAATAAAATAGAGTGTTTCTCAATAACTAAACTAAGGCATAGTCTCAAAATTATTTTTAGTCACATATGTGGATGAATGTGTGACTAAAAATTAACTTCTTACAGAAAAATAGTTCTCTCTTGGATCATTAAAAAGAATTTTATTTAGGAAAATACACATTCAAAGCTGTGTATTGAAAGGTGGATAGGAATAAAAAATTTAGATAAATAATCTAGAAATAAAAAAGTTAATTTTGAAAAAGTAATATCTTTTTCCTAATCTTTCTGGTTTTCTTATTAAAAGTTAAAGAAAAAATATTATAATAAACAAGGTTCACAATTTTGACTTGTACCGATGTACTAATCAATAATCAATGTGGTACGTACCAAGATGTACAAATGGTACACAAGGACGATTGTGAAAATAACTCTAAATATACTTTAAAAATATTAAAAATAGTTCTAAAATACCTGAAAAATTAAATTATGATTTTTAAGTTAGAAATAAATATAAATGTAGTATAATTTTAGCAAAAAAAATAAAACTTAGAAAAGAATAGTGATAAATATCTTTTTTCAAATTTTGAGGAGTACCTTTGTGGTATGTTTTGAACTGTTCATTTATTAATATTGAATTATCTATAAATAAATAATTTAAATTATTAAATTTTTTAAATAAATTAAACTTTAAGATTCAAATGAATCAAGTAATCAATCGATAAATATACTTATTTCTACCATAAAAAAGAACGATAATACTCCACGGGTGATGGATCAGAATCCTCACTCCTGTGTATTTGTATATACTCAATCCTAAATTTGATCCCATGATATAGTATACTAATACATTGTATGTCATTAGTGTATTAATATAGTGATGATCGTTGAGAATCACGTGTCTAAGGTGACTCTTGAGGCAAATATAATTATAGCATGTACTTATGCAGAGCTTGAAGAATGTCAAAATTTTTACTTTTATCATTGATATGTTATTTTGTATCACAAGTTCGATCATCGTACTATTACTCGAATATGATTATGAATATGATGAGTTTTGCTCAGTATCTACGTTATATAATCTCCGTTGTAGTTTATAATTTTTTCTAGAGCATCTCAACTTAAAAAAAATTTAATTGGCACTTTTTTTTTAATGGTCATCTAATCCTTGTTAGCCGCCCCTCCTCTTCCTTGGTCAACCCCATGTGTGTGTATCTGAGAATGCCTTCAGGCTTCCGTCTTCTGTGCCTGCCACACTCAGCTTTCTAATGGCAGTAGAAGTGGTGTTTGTTTCGATCACCTGTTTCCTTGTCTAACTTTGGAGCATTCCTTGGATTGCCTCGGTTGACCCCTCGTCAACCTCAACGCGCCTTCCACCGGCAGGAATAGGCTTCGATAGATATTAGTACCGGATGAAGTCCACCGCAGAGGGGCTGGTCTCCCGTGCCTCGCGCCCTTCCTCACGCTGCTTCCCACCACCGTCCAAGGATCCGCGCTGTTCTCGCCCGCCCCACCCTGTCATCACTCCTTTAACCTTCTCCTCCTCCACCTTCCCCCATGGATTCTTTCCCTCCTCTTCTCCTTCACATCTGACGCCGCCTTCGTAAGACCTCCGTTTCCGGTAGAGGCAGGATGGCCTCCTACCTTCGCCGCCACGGCCTCCTGTCCTTCGTCCTCCTCCTCGTCGCCGCAGACTGCGCCACCTCCGCCTCGAGCATCCGCGTCGATGTCATCCGGCGCCCCTCCGGCACGACCTCGTCCATTCCCGCGTTCCGGGAGGCCCCGGCCTTCCGGAACGGAGACGAGTGCCCGTCGCCGTCCGCCGCGGGGCGTGTCGAGATCGCCATGACCCTCGACGCCAACTATCTGCGCGGTACCATGGCCGCCGTCCTCTCCATCCTCCAGCACACCTCGTGCCCCGAGAGTGTCACCTTCCACTTCCTCGCCGCCCGGCTCGAGGCCGAAGTCCTCGCCAGCATCCGCTCCGCCTTCCCTTACCTCGACTTCCGCGTGTACCGCTTCGACTCCGCCCGCGTGCGCGGCCGCATCTCCCGCTCCATCCGCCACGCCCTCGACCAGCCGCTCAACTACGCGCGCATCTACCTCGCCGACATCCTCCCTCCCGAGGTCCGCCGCGTCATCTACCTCGACTCCGACATCATCGTCGTCGACGACATCCGCCACCTGTGGGAGGTGGAGCTCGGGGACCACGTGGTGGCCGCGCCGGAGTACTGCCACGCCAACTTCACCAAGTACTTCACCGACGCCTTCTGGTCGGACGCCACGCTCTCCAGCACGTTCGACGGCCGTCAGCCCTGCTACTTCAACACCGGGGTGATGGTCATGGACGTCGAGAAGTGGAGGTCGGGTGCCTACACCAATATGGTGGAAGACTGGATGGCGGTGCAGAAGCAGAAGCGGATCTACCACTTGGGTTCTCTGCCTCCATTCCTCCTGGTACTGGCCGGAAACATCAAGGCAGTGGATCACAGATGGAACCAGCACGGCCTGGGCGGAGACAACATCGAAGGCAAGTGCAGGAGCCTTCACCCAGGGCCCATCAGCCTTCTCCATTGGAGTGGCAAAGGGAAGCCCTGGTTGAGGCTGGACTCCAGAAAGCCTTGTGCTGTGGACTACCTTTGGGCACCTTACGACCTCTACAGGTCTTCGTTACCCACCTTAGAAGAGTAAAGGCGGCCTGGAGAGGTGAGAAGAGACAAGGTCTAGATTCTACAACGTGAAGAAGTCAAAGGCAAGGCCGAGGAGACACAGAGATAGGATACTCCGATGGGTGCAAGAGCGAGGACCCATAAGAAGCTCGTGAGAAGCGACCTCAACATACCAACATAGTGTGCAGGGAGAAGACCTGCAAGTAGAGAGAGGAGGGGGAGGGCTGAAGCTGGGGAAGACAAGTGAGAGGCGTTGAAGAGGGCTCCATGGGGGGACTCGACGATCATTAGATGCAGGGGTGGGATTTCCTTTCGCCATTGAATTGCTCATACTTTTTAGGTCTCGGTCGTGATCGTGTATGTGTTGTGAGGAAGGAAACAGAAACAACAAAAAGTATTTCTTGTAATTTCTCTAACTTTTCTCGGCATGTATAAATGTCAAGATCGTGTGTATAGCAAATAAATTGCAGAGATTAGTATATATTCTTGTTTATGAATGGCTGAGTTATTTAGATGGTCATTCAATCATAATCTTTGCGCATGTGATATTAAACCATCAAGAACATGAGCACAATCGAGGTAGATAATAATTTGACCAAGTTGGTTGACTATTATCATGCACAACAATAATTGGTTTTTAATGCTTATAAATGTACTTTATGTCCGTGCTCACGGGGGCCTCCCCCTGTAATTGTCGCGCTTTAGATCAGATATTTTTGATCATCAACCACACGTTCCTTCCTTCACCTTATCTCATCATACCATCCGTGCCTTCTCTGCCACCCAATGCCTTCTGACCAAATCATTCATATACCCGCACACCGTTCCGATTCGTCTCCCTCCTCCGAGAGTTTGTTGGTGTGTCGGCCCATCTTAACGGAAGTAATCAGAGGAATCCAAGAGAGAGGAGGAGGAGTGTTGGGGTGAGCAAGAAGGCCGGAGGGGGAGGCAAATGGCGGAGGCATCGGGTGGGGGGCCGCCCGACTTCGATCTGCCGGAGGCGGTGCTGTCGGCGCTGCCCACCGACCCCTTCGAGCAGCTGGACGTGGCGCGGAAGATCACCTCCATCGCCCTCGCCACCCGCATCTCCGCCCTCGAGTCCGAGGTCTCCGCCCTCCGCCTCCGCCTTTCCGAGCGGGACGACCTCGTCGCCGAGCTGCGCGCCAGGCTCGAGGCCCTCGACGCCTCCCTCGACGACGTCTCCGACCGGCTCGCCCGCGCCCAGGACGAAAAGGTCCGACGCCTCTTCTTGTTGTGCTCCTTTGCGAACCCCACCGTTGGTCCATCGGCTCTTTTTCTCATGCCCTTCGCCCTTCTCAGGAGACGCTCTTGAACGAGAACGCGACGCTATCCAACACCATCAAGAAGCTCAACCGAGATGTGTCCAGGGTACTCGTTCCCCTTCGCATTCATTCCACTTCAGTTTGTTCATCTCCGAATCAGATTTTTGTTTGATTAATAGATTACCAAGTTTTTCGATAAGGATCAATCCCTTTGTTCAGCATCGCTTTTCTATAGACAAACTTCAATTCTATTGCAGAGACCAAGTTAGAATTGGCCTGTCCCGGTTATTTTGGATGATAATTGATTAAATTTCCCACTTGTTTTCTTCTCAAGAAAGAATTCGAGTCTATGTTGAATCGGTTTATACACTCAGAACCTGAACATTATAATGTTCAACTCAAATTGTGCGCTCCCCTTTTTTTGGCACACTCCTTTAAGAAGCTGTTGCAACTAAGGGGTGCAATTTGACCTCCAGAGCAAGGTCTCGCTTCTTATCTGATTCGATTGGCAGCAAAACTCTTAAGCTAAACTCAGTCTGCAGTATTAGTCCTATAGGTTTTATGCTTTAGTACTTTGAATTGGCTTACTTGGAAGCAGCCAATTGATTTGAATTTATCCACCATGCACCTTCCAAAATGCAAATGTTCCCATATTATGAGCATACCCTACTTGGTAAGCAACTTTTTTAGTTTTCTTGAAAAATCAACATCCCGGTGGAGTTAACAACCGGATAATTGATTGTAAAATTTTGTCTTACAAGTATTGAAGCCTGACTGGTTTTTTGTTGTGTTCAATAACCTATGAATGCATTGATGTGACAAAGGCTTGAATGACATTAATGAGAATCATTACATGATAGGTCTGGGACTTTCGTATCTCTTATGGATCTTGGAGCAAGACTTTCAGATAATTTCCTACTGTGCTCAGTTGCTTAAGGAACTTTGTTGTGTCTGAAATATGAAGAGAAAATTTTCTTCTTGGGATTCAAATGTGTACTTACGTGTGTACCTTAGTCTAATCTATTCGCATAGAAACCAACATCACTTTATCTTGGTTTTATCAAATTTCTTTCAGCTCTACGCCTGGCTTATGTTCATGATTTTTATAGCAGAGACAATGGGAATTGAGAAGAATGACTGACTTGTCAGTAACAAATAATAAAGTCCTATCAGATCTCTCTATTTCATCATCTTTTAGCAAATACTAAACGTGTTAGCCAAATTCTTTAGTATACTGCTTGTTCTTAGTATTCTTATATCTTCATTTGTTTTGTGTAGTTGGAAATTTTTAAGAAGACACTTGTGCAGTCTCTGCAAGATGAAGAAGAAAGTCCAGTAAGTGACTATGTTGCAAAATCTACATGCATTAATGAATTAATGACTATGTTGCAAAATCTTCATTCTTTAATGGATTGATTTTAATGGATTAATCCTCTCAATGAAGATTTTCTAGGTCAAAGTGTGGATGATGTAAAATTACTCATTCTTACTTTGCTCAACTTTGAGTTTTTAGTATTTGGAGTCAATAAAGTAGTGATTTAACCATGATCATTTCTGTGCAGCAAGGAGTTGCCAGGGTGGCACCAAAAATTTCAGAAACAGCTAGTTTCTCAAGTGGATCACTTGTTGAAGGTATTGCACCAAATGATACTGATTTTCAAATAAGTTTTCTTAGATTACTCTAAATTATCAATGGTATATAGCATCACCGAAAAGATTCATGTAACATAAATATATCATGTGGTGGATAAATAAGACTTAGGACACTGAATGAGTTCACTGTTGGAAATTTTTTGTAATTCTTGTCAGATGACGAAGTTGGATCATCTCCAATAAAATCTTCTCAGCAAAGTCGATTATCTGAAACTGGAAGTTCTCTTTCAGAGCAAGGTGGTTCTAGTGAAATAGATGGTATGCTGATTATTATGTTTAGCATTTTGGTGGAGACCGATATTAGATACTTCAATTCATAAGTCATTCTTACTGCTTTGTTTCAGCCTCCAAAGAGGGCAGAATATTTGGTTCATTAGCATCACTTGGTAGCACACCAAGACTTACTCCTCCAGGTTCTCCCCCAAGGCGGCATTCTATTTCAGTTGCAAACACAAGGAACATGTTTGAGGAAAGGTCTTCTGTATTTTCTTCCTTGCCGTCAAGCCATCACAACTCAATGAGCTCTCCTTTTGATACTGGAGCCCAAGCAGGTGAGTTTTCAATGTTTCTCACTGATAATACATGATTTATGGAACTGAACAGGTTGCCAACGTTTCTTTCTTTACTCTGATTTAGGAGGCTATAAAGTGCTGTCAAATAAATAAATAAATAATGGAATATGAACAATATTTTGCAAATGAGGATAGGATGGGACGTGGAGCTGGCTGGCTGATCATCTGACATTTTAACAAAATGCATAAATCTTTAGTCAGAAAATAATTGGAAACTGAATTAGAATCAAACATTATGTTTGCTGTTTTTCTTTATTACTAAATATTAATCAGAGCAATTATTGTTTAGTCAAGAGTTAATTTGTTTTTCTTGCATAAATTTTTATGGCAATGGTGAACAGGTCTGTAGACATCCTAGTGTGATAAGCAGTCATCCAATTTTAACAATGCCAAATTTATCAACATTTTAGTCTTCTCTGGTTGAGAACAACTGCAACTAAGTGCAACAATAAATTTGTTTCTGAAAGTGTTAAAAAGTATTGATTTCTGATGAAACAGCCATGAAGTTCTAGATTAAGATGTTCTACTGTCTGCTCTCTTCCCCCTTCAATATCATCCATGTGAAAGAAAATCTAGATGCCTGATCTACCTCAAACACCGTAAAACATACCAAACATTATGTGAGGACAAAAAAAAAAAAAAAAGAAGGATGAATATCGATCATTTCACTATTCCAAATTGCACAGTAAAAATGTGAGGGAGGGAGAAACATATATATGTTGGATATATCAATCCATATTGAATTGCAGATATATCAATGATAGAATCATTTCTGATTGAAACAAGGTTCATTCAATATAAATGAAGTGATGGAGCGTAGCAAAAAAAGGTTCAAATAGCAGCATACACCTTTTCAAATACAGAAATCATTATCTAACGAATTCAACGGGTCCAAACAAACAAAACAAATGAAAGAGATAGTTGGAATTCCTACTAGATCTTGGTGTCAAAGGGGATATGGTGAAATTGGTAGACACTACGGACTTGATTGGATTGAGCCTTTGTATGGAAACCTTATAAGTGGTAACTTACAAATTTAGAGAAACCCTGAAATTAAAAATGGGCAATCCTGAGCCAAATCCTTATTTTTAGAAAACAACTACCAGGTCACATGAAATGCCTTCGACATTCATAGTGTTTGGTCGGAGAATTTGTTAATCTGTTGTTTGAATATACCAGAATTGCATTTGCTAATTTCCACTCCAGCAGAAATTGCAGTCTTACATTTTCCTGATTGCCCCACTGATCCATGAATCTTCTGTTTCAGGACGAACTCGAGTTGATGGAAAAGAGTTCTTCCGTCAAGTTAGGTATGTATTATCACTAGTAGCTTTTTCACAACTTATGCAAGCATAAATCACAGGAAGTGGTGTTCTTCCTAAGGAAAAATAAATTGTGCTTCCTTTCATGTAGTAGTGAGAAAAATAAGTGGTTTGTAAATTGAATCGTCTATAATGAACTATTGCGAGTTGTGTCATGCAGGAGCCGTCTGTCCTACGAGCAGTTCAGTGCTTTCCTGTCCAATGTCAAAGAACTAAACGCACACAAGCAAACAAGAGAGGTGGAGTATCGCAACCCCCTTCCCCTTTTCCTCCATTAACTCGATGTTCCTTGATCAAAGCTCCTTTTCTTATCCCATTCCAGGAAACACTGCAAAAGGCTGGGGAGATTTTTGGGCCCGACAACAAGGATCTCTACGCCATATTCGAGGGTTTGATTACCCGGAATCTCCATTGACGACGCTCTTCTACCCCCTCCTAAAGCTGCATAAGGCCGGTCGGTCACTGTTGCTCGCTTCTTTAAACAGCTGATTTCATTTGTTTGTACTTAACCGATACGAGTCTATTGTTCTGTACGTCCAAGCCATCGATGTCTACAGTTAATAATACCATCACCGCAGTTGCTGGTCTTTCAATAAAATATGGGAATATGTAGAGATGTCATTATACTTAGCTTGTGTATTATGCAGTTCACAAAGGGGAATGCTTGAGACAAACTCATTGCTGTTTCATAGTTCAAGAACAAATAACAGAACTCTAAACTTGATTAAAGGATAAAAAAGGCTTATGCTGGTTAGTACAAGGTAATTTGTGATGGATATGGGGATTCAGATCTACGAGGAGACATTGGGTTTACAACATGAGTCTTTTATACTGTCAGACTTCTATTAATAATGTTCATGACTTGGTCTTTTATTAAACTCTAATTTCTTTTGGGGAGAAGTAATATATTGTTTGGCTTGATTAAATTAACTTGATTCATAGTTGCAAGGGAATGAGAATAATAGGGGAAACAATAAGAAGCAATTAATTAAAAAACGGGTATTGCAATTGTAATTCTATAGCTATAGCATTTAAATAAGTAATTAATATAACTATCTTTAAAAAAAGCAGCAGCTGTTGCAATCGTGATTCTACAACATTAATTAATTAGGTGGTCTCATCGAGATTCGTGCGGATCTTGATGGATGGATGAGATCATGCAGAGGCCAACCTATCTAAAGCCAGAGGATAAGAAGAGCTTCGATCTCTCTCCCCTTCTGTCTCGTCTCTCCTCTCTCACGAAGTGTGCTCAGAAATGGCCTCCGTCGTTTCCATTCGCTCCCTCCATGGCGTTCCCACGCTCTCCTCCCATTCTGCCGCCCACCGCGACCGGACCAGCCCTTCTCACCACTATTTGTTACCCCGCTCCCCTGGACCCAGATCTCTCCGCCTCAGAACCCTCGTCCTCCTCCCCTTTCCTTCCTTTCCCTTCTCTCCCTCTCGTCTCCACAACTCCACCTCCCTCTTCGCTTCCGCCGCCGCTTCCTACTCAGGCGACGAAGACGAAGGTGTAGAACAATTCGAAGACGAGCAGCAAGATGATGACGAAGAGGAGCAGGAGTGGAACAGGTCGAAATCGAGCTCGAGAGCCGTCTTCCCGCCGCAAGAAGTGGGGCGGCTGTACGTCGGCAATCTTCCCTTCACCATGACTTCCGCCCAGCTCGCCGAAATCTTCAGCGAAGCCGGCACCGTCGAGACCGTCGAGGTTCGTTCTCCTCCATCTCCTCTCCAGCAGTCGTCGCTGCCCGTTCTTTAGGTGTTGCGCTAACCATTCACTTTGTGTGGCGTTCACACCAGGTGGTGTACGATAGGGTCACGGAGCGGAGCCGCGGCTTCGCGTTCGTCACCATGGCCAGCGTCGAGGAGGCCAACGAGGCCATCCGTATGTTCGACGGCTCCGTGAGTCATCCCAATTTGCTGAATCTACTGCTTCCATTCTTTCTCGTGATTGATTTGAATGTGAACGTGGCTTCTTGGTTGGATGATGATGCAGCAAGTGGGTGGCCGGACGGTGAAGGTGAACTTCCCAGAGGTGCCAAGGGGAGGGGAAAGGGAAGTGCTGAGGCCCAGGATGAGATCCCGTGGCTTTGTCGACAGCCCTTACAAAGTCTATGCTGGGAACCTCGGATGGAGTCTCACCTCGCAGGCCCTCCGGGATGCATTTTTCTCCCAGCCCGGCCTGTTGGGTGCTAAGGTCATTTTCGACCGTGATACCGGCCGGTCGAGGGGGTTTGGGTTCGTGTCCTTTGCTTCTGCTGAGGAGTGCCAAGCTGCCATTGAAGCCATGAACGGAGTGGTATTGGTTCCATACTCTTCTGGGTTCCTGTTTATTTCATATTGCTTTACTTAATTATCACTTTGTTGTTGGATTAATTTGTCAAGCTTATGGTGAACAATTCTATGGATGTTTCTGGTAATTCAGGTGGTTGAAGGGCGGCCTCTGCGTCTGAATCTTGCTGAGGGGAGACCATCCACGAGTTCTTCACAGGAATCTAGAGTGGAGGCAGAGTCTCAGGGCAGCTCACTGGAGTCGAGTTTAAGCTACTGATTTGTTACAATAAGAGAATGGGCTGATTGGATTCTGTGGTTCTTGAGTGCTAGCCGATAGGTCTTATTCTGATCCCGGGGACCATCATTTCTTGTAGAGTGGAACTAGATATAGAAATATATGAGAGCTGGCGTGATCATTAATTCAGACACCTGGAATGTTGACAAGCTTGCTTGCAAGTCAGCTAAATGCTTATGTTCCAGCTAATCCGATCAAAACTGTCAAACTGAGGAAACACGAACTCCCTCTATAGCTTCTTAGCTTCGAGTTTGCTCTCTTGTGTTTTTTCTGCAAACTAAATTGAGATGAGCAGTTTCTGGTTCAGGTTTACTTGTAGGAATTGTCTGTGTCATCTAAAATATTTTACAGCTGATCTATTGAGCTGTGTTCCCTTTAGACTTTACACCGGGTAATTCCTCTTATTAAAGGTGTGGTCTTGAATCAATTTGCAGTGGGTCAAAGTTTGTTTTCAAGTGTTCTCTTCTATGGTACTTGGTAAATGTGGATTTCTAACTTCTGTTGTTTTGTATAATTTTGATCCTATGGCTCAGTGAATGTGAATTCTTGACATACTTGTTTGGTGCTGTACATATATTAATAGGAAACTTGGAAGACATTCTCTTATTGTAGCAATATCAGTGAGCAAACAGGGAATTTGTTGCTCAAACAAGTTTAAGTAGTACATTATAATATGTTTGTCTTGTGCTGGAGAAAATATAGTTGTATTTGCTACAGTATCCAATTAATGGGCAAAAGTGATCCTACTAGAAAGTGCTGCATTGTCAAATCTCTGCCAATCTTGTCCAATACAAATTGAACAATATTGGTATAGAAGATTTTAGAACAGGCTGACAGAGATGTAGCTCCAAATGTACTCCCTGATGTACAAACTAGAGAGTTTCCCAATGCATCAATTTAGTGTAACTTCAAGCTTGTCGGATTTGCACAGCATATAAATTCGTTTGTGAAGTGAAGCTTGGGGTTAGGTGGTACTGTGGATTGTCGGGTTTTACCCAGCTACTATTTAAATTGCTACATTGAATAAAGCAAACCAGCAGTTTCTATTTAGTTGGCAGAGTCAATCTAGTATTTGTCTCAAAACTGTTGATGCATAAAATAACAAGCTGAAAATTGCAGTTATGAAATCAAATGTCATGCTTATTCCTTGAAAATTTCAGATATGCTTATTCCTTCAAATGGAGTATGTCCTATTTTGCCATTGGAATGTGTCTACTTGACTTTTTTATGATGATGTTTCTGTTGTGAACTTACAAATCAAGTTCCAGGTAAACCATCCGTCTGAAGCTAGCCTGGTGAAAATATTCTGCATAATGGCGATGACATTAGCCATTAGCTACATGGAGACATTATTTTTGGATGTATCTAACTGATTTTTTGTGAGAATTTGGCATCATCTGTAGATTGCCTGGAATTCAAACTCAGTAATGCAGTATCAAGCTCCATTAAAAAGTTTCGTATATCGTATCCTCTTCCCTGTTTTCAGTTGATATCTCTTCAATATTTTTGTATACCTTGGTAGAAGTGGCTATTCTGGTGATCTGAACTGATTTCTGTGTATCAGGTCATTGATGCTGCATGATGTTGGTGCTTTCTTTCATCTTCTTTTGTAATTTGATTCTGCATAAATATACTGAAAAGATGGGGGTTTGGTCAAGAGAAGGCTGTCTCAGTTATTGTGATGAAAAAAGAACACATTTCTAGATTGGACATTCCAAGATGTTGGAAGCTTACCTCTCATTGAGTAGGTTTGGCAAATAAATATGGAGTGGGAAAGACTAGGGCACAAGTAAACATTATATTAAAATGGAAGTTTTATGGTTTTGGAAAAGGAATATTTTATCATTCTGATCAAGTTTGTTGGTGTATGATGAAACTATAATGCAATTCATTCTAGTGAACAAGTGATGCTTATGTGTCTTTCATATTTTAGCAAACCTGCATTACAAATCTGTGGTGAGGTTATGAAGCTCTTGTCTAGGGCCCATGGCAATACTAAAAGTCATGAGAAATGAATCATCCTGGCTTTTGAGCTGTGATAAAGAACATTGTCTCCCAAACTTATGGCAAAACTTTGGCTTAATGAATTGGAATTAGGCAAACCAAGGTACATGTAGCTTTATTGAACTAGAAGTGTAATTCTTGAGGACCTATTTGTAAGATGATCCAGCCTTTATTGATGCAGAATCCCATTTTTTGGAGAGCTACATATAAGATTATCCAACTCTTTCTCCATGATTCACAGTTTGCACAGTTCTTGTAGAGTGGATTCCCTGCAATTCAGCTTTTATTTATTCTTTTGTTACATTATGTTTTTGATGTTGCTCTCAACCTTGGATAGTTCTAAACTTTGAGAGGCTCCTGTTTTCCAAGAGTTGTAATAAATCTTGTTGGTCATGTTGTATCTCACTACTGTTGGAGAAGTTAATGTTTTATGTGTTGCCCCTGGTTGCTGATGTTTATGAGGAACTGCAACAGAGATTCCATGTCATAACAGGTCAATGTGATGCTACATTGATACTTTGATGCCATGAAAGCTTGTCAATCTGGTGGCACAGTATGCTAGCATGCAATCTTACTGGTATTTGCAGCAACCCTTGTGAAGGGCTAACATTTGGTAGATCTTTGATATCTTGTGCTTATTAATTAAAAATCTCCTGTGTCGAATTAAAGTCATTTTTCCAGGTGATTTTTCAAAGTTCTTCACATCTCTAGCTGATGGCTCCCAACAGGTATGTGAACAAGCTCAGTGCTAGTACCTGCAGTGACTTCAATTCACCTGACATGACATGGGTTGAACTTGTCCAAAATGTACCTTTCAGTGTTGAAAAGGATGGCCAGGAGCTTGTACAACAATTAAAATGCAAGTATCTGTGACAGGATCTCAAACTAGTCCCCAAAGTGATGTCAGGTGAAATTAAGAAGCTAGCTGCTTTATTCATCTACACAGTGCTTTTCCTGATAACTTTCTAAGTTTGTTTCATGACTTCTGTTCATGTATTGCTTTGTTACCAACAAGAGCTGGGGCTGATAGAAGAATGTGTTCTGTGGCCTGTTTTAATTAGAACATTCTCCAGTATCTCATGCAGACACAATCTTGTGCAAAGTTTGATGATGAGAAGAGATTAGTGTGGATGACCTGAAATAATTAGGATATTATGATTTGTTATTATTGTTGTTGTTGTCTAATGAGCCAGATATCATTATCACAAGGCATTTCCATTAGTGCAGGATCATGGAGTACTAAATGGGGGGAAGAACAACGGATGATTCAAGCTCTCATCCTAAGGTAATGGATTCACATACATTATCACTAGATTAGCAATCTTGTGGGAAAAATAGTTGAAGCAAAAAATGTTTAAGATGCAATTATGAAGAGGTCAGGAGTTGCTGTAAGCATAGGTTTAGTAGTAGTTCTTCCGATGTGCACGGACGCATCGGTCGCAGTCGCTCTGACTAATGGTCGGCACAGGACGGCGGCTTTGACCGACATGATGCGTCAACGCACAGGTGCTGCCATTACGTTCCTCTTCGTCCGTCAACACTGTGACCGTGGCAGTGGTGACGGTGGAAGGGATGATGGCAGCTTGATAGAATGAAATAGGAATTTTGGATGCTTGTGGCTGTAATGGTCAGTGATTGTTAGATTAGATTGATCGGTATGCTCGTCGTGTGTTTCGACACAAATAGCTGAGAATGATCCAATGCAAGTGAACAGAAGAGAATGCTTTAGAACAACAGGACAAGTGAGTGACTCCACTTTTTTTTTTTTTTTTTCTGGGGATAAGGTTTGCCATGGGAAAGATGTTTAAGGTAAAGGTAAAGGTTGCCAGCCCACACCAGCCAATAGCAGAGACAGAAAGCAGGGTAAGAATCTTGATCAGGCCCATGAACATTATTTTGTGTATGTTGTTCATTGGAGAGAGAGAGAGAGAGAAGAAAACAATGGAGGGACCAATATAGACCACAACATCCTTGTCATTGACTCTTTGGGAAGGGTGAGCACCGGATGTCTTTTTCCTGCAACAGTAGGCCAATCAGAGGTGGCTATCTGATGTTGCGCCTGGTAAGGATGAGATGCTCTCCCTGCGTTACGCAGTCATTTAAGGGAAAGAGAGAGCATAGATGGTAGTATAGGCTGTAAAGAGAGGGAGTGAGGGGCAGAGACAGAGAGCGAAAGAGGAAGGGGGGATTTAATACGGATAGTGATGAGAATTTATGGCTCGCTTTAGGAGGCAGTGACGAAAAGGGTGAGTGGTTTCTCTGCAGCAATAAATTTCCTCCGAAACTTGGTGAATCTCTCTGCAGTTCCTTCCATATTGTTCTTGCTGATAGCTTTTCCTCAGCAGAGGCGAAGAGCCCCCCCTCCCTGGAAGAAACCTGGTCCCTGCTGCAAAGCCGCGGAGACATGGAGTTGGGTGGATTGCAAAGAAGATACATTGACTTCACATCAGCCCTCTTCCGTGAGGTATAGGGATCTTTTCTCATTGGTACTTCTGATTCCGAGTTCTACTGATGTTTCTCTAAATCTGTCTGGTGTCGGAGAAGGGGTTTCTTGACAACCAGTACACACAGTTGCAGCAGCTGCAGGATGAGAGCAACCCTGAGTTTGTTCTTGAGGTCGTGACTCTCTTCTTTCAAGACTCTGAGAAGCTCCTCGATGAACTAAGCAGGACCCTGTGAGTGATCTGATCTGGTCCACAACTCCTCTAATCCTCCTGTTCCATCACACATGCCTCGGATTTATCGTTTACATTCTTCTTCTTCTTCTTTCGGCGGTGCAAACTCTCAAGAGATCAGCAGGTTGTGGACTTCAAGAAAGTGGATGCCCATGTCCACCAGTTGAAAGGCAGCAGTGCCAGGTTCTCCACTTCATGTCCATTCAAGCTGTTCCTTTTGGGTTTTGTTTAGTTGCCAAAACCCCGAAATATTTCCTCTAGAATGTCTGCATATTTGAAATCAAACTGTGCATTCAACACAATCATATTCGAAGTAGATTTTCCTGAAGATGGTATTCTGATCGAGCTAATTCCCCCACACACTTGTCATGTCTCTTTGCGCAGTAATCCCTGTGTTTGTGTGAGGTTATGCCATCAGCATGAGCTAAACTTGGGGCTTTTTTTTTTTTTTTCCTTCGAACAGCATAGGTGCTCAAAGAGTTAAAAATGTGTGCATGGCCTTTCGCAACTGCTGTGAGGAGAGGAACCAAGAAGGGTTTGTTCTTGTTGCACATCTTTCTCTTCAATCCATACTTGATCTCAACTAGAATGATTCACTTCTAAACAAGCAAAGCCTTTCTGCAGTTGCCTCAGATGCCTGCAGCAAGTGAGGCAGGAGTATTTCCTGGTGAAGAGCAAGCTGGAAACTCTGTTCAGGGTATGGCAAAAAAAAAAAAGGTCTTTGTTTGAATCCATTCTTTGTCAGTCGTGCTCACATTTTCTCTATCTTGGATGCTAGCTGGAGAAGCAGATTCTGGCTGCTGGTGGATCAGTCCCAGTGTTGTGGTAGTAGCAACAGTAGTAGTACATGCCAAAGCAGTTGTCCAGAGGTGGCAGGAAGAATTGGTCATGTTGTTTGCTTGGTGTTTGGTTTTTTGCTTTTGCAGCTTCCTGTGGCCCACTCATGTGGAAACTTCTCTTTTTGAGTGGATTCAAGGGATGCCATGATGCTGTAAAAAAGTAACTTAGCAGCCAAAACTTTTTGGTGTTCCATTTCTGTGATGATGATATCCACTGTTTGACAGACATTTAGGTCCACAGTTTGCATGCACATTTGGTTTGGCTAACCATTACAGAAACAGAAGAATTGTAAGTGTGATCAGTACATAGACCAGCAAAATCTAATGAACCCTAAATTTGAGGTTCCAGCAGAGACATGGAAGTGAAATATGCAAGTAAAAAATGAAGGGTATCTTTAGCTCTTGGAAGTCAAGTGTTAAACATGTATCAATGTACTGTTGCATAATTGAGAGTGGCAAACTTGGTGTAATAAGATTGCTGCTTGAACAGGACCTTGACCATCTTCACCTTGATTTGAAGCTAAACTTGTAGTTGCAAAGCATGGTGCTGCAACTCCTGTAGAACATGAAAGTTGTGATTCTTGGATGGTTGTATTTGTTGGTATAACTTGTTGATCATCTCCTGCTCCTGCCATCATTTGATCATATCATCTAGTTCATGCATGCTGTGTAGATGCAAAATAAATGCAGAGTGGTTGTGTTTCAAGTTCTTATCATTGTGAGCCAATTCAAGTAAATTCGATGCATACCACAATTGCATGAAATCGATCAATTTCCAAAAATCCATTCGAGTCATCCTCAATTATTTTTTAATATTAACATACAATTTTAGTAAAATATATTGAATAGGATTTTAAATTATTTTTTAAAATATTAACATACAACTTTAGTAACAAAATCATTATGCTTTTAAGGAATTGGACATAATTTTAGTAACAAAATGCGTATTATATATATATATATATATATATATAATTTGAGTGCAGTAAATAAGAACGATGGTGAGGGAAAGGAATGGGAAACGGAAACGTCGCCCTCGACGCGAGATCGGTTGCCTCTTTCGCTTCCTCTAGCTGTTGGGGTGGCTCCTCTTTCCGGTTGCACAAGGCGTCTTCTTTCTGCCATTAATGCGTGCCGCGCCTTGCGTTATTCCTCTTGCTGCATCTGTGAGATCAATCTTCTGCACTATTGTTCTTGTCGTTCGATCAGTATTGTCACCATTGTCGTCTTGTTCGTAGATCAACATTTGCTTAGTTCAATCTTTGCTGTCATCTAGGGTTGTGTTCTTGATGGGTTTTGCCTTTCAGTTGCTGAACTCGTCTCCTGTTTTGTCATCAACCTAGCCTTCATTTTGTTGTTTATGTGCTTCGGATGCTGCTGCAATAAGAGACCTTTTGCTACTTGGTTGGGTTGTGAGATCAATCCTCCATTGTAGATGTTCCCACGAGTCCTGTTTGTGGCATGTCCTTCGGCAAACATGATCGATCGTGAGACACAATGACCCAATTTGGGGTTAGGATTAAGGATTAATTAGGGGTTGGACTTGGATCGGTTCCTTGCTATCGACTTCTTGGAGTCATTGGACTGTTCAGTTTCTACTTTCAAATGTAAATGGCAGCAACTCTGGTGCTGTCTGCTGGATTTATAAGGTGTAGACATCATCATATGAGTGTATGACAACCTTAGATTCATTCTTTTAGTCTCGACTACAAGTTGTTCAATTTGTAATGTATAATGCATCCATATGTAATTAATCTTATAGATTGTCTTCCATTATCCTTGGTATTTCGATATTAGCTAGTTGTTTTGGCTGCATATGCTTTGATAAACTGTACTAAATACCTAAAATATTATTGCTTCTATGAGTCTTTGTTGGTGGTGGTGGTGGTGATGGTTGGTATTTGCTTGTGATAAATTGCACAGTGTGTCTAGAATATTGCTTTAGAACCTGAGTTTTTTGGGGCTTTGTTGCTACATATGTGAAGATGCTTAGTTTGTAAAGGCAGATCAGGATCTCAGGGCCATAGGGTAATCTGACAGAATCTTATTGGCTAGTTTAGCTAGCATCTTCAGTTCATGCAATTATATGTACATTTATCCATTGGCAGCCATTAATATATTCTTGTTTCCCATTGGACTCCCTCTTGCTAGCAGGGAAGTCAAATGACTTCATTATGTTGCTCGTGCAAATCATGAAAGTGAAAAGCAATCCTGAAGAGTAGTAAAGAGAAAAGAGAGACCCAAATATTGTTGGCTATGTGACTACCTTTTATGAAGCTATTGGATAAGCTTTGGTTAATGCCCATCTCCACTGAAGGTAAATATAGAGAATATACTATTCAGGCATCTTTCCTGTTTTTACTGAAATGAAATTTTTGTTACTGACCTTGCAATCTAAATTTTGCTTCTTTGATTTTGTATATGCCCAGTTGTTAAAGAAACTAGAGCTTAAACAGCCCAAGGAAAGAATCATGACCTCCGGTGCCTAAATCAAATAGGCGACATTGAATGTACTCATTGCTAGAGATGGAGCATTAACCTGATGGTGGCCATATGCTTCTGTGGGAAGTAATGATAGTGTGCCCTAAGAAAGTTGAAACAAAGAATTCCGAAGTCAGCAGATGTTGTTCAAGCAATAAGTACACCATTAAGAGTACAACTTTTTGGACAAAGCCTAGTTCTTGGGTTGGGCTACATTTAAATGACATTCCAACTCGGTCATTAGATTAAATGAACACGATCTTGATAGTCTTATGATGGTATGATTGTTGATGACGTCTCTATTAGCTCGACTTGGTTCAGGTGTTCGCTAAGGAGCCGACCTATAGGAAGACCATAGTTGGGTGGGATGTCCAACTTGGTCCCTTAAAGGCTCAAGTTAGGACTGAGGTGTGGAAAGTGGAATCACGGATAAATAGTAATTGACCTTGATAATAGTAAATTAATGAACTTTATAGCAAGTTAGACCCAAAAGAATATTTTGTGATAAGGGCAGAATATTCTTTTTTGGATTCACCATTGTTCCTGTGCTTATGTAGTCGTCACGTCGTCTAGGTTCGGCTATTTGTGTTGATCGATAGCCACATAGTGAGTTGCGTTTGGGGGGATGAATTTTCCCGCTATCATCTTACCTTTAGATAATTGTCCATGTTGTTGTTACGTTAACTTCTTCCATTCAGCCATCACATAACATGCATACATGATGCTTGCATTCAACCATTGCATTACATGCATATGTAATGCGTACTCTTGGCCTCTTAATCGCACATCATTCCGACACTATTTAATTTATGATATGCATTTTTATAATTTGTTTTGTGAATATGAAAACAGAGATCTTGACAGGAGTGTGTGTGATGATAACTATTCTGTCGATCTCCCGATGGGGTTCATGAATCACATAGTCGTTATTCAAGTCCTGTGGACATAGCCTAGGTCAATATACTCTACTAGATCACGGTTATTAATGTGTTTGGAGCTTAGAACTTGCAACCCTTAATGATTAAAGACTGGTAAATTTTTGTGGATTCACTGTGGCACCAATCTGCAGCTTATTAATGTCATTAAACTTTATGCATGCTTGTATCTACATAGGTGATGTTTCATGGGTACAGTTTACATGTCGTGGCACAATCTTAAATAATTAATAAAAAATATTTCTTATAAAAAACAAGTTGGGTCCATAGCTCAGTGGTAGAGCAATTGACTGCAGATCAATAGGTCACCGGTTCGAACCCGGTTGGGCCCTTTTTTTTATTTTATTTTATTTTATTGTTACACTATATATTTGTTTGGGCTTTTATTTTTTATTTCAAATATGGTTGTATTAGTGAAAAATATATTTTTGTCAGGCTCTTTAAAATAATTTTTATTTGTTATTCAAATAATTAGTATTAAATTGGGTCCATAGCTTGGTAGAGATGACTGCAGATCATATTTTATTATTTTTTATTGTTACGCTATATATTTGTTTGTCTTTTTGTTTTATTTTAAGTATGTCGTATTAGTGTAAAATATATTTTTTGTTTATTATTCAAATAATTTTTATTAAATTGAGTCCATAAGCTCAGTAAAGCAATTGACTACAGATCAATAGGTCATCGGTTGGGCCCTTTAATTTTACACCTTAAATATTGACATGATATATATATATTCCCTTCCATCATCCGCCACACGAAAGGTGTTCGACGGAATGGCGTAGAAGGACGCGGGTGCTGTAATCGTCGATGCCGTCCTCCCAAGATGAATTAGTTTGTCAGCCAAGAATAAATCTGTCAGCCAGCTGAACACATTGAAACCAACTTCTTATAGCCGGCAACTACTTTAAAAATGTTAGAAAGATAAACCATTTATTATCATTCAGTCATAATCTACTCCCCGGAATTAGTTTACAAGATGGGGGGCAGAGGTCTTAAAAGGAAGAACACAGGAGTAGGTCACATACTTGACGCTGTCAAGAAGTACAACAACAAAAATTCTAGATAGGGAGTTGGGTGAAATCCTCCCATCGGTTTCACCGTCACCACCGGCCTCCCTGGGATCAGCCAAAATAGAGACCACAACCGAGGGAACAGGTTTAGGATCGTGGAAGTTGCTGCTTTCAGAGGGCTTTTCGAACTGTTCCGTGTTATTTGCCGTCGTAGTTCCTCGAAGTGGAATTGGCTCAGGATACATTATCCTCCTGTTTCTCTTTTTTCGAGGATGAGACGAAGTAGGAGGGAGGTTCTCTGAGGCATTGACGATGGAGGAAGCGTTAATGATCGAATTAGTGGGGACGATGCTGCTCGAAGAGGACGATGGCGAGACGTCAAACTGGAACACCTCGGTGCACATGCCGGAACTTAGTATTGGGCCTGTCAAAACAACGTAATCAGACACCAACAGTCTTGCGTAAATTATTTCATTCATTCATGAAACATAGAAAGAGAAATCCAATGTGCAATGTTACTTCAAACAAAAATGCTGAAATCTTTTTAAGACAGATGTTCATATTTACTTCTTATATGCATCAAATACTAACTAAAGTTTTCATGTCGTGTACAAGTGATTACAATACATAAGTGGATGCAACAACTTAGATAGGCCATAGGCTACAAAAAAAATATTCTCATATTAATTCTGGGTCGAAATCCCTGGGCCTATTCACATATTAGGTAGCTATGCAAATATTAGACACCTACAAGCTGCAAGACATAGATGGAACACGAAAAACAAGGTCCAAACTACGATCAGGAAGTGCATGAAACTAAAATGTTACCCTAGCAGATAAAGAATACAGACGTATATTCTACGTAAAAATTCATCATAACTAGTTTCTTATTGATGTGCAAATCTATGGTTGAAGATTGTATTTTCCCCTATGGAATTGTCATATTCAATGATATTGACAGCTTTTGTAAATGCAATCTGATTTCCTCTTTCTGCTTAAAGCAAATCACATACTATAACAGTTCTCAAGCAACATAAACAAATGATCATATATAAGAAAGAGCTATATAGCACAGAAGACATTAAAAAATAAAGGATTTGCCAAGTTAGTGTCAAATTCAAGTGAAACATTGTGAATTCAGTAACACCAACCACAGATATGAACAAACGAGGAATAATTCGCTCACCTGCCATTCCTTCACGGAACCACTGATGCATTGGGCCATCAGCCAAAGTTGCTTTTAAGTCGTTTACATATGAATCATCGGAGTTAGAAGCTTTTCTATAAGATCTAGAGTGTTGATCCACCTCCCTTCCAGGTTTGGAAATGGCCAACGCGGACATCGAATTGCCTGCAACAGCTAGCCCCGTCTCTTTACCTTCTTCACCCGGTGACTGCCTTTCTTTGGCTTGTCGCATGGCCTTCTCACTGGCGAGAACAGAATGGATTATCAAATTTCCATTAATCTTCACATGCTTGCCATTTCTCGGCACGTAAAGCATTGCAGGCAGATTCTCCGTGGAGTTTTGAGTAAAAACAGCTTCCGAACCAGGTGATGACCATGAAGTGCTTCCCATCGGCTTCACTCGAGAGCCCGCCTCACATCTCCTACCAGTAACCCTATCTATACCACCTTCCCCAAAACCCTTCTTTCTGCTACACAATTCTGTGCTATTCGGACCACTATCACGACTTCTAACACTAAAAATCCTACCTTTAGTCTGGCTCAAACTTTTCATTTTACTCGTACCTTCATCCACCCGATTTCCTTCGTACCATCGGTTTACTCTGGGAATTGCTCCTCCAAGTAGTAGCATAAAGAACAACAGCCCCAAAAGGCTCACACTTGCCACTTTCTTCGTCTTGCGATCGCCCTTCTTGTTCTCTGACTTCTTTGCCTTTGGTGCAGGCGCAGCCTGCTGAGGCTTCAGTCTGGGTATCGGAACCAACGGGAACTGCGACCCTTGTGGCCTCAATCCATACCCCGGAATCCACGGGAAATGCACCGGCGGGATCGCCCCTGGCGGTGGATAAACCGCAGGAGGAGCACCATTCCCACCCAGCTGATGTCGTAATCTCGCGTTCTCCGCCATGATGTACGAGACCTTGGTGTTCAATTCATTGATGGTGGAGTGCATCGACCTGACCTTCTCTTCCAGCTCCTCGACGTGCTGCTTCTTCCTCTGCCTGGAGAGCTGGGCGCTCTCCCGGTTCCTCATCAGCCTCGCCCTCCTCTTCTCCTCCACCACCTCACCCCCCGATCCAACGTCGGCGGGCGAGCTCGGCTCCTCTGATCGCCGAAATTTGCTGCTCCTAGGGTTAGATCCAGGGTCATTAAGGTTAGGATCGGCGTGGCCGTCAGAGAACCCATCGTCGTCCGTCTCCATCTTCCTCTTCAGGCCCCATCCGGCCTTCCCCCTCTCCTCCTTGACTCCACGGTCAGCGACGAAGACGCCGGAGGCAGCGGAGTCGCCGGATTCGGGGGAGCAGGGGCGAGCGGCGGCGTGCGGGGGATCCTGGTTGAGGGAGGAGGAGGACACGGCGGATCCGTCGGCCGTGGAAGGGTGGGAGGGGGCGTGGTGGTGAGACTCCTCGGGTGAGCAGAGGAAGTCATCGACGGAGAAGTCGTCGAAGTCGAATTCCAAGTCGAGGTCGCGCAGATCGGAGGAGGACGGGAGGGAGAGGTTGTCCGGGAAGAGGTCGGCGAGGGGGGGATCGAGGAGAAGCGACGAGGAGGGAGGCGGATCCGCCATCGGAACGGACTAGGGAGGAGGGGTTTGGCCTCTCGGAAACGACGACGATCGCTTCCGCTTAAGAATCGGGTGCGGAGTCGGGTCTCGCCGTTGACGAGCGGTGGGCCAGTTGGACGCGGTCTTCCACCACAATTGCTGCGTACTTAGTTCCCCGACGTACCCATCTATCATCGGTGGGTCCACTCGGTCCCTTCCAGCAGCGGTCGGGCACGTGGGGCGGGTAGGAAAAGTGTGTAAACTTGTCGATGTTTTAAGGATGGACCCGGTCGTCGATTTGCGACCGCAGGTTGGCTTGGCGAGGCGTAGAAGCAACGGCGGAAGGGCGTGGCCTACGGGGACGGAAAAGCTCACCACTTTTTTTCTACTCGCTCGTGACCTACCCACAGCCGCTCAGCTAACCTTGTCGTGACTTGAGAAATATGGTCCCACATGGACCCATCAGCAACCGGTTCGATTTGAATTGAATGCCTCCGGGTAGACTTGAGAGGCGTTAGCCAATTGGATAATGTGGTTGCAATGTATCCAAATCCCATTATTATTTAAAAATGTATAAAATTCTCATAAATTCTTCTTAATTTTTATTCAAAAGGTTCAAGTTAGAACCGTAAGTATAAAAAGATCAATGACTAACTTGTAAAGATCAAGATAATTTACTACTATGACACGTTTGATTATTCGTATAGATAAAAACCTTAAAGATTAGTTATAGAAGAATTAGCACCCCTTAACGGAACTCAATAATCTTGTGATCGTCCTTCAAAGTTTTTTCGGAAGTCTTCGATCCATCTTAGTATCAAAGGTTCTTATCCCATTGGGTCAAGTAGCTCCAGCATCTTGATGGCAAAGAAGGGGATCGATGGCATAGACCTCAAATATAGTAGTGTTGTGACTTTTATGGGAATGACTCTTTGAGGGTCACTCACTAGTTGCCTGATGCATCAAAGGCTCTCTTCTTATGGATAACCTTTTACTTTCAGGAGTGTTGGGGGAAACAACTTTTACTCAGGACTCGGGCGCACGGCGCTGAATTCGAAACCGGGTCGTCTCGTGACGATTCGCCCGCCGATGGCTCCCGCTCGCACTGGCCGACATGTTCCTCCGAAGGCGGCGCGCTCTACTGCCGGGGACGAGACTCGCAGCATATGGTTTGACAAGCTCGCTCGACCCTCCGACGCCAAGTCAAAGCCTGATAGGGGTGAGTGAGTCGTTATATAGAGAGAGAGAGGCAGAGAGAGAGAGAGGTCCTTTGGTGCCGGCCTCGTCACTGGAGTTCCCTGCAGTGAGTTGGCGGTGTCCGAGTCCGCTTCACCTTCTGACTGCCGCCTGGAGCAAGGGTTCAGCCTCTTCCCGGGCCTTACGGCCAGCTTAAATAGGTCGACGGAGGGCCTGCTCCGATCTCAGTGGCGACGGCTCGACTCTCGCTGTGCCTGCGCCGTGGTCAATCGGGTGGGTAGTTGGGGCGATGCCGAGGAGAGGCGACGCTGGCCGCCGTGATCGTGGCGTTGGGGCGCAGGAGGGGCGATGACGCCATCCGGCTGTACGGCTGTAAGACCGTGTCTCGCCATACTTAATATCCTTATCACTACCCCGCAAAAAGCCACTCGCGACAATTTGGAGGGTGGTGCTCGAAAACCGTTGCCGATCGAGATCTTGGGTGGAGGTTCGCCGCGGTCGCGGTCATAATTGACCGAATCCTTTGCAGATACGGGTCGAGGCGCCGCCAAGACCCGGAAACTGGCGATCGAGGAAGCTCGAGATCTCGTAGCCAACCGCCTGCTCGATAAAGGGGTCGAGGAACTCAAGACCCGTAGTTACAGTCACCGAACCGCCGCTCGATATAGTGCCGAGCCACCGCCAAGGCCTAGGATGCCGGCGATCGAGCCGCCGCCAAGATCGCGTACCAATCGCCGCTCGATAATGGGGTCGAGGAGACGCCCGAGTTCCGCTTGCTGCCGACGCCCGTAATCGAGGTTGAGACTCGCGAGTGGGCCGGAACTGAGCAAACGCCGAGGTAAGGGCCGCGATGTCCAAGTCTTCGCACACACCCGCCGCTGGGTACTAGGGTCGAGGTCACGCCACGCATTTGAAAATCGTGATAGCCGAACCGCCGCTCGAATGTGTGCCGGTGCCGCCGCCAAGGCCCGGGAATCAGAGTAGCCGAACCGCTGCTCGATGTGTGTGGCCCGCCGCCAGTGGCCTATGAAATTAGAATAGCCGAACCGCTGCTCGGGATAAGGGGGTCGAGGAGACGCCGATTCTCCTGCTGCCGACGCCCTAAGTCGGGTTGAGACGCCACCAGTCCTCCTCGCCATCGACCCGCCATTTTGGTACAAGGGGTCGAGGTCACGCACACGACCTGTGACACCATAATAGCCGAACCGTTGGTCCGGATAGAGGGGGTCGGGGAGACGCCCGATTCTCCTCGTCAAGCCGACGTCCGGAAGTCGTGGGTTGAGACACGCCAGTCCTCCTCGCCACCGCACCCGCCATTTTGGTACAAGGGGTCGAGGTCACGCACACGCACCGAGAAGTCATAATAGCCAACCGCTGCTCGGAATAAGGGGGGTCGAGGAGACGCTCGATTCTCCTGCCCAAGCCGACGTCCGGAAGTCAGGGGTTGAGACGCGTCAGGTCCTCCCTGCTTACCGACCCGCCTTTTTGGTACAAGGGGTCGAGGTCACGCCGCGGCGGTCGAGCAAACCGCCAAGACCGAAGAAGTAATAGCCGAACTTCCGCTCGTGTGTGGCCGAGACACCGCCAAGGCCCAATATGCGGGTCGAGCCGCTCAAGACCTAGAAGACCGGAATAGCCGAACTGCCGTTCGGGATGGGGGGCCGAGACACCGCTCCAGGCCCAGTATGCCAGTGGTCGAGCTGCTGCTCAAGACCTAGAAAACCAGAATAGCCGAACTGCCGTTCGGGATGGGGGGCCGAGACACCGCCTGTGCCCAATATGCTGCTGGTCGAGCCGCCAAGACCTAGAAATTGAATAGCCGAACCGCTGCTCGGGATGGGGGCCGAGACACCGCCAAGGCCCAATATTCCGCTGGTCGAGCCGCCAAGACCTAGAAAACCGAACCGCCGCCGTTGCCGCCCAAAAACGGCTCGCGAGTAGTGCGTTGCCGAATCGAGATACCGCGCGCGGGAGAAGTTTCTATCCGGGGGTGTACACGCCGCCTTTCATCAATATGACGCCGCGCTTCGACCGCCCGATGTGATGCTATTGGGCGATGTGGCGGTGTCGCGTCGTCGCCGCCTCGGAGGCGAAAGGTCGAGGTTCCCCTTTTTCTATAAATAGGGAGCCTCGCGTCTCTCTATCACATTATCAGCGGAGCTCTCATCTCTTGTCCTGCTGTCGTCCCCCTTCAAGTATTCTCCATAGGCTCCGGTGCCTGTTAGCTTCTTCCAGCCGATTTCTTCCTTCGTAGGTTAGTGCGCGATGGGTCTTCCTTCCACTTCCTCTTCCTCTGCTTCTTCCTCCTCCTCACCATCGCCATAACCCGCCGCCGCCTCCCTTCGCCTCCTCCTTCTAGCCCTTCCACGATGAGGCGGCGCGTGCCTTAGAGGCCTTAATGTGGCCGCATGACCAAGACTCCGCCTTGGACGAGCGTGATGGTGGGGATTCTCCGCGGGCGCTTACGGCATCCCGAGGAGTTCAACCTCCCGCCGGCGGACAGCGGCTTTTGACCCGGCTCCAAGGGCTTCACCGACCGCCGATGCCCTAGAGGCCGGCCCGCGCTTTCCCCGCACCTACCATCGTAGCTCAGATCTCCCCGTGGCGGATTTCGCTTTCCCAGATAACCCCAACTCTTGGCGGTATCCGTGGTTTTCCTAGGGAATGCCACTACGCCAACATCGCCCGACCCGCAACCTTTTCCTCTCGCCGCCTCTTCAAGGGGTTTGGGCTACTTCGGCCGCACGACCGTGGTTCCGGTTAGCGCGCCCCACCAATAACAAAGGGTGGAAGAGGCGCTTTTTGTCCAAAGGCCAAATGGATCGAGGTTTTGGGGTTCGTGGTCGCCAAGGACCATCGATAACTCTACCCCCGGCTAAGTGCCGAGGAGCGTGCTCACCTCGAGCACCGAGGGTAATCCTCCTTCCTCGCAAGCCATCCGCAACATGTCTGAGCAGTTGGTCGGTGGAGGCCGGACTAAGTCCGCGCTCTCGGGTAGGTCGTCGTTGTCTCGCCTCTTTTAGATTGCCGCCATACTCTATTTTCTCGACATATCTGTCGCTTTTGCGTGGATGGTGAACTCGCGATCCTTCCACGACTCGGTGCTTCGAGGGGACCATCTTCGCGCCTCCGGCGGTCTCCAAAGCCGGGCGGGGATGGCTCTGCACTGGCGAGGGGCGCCCAAGAAAAGGGCGAAGGCCAAGGACGTGGTGGACCTGGAGACGCCAGCGGCTGTGCCGGCCGGGGCGTCCGAACGACCGGGTACCAAAGACTTCGCCGAGAGCTGGTCCCAGCCTGGGGCGATCGAAGGGCCAGCTCTCAACCATGCAGGACTGTGCCGGTCACGCCGGGAAGGATCAGCCATTCCTTTCCGAATGATGGGGAGGTCCTTCGGGCCGCGGTTTACCTCTCGTGGCCCGGCACGGCCTCCGTCCCGGGGACAAGGTGTGGTCGGGAGAGCCTCGCCCGCTATCTCCGGCGCCCATCCCGACATGGCTCGACTTATACACGCCTCTGAGGCGCCGCCGCCAAGTCCGCTAAGTCTGTTGTGGGTGAGCACCGCTTTGCTTGTATCCTCTTGGCTTAGCTCGCTCATCCCTTTCGCCTTTTCTTGTGCAGTGGTCTCCACTACACCATCGCTTCCTCGACCGGTGCACGATTCCGGCCGCTCGTGCATGGTTCGGTGAGCGCAACTTGGAGTTGCGCCGCTACCGAGGAAGCCCGAGCGGGTCGGGACCCGAGGCGTTGCCGCGCCGAGCAGCGGCGCGACATGGGCGCGAAGTGGCGCGTCGACCGCCGAAGCTCGAGGCCGCCGCGACAGAGGCCGGGCTGCGTGGCTCCGATGGCGGCCGAGAACCGCCCGATGGAGGAGGCCTCGGATTGGCCGCCAAGCCGACCTCGAGGAGGCCGAGCCGCAGCCGCCAGTGGAAGCCCTTGCCGCGCGGAAGGGAGTCGGCCAGAGAAGGACCGGAGGCGCCGACGATACAAGAAGTCGGAGGGCTTCCTCTCGCCCGACCGACGGCCGGTATCGCATTTGTGCACGGTACAAAGTTGCCCTGGCCCGGTTCCGAGCATGTCCTCCAGGCTCGACGGTCGAGGAGGATCCCTTCGTCTCATGCCCCGAGGATCAGGGGGTCGACATGCCTGGCGAGGTTCCCTTCGACGACAGCCTTCCCGAAGCTGCGGCCTGAAGACCTCTTTTCTTTTTTGGAGGGCTTTCCCTTGCTTTTTGTAATGCTTCTTCCCCACTAGGGGCACATTTTGTAACCCAAAACTTTTTTGGTAATACAAGTATGTTTTCTCCATACAATCTCCAACTTCTCTCCAATGGCCTGAGTTTGGCATCAATTCACTCGCTTTGTCCTTAAACAAAATATTTCTTAAGGTTGTGGACGCCCAAGTCCTCGAACCGCGCTCACCATAGTCGCGAGCCTAACGCTCCTTGCCTGGACTACTTGGATTACTCGGTAGGGGCCTTCCCACTTTGGTGCAAGCTTGCCCTTGAGTGAGCGGGTCGCTTATCGCCGCGTAGGACTAAGTCGCCATCCCGAGGGTCGAGGGCGCACCTCTTGTTGTAACTCCCGCAACACTTCGTACGCCAGATTTTTACGCGCGTTGGTCCTCGCTCTTCTAGCGTGTCTAGGCCAGCCCGAACTCCTCGGGCCGAGGTGGATTCCCATAGTTCTCCACCCGGAATGTTGGGATGACCAATTCGCAGTAGGATCGCTTCCACGCCAATGCAAGGTCGTAGGGGACTCGCCTGCCGCCTTCGGGTAGTCCGCAGAGACCATAGGATGTTCGGAGCTCGCCGACCCACTCGATCGGGCTTCCAAAGTCCTTTTCCTAAGTCCATCCGTGATAGATCGGTTGGTCACCTCGCAAGCCCGTTGGTTCCGGGGTGGGCCACCGAGCTAAACCTCACCGATGTGATAAGTCGCGAACTCCGAAAACCGAGTGGGCGAATCGGGTCCCGCTATCGCTATGATAACGCTGGGCGCATCAACCGGTCACGATGTTCTTCCATACGAACCGCTCGACCTGCTCGGCAAGAATGGTTGCTGCTGGCTCGGCCTCCACCCACTTGGTGAAGTAATCTATCCCCACAATAATATGTCTCCGTTGGCCGGACGCCGGGGGGAACGGGCCCAAGAGGTCCATCCCCCATTGAGCCAAGGGCCAGGCGCAATCCATGGTGGCGAGCGACCGCGGGAGCCGCGGGCGCGGCCTCGGCGCCGGCAGTGTCGCACCGCCGCACGAAAGCCTTGGCGCTCGGTGCAGCCAGAGGCCGCACAGCCCTCGCGCAGATTTTGAAGGCCAAAGTTCGGCCGCCCATGTGCTCCCCACAAATCCCGCCGTGGACCTCGGCGAGAATCGCCCGCCATCGGGATCTAAGCATCGAGTAGGGGGTGGAAAACGACCTTTGTAGAGTCGGCCGCCGATTTCGCAGCACCACGCTCGAGTTCGGCGAGCCGCCGTGCTTGACCTCATCCGCCGGCAGACCCCTCACGCTTGTACTTCAAGATTTCGAATCCACGCGCAGGTGGTGGTCGGGACTCCGATCCCCGATCTCCATGATGGCCACCGACCGTGTGTCACCTTCGACCGGATGTTCCTCCGATCGCCTCCCGAGGCCAATTTCGCGAGCTGGTCCGCCCGCCGCTCGGGACCCGCACCCCGGACAGAGGAAGCGGGAAAGTTAGAGGTTTGGGCCTTTACCTCGTTAGGTATTCGACATGGTCGCCCCGCGCTCGACATTTCCACCAACTTGCTCGGCGATGTTGGGAATCCGTGAGAATGTGGATTGCTCCTAGTTGCATCTCGCCGCCAAACCGAGGCTCGCCAACGCCGTATTCGGGCCTCGTTGTTTGTGGCCGCTGGCCGGCGAGGGAACGCCGAAAGCGTGTCCGCCGATCCTCCGCACGAGTCCGGCCCGGCCCCTCGAGCCGGAAGACCCATCCACGCAGCATCCAATCTGGTGGATTTGCTCAACGCTTCGCTTCCGGTGGTGTCAACTCCGAGATAAAATCGCCAAGGCCCGGGCCTTGATGGTCGTTTCTCGCTTGTAGCAGAGGTCGAACTCTGACATTCCACCGACCATTTGAGGAGACGCCCGCTACGCCAAACTTAGAAAGAACTTGACGCAGGTTGGTCGGCCAATACCTCAATCGTATGGGCTTGGAAGTAGGGGCGAGCTTCCGAGCCGCTAGAATGAGTGCCAATGCCGCCTTTCGATGGGAGGATAGCGCCGTTCGCCCACGCAAAGACATGGTCGGGTGTAGTAAATCGGTGTTGCGATCGGGGCTTCTTTCACAAGCACCGAGCTCATCGCATGCCGAGATGCCGATAGAGGGTAAGTTTTTCCGCGCGACACCGAGGTAAGTCGGGTAGCTCTGATAAGCGCCGCTCAGGGCGAAGGCTTCCTCGCACTCGCCCATTGGAAGTTCTTCGGTCTTTGAGGACTCGGAAGAAAGGGAGGCACTTATCTCCGACCGACAGAAACCGACATAGCCGCTTATCCTTCCGTAAGGCATTGAAGCTCCTTAATTGTGCTTGAGATCTCATGTCGGTGAGAGCTCTGATCTTCTCGGGTTGGCATCAATTCCTCTCGTATGATGAACCCGAGGAACTTGCCCGATGTCACGCCAAGACGCACTTGGCCGGATTTAGGCGCATCCCATACCTTCTCGCAGGTGGCGAAGGTTTCGCAAGTCGCCAAGGTGTGCAGCCCCCGTACGACTTTTCACGATCATATCGCCCACGAGACTTCCATATTTCGCCTCTATTTGCTCGCAAACACCTTGTTCACCATCCTTTGGTAAGTGGCGCTCGCGTTTTAACCCGAAGGGCATAACTTTGTAGAAGTAGGCTCCTTGGGGTGTGTGGAAGGTCAGATGTTGCCGATCCTCTGGGCCATCCGGATCCGGTTGTAACCGAGTAGGCGCCCATGAAGGAGAAGCGGCGCATCTGGCCGCTTGAGTCGACCAGCTGGTCGATCCTAGGTAGGGGAAGCAATCGGGCAAGCCCGATTTAGATCGGTGTAGTCAACACACATCCTCCAAATTCCATTAGGCTTCTTGACGAGGACTACATTGACAGCCACCGAGGGTACCGAACCTCCTCAATGAAGTCGACGCCAAGAGCCTATCAACTTCCTTCTCGCACGCTTGTTGGCGCCGAGGGACCGAGGCCGAGGTCTCTCGCCTCACCGAGCAAGGCGGTCGGGGAAATGTGTAGATGGTGTTGGGCGACTTCGAGTCGATTCCCGGAGGTCGGCCGCCCGTGCGAAGACATCGGCGCTTCTCGAGGAGGTCGAAGAGCTGCGCCCGCCTTGATCACCTGTGTCCGAGCCAATCCCGACCGTCCGATCGGGACGGTCATCTTGCGTGGGAATATTAACCGCCGGTTTGTTGGCTCGATGCTTGGTCGCGCCAAGGCCCCGCGCTGGTCTTCGAGGGGCGGTTCCGCCTTTTCCTCTTACCTGTGGAGGTCGCCAAGTAACACCGCTCGACTTCGAGGATCTCCCCGCACCTCCCCGACCGCTACCGGTGGGGAACTTCAGTGGTCCGGTGGTATGTGGACGAACGCCCTTAGCTTGTTGAGGGTGGGTCGGCCCAAGATGGCGCACGCAGAGGAGGTCGACCACCAGAAAGGTTACCAGCAGAGTCTTGGCCTTCGGGGAATCGCCGAGGGTCAATGGTAGGGTTACAGCACCTCGCGGCGAGATCGAGTCGCCGGTGAAGCCAGTGAGCGCCGAGTGCAAAGGCTTCAGGGCTTCCTTCGGCAGCCCCAACTTCAGAAAGGCCTCGGCAGAGGATGTCACGAGCTACCGCTGTCGCACTCATAATCCTCCCGGACTGGCGTTGGCAATTCGGCCGACACCACCAACAAGATCGTCATGCTCTGTTACTCCCATATCCCCGAGGGGAATGTGATCTCCGGTCCGAGGGGGTGATATTCCCTGCCGCGACGGCTCGGGCATAAGCCCTTCGCCCGAGGCGCTTATGTCCTCCGCGGTCCCCTGATTACGCCGATATGTTGTTCGACCGGCCTTCGGGCGCAGGGATGGTGCCCGCGGATGCCGGAGGTATTGATCGAGGTGACCTCTTCGGATCGCTCTTCGATTTGTCGCCAGCTCACCGTAGCATTGCTCGCGTCATGTCCGCTTTGCCGGCGAAAGCGGCAATACCGGTGCTATCGGCGAGCCGCCGCCCTTCATCCGGGTGGCGGCTTGAGCATTCCCGCCTCGATCCGAGGAATATTTGCGTCCCGAGACGCCTTCAAGGGGGAGGTGGCGGCTCGGCCAGATGGGTCGAGGCGGCCGATGCGCGCCTCTTGGTGCGGGACTCCCGGGCGCCGGTCCCGATCGGATGGAGTAGGATGCCCTGGCCGTTCTTCCTTCCTTCCCGACATCCGTGACTCCGCCACGCATCGACTTGCTCGGCCAAACATTTCGCGATGGACGGGGGGTCGCTTCCACCAAGGACCAAGCAGAACTCGACGGCCGCGAACCCCATCATGAATGCTCGCACCAATAACGATGGGTGAGCATCCGATAATTCCCTGCACTCCGCGGTGAACCTTCGCACGGCGGAGAGGGTTCGCCCTCCTTCGCTTCAAACCCGTGAGGAGCGCGACAGGGCTTTGGTCGCGCGAACGCCAAAAAGCGTAGCTCAAGTCCTTGGCGAGCTGCTCAAAGGATGTCACCGACCCGCTTTTTAAGGTAATCGTATCACGTACGGGCGGATCCTTTCAACGTGGTGGGAACGCCCGCACATCAAGGCGCCCGGTTCCATATAGGGCCATTTGAGCCCGGAAGGCGCGACGTGATCGGCCGATCACCGACTCCATCATAAAGGTCGATGGAGGGAAGACGGAAGTTCGTGGGCACCGGGTATTCCCGTATATCGCGTGGCGAACGGGGACTCGCGAGGCACTTCCTCGTGCTTTCTTGGACTTACGGACGCCCTTTGCACTCCTCCAGCGCCGCGCGATGGACCGGATCTGAGCTCAAATAGGTCCGCTCGAATCAAGACACCGCCGAAGTTCCGGCGGACGCCCAGAGCCAGAGCCCGGTTCCGCCCCGAATCGTGGAGGTCTGGAGAAGATGGTACCGCGGTATCGCCTCGATGCCGGGGAAAGGTTCCGCGTTTGAGGTTTCAGGCTCGCCGCCTCGTGGAGTAGGCGGGGAGGACAGCCGACGGATTTCGCCAGTGTCCGGACTGCTGGGAGAGGTCTCGAAAAGCCTCCACCGTGACGGTGGGGAACGGGAACCCGACTCGCGGTAGAGCCCAGCCCGCTAAATATATTCCAAAGAGCGATCTATGGTTGTGGCGGGATCGCCCTCCGGGTTCGAGGTCCGGGACCTCCGCCGAGGTGCCACCGAAACGACCTTTCGCCCATGTGTCGCTTAGGGCGGAGCAGTAGTCCTTCGGCTGCAGAGGCCCTCCTTCTAGCGCCAACTGTTGGGGGAAACAACTTTTTACCGTGACCCCGGGGCGCACGGCGCGGAATCCGGAAACCGGGGTCGTCTGCACGATTCGCCCGCCGATGGCTCTGCCGCACTCACGATGTTCTCCGAAGGCGGCGCGCTCCTCGGCCGGGGACGAGACTCGCAGAAGGCGGGCCTGATCGGATGCTCGCCCACCCTCCGACGCCAAGTCAAAGTCGGATGGGGTGAGTGAGTCGTTATATAGAGAGAGAGAGAGTAGAGAGAGAGAGAGGTCCTTGTGCCGTGGCTCGCACGGAGTTCCCTGCAGTGAGTTGCGGGTGTCCGAGTCCGCCACCTCTTTCTGCTGGAGCAAGGGTTCAGCCTCTCCCGCCTTACCGGTTTGGCTTAAATAGGTTTGGACGAGGGCCTCGCTCGATCGTCTGCAGTGGCGACGGCCCGACTCGTGTCGGTGCCGTGGTCAACTGGGTGGGTAGTTGGGGCGATGCTGAGGAGAGGCGACGTCGGGCTGTCGCATCGTGGGCGGTTGGGGCGCAGGAGGGGCGATGACGTCATCCGGTTGTACGACAGAAGACCAGGTGTCTCGTCATACTTAATATCCTTATCAAGGAGGATGTCTCAATAATAACTACATCATGGTGAAACATACTCTTTGAGGATGCTTCGAGGGCTACGGTGCTAGTCATAATAGAGAAGTCTTTTGGGGTAGACATTGAACTTATCGAGGCGGACACTGTCACCGTTCTCATCTTCAGCACCTTAAAATCCATACCCATGATAACAAAAGTTTTGCTAAGTATTGCATTAGGGGCAAGATTAGAAAAGAAAGACTTGGGATTGGAGCATACCCTATGGTGCTAAGCTTAGGTTGGCACCAATTAACCAATATCGATCCATTCTTGATGATTAAGGAAGAGGATAAGGCCTCTCTTAACTGATGCACCTAATTTTTTTTTTAGTAGTTAGGAAAGGAGAGATATTGGTAACAGTATGTGTCGATCAGTTTAGATTAGTCCCAATAAAGAAGTAGCATAGTTAATAATTTTTGACTCTAAATTATTCTCACATCCTAATAAAGAGAGATACTGGTGACAAAAAAGTCGGGGCCCCCCCTTCACCTTGAATAATTATCGAACCATAGATAATAATTATTGGCTCTATTGTAAACTTTAAAGTAGGAGTGGAACAAGATCAAGGTAAGGATAATGCTAACAAAGCATCATTCCTCGATAAAGGCTATGATATCATGTAATAAGTTGGGCACTATATAAGATAATAGTATGCTCCACCACTGAGGACACAATGATTAGTGGATAGGGAGGGAACATAAGTTTGACTTTCACACATTGACATATAAATAACAGTATATATACATCGAATTATATTGATGCTGCTTGACTCGAGATACTTACACAACATACTCGATCGATATGGAGTGCTTGAGGCGTAGATGCTCCAAATACATAGAAATCAAAGTTGAATTCTAGTCATAGGCATCCTACATGATTCGAAGATCTTTGATAACCTCTGGGTCTACTCTTGCCATCTCTCTCATATCCTTAGGTCATTCGAAGATAAGATTTTAATCCCCTCGATCACATGTTGGTCGAGGGAGTAAGACTCATATGACAAAGAGGAAGATATCCTCTCAACTTGACTTGGGAGAGAGATGAATAATGATACTTTGAAGATTCGAGAAATGAGAGATGAGATAGAAGGCTCAAAAAACACAAAGGGAGGGCTCAAATTGCAGAATGAGTCCCATTGCTATAGAGAAACTTCTTATAGCCTCAAAGTACCACCATAACTATTAGGAGACACATTAATAGTTTTGTTCACATGCTTCTTATCCAAGCAACTTTTGCATAGGTCAGTACATTCTTAATCATTTCTATTCAATTTTTTCACTCATTGACTTAACCCTTCTATGAAATTTTTTGCTCATCAAGGCATCAACATGAGAATTGGCCACCAGCACAAGTATCAAAGACTCATCGAATGTATCCTTCTTGGACTAAGCATCAAAAGTCACTCAATGTGCCCTCATTGGGATAAGAATCGAATGTTGCTCGATGCATCTTTCTCGGACTAAGCATAAAAAGTTATATGATGCACCCTCTTTTAGGTTATAGAAAGTTATTTGATGTGCCTTTTTTAAGCTAAATATCAAAGGATTCTTTATACATCCTTCTTGGACTAAGCATCATAAGTTGCCTGATGCACCCTCCTTAGGCTAAGTATTGAAAGTCATTTAATGCGCCACCTTGGGTGTCAATATTGAAAGTTAAGTTACCTTATGCGCCCTCCTTGAATTAAGCATCGAAGGTCAATCGATACGCCCTCACAGGGCTAAGCATTGAAAGTTGTCTAATACACCTCATCGGACTAAGTATAAAAAATTATCTGATGCACCTTTCTTAGGCTAATTATTGAGGATACACCCTCCTTGGACCAAGCATCATAAGTTTTTTGATACATCCTCCTCCGGTTAAGGATTATAGATTTATTCAATGTATCCTTTTGGGGCTAAGCATTAGGGAAGTCTCTAATGCGTCATTCTAATATTTGTTTGATGCATCATTCTAAAATTAAAAATCAAGGATGCATGAAATGTGCTCTCCTCAAACTAAGATAAAAAGTTGTCTGATGTGCTCTAATCGAGCTATGGATTGCAGATGTGTCTGATGCTTCTTTCTTAAATTAAACATTAAAAATCTACCCAATACACTTTTATTGGGCTAAGCACTAGTGGCTACTCAATATGTTTGATAAGACTTATCGATCTCGCTCATAGATTAATCCGACTCGATTTAAGTTTAATTCTTGCTAAAGTGTAATGACTCAAGGTGACTAGAGATGTTTGAAAGTGGAATCAAACTGCTAATGTCTGTTCTCATATTTCTAGTAAAAACTCCCAACAAGATCTCTATCGAGGCTCGTAGCAACTTATGTTTACGAAACTTTTTTCTTAATGAGAAAATATTTTTAAAATATTTTTTTTATTTTTATCATTACTTATTTATTCCATTGTATTTTATCTTTTCTCCAATAGCTAGTCGTCATGTGTCGAGCTTTGATTAAGTGCCAATATTCCTCAATCAACAATATAAAATTTTGATACTCTAAATTCAACTTTAAGAACTCCATTCATCAAAACATGGAAAATACTGCTAGTTTTATGTATGACATAGTTGGAGATACATTTCATATATTTATTTCCCTCGCATGCGTGCACAACAACTACGTACAATATGCACTTCGACAGCGCCCACGCCGCAGTCCACTCAAAACAGTACCTCTCAGCTGACGACCGGGCACTGTCAGCTCCCTTTTCCGGCGAATGTCCCGGCGAAGGGCACACCAAAGGCTGCAGCGGCAGTGCGGGCCGAGGAATGAGCTTCAGATAAAAAAGTGTGCTCCTCCCCTCCCCCTCCTTACCTTCCAACAGTGCCGCTGCGCCAACCGTGTCAGGAAGAAAGGATTCCTATCCAAATTGGAGACCGCTACCTGCTGTTGCTGCAAGCAGCATCGAGGCAGTGAAGCTGGGTATCGAAGACCGGGAAGACGGAGTACGTCAGTGTCCTCTTGTGGGGGAAGCGCTTGGAAGAGGACGAAGGAGTGTGCAAGTGTTCGATGGAATGCTTGCGTACGTATGGTCCTGCGGGAGGAGGCCAAGAACACGCACGCAGACCCATTCCTTCGGTGAATGCTTCCGGGATTCATGGCCTGGTGATGGTAACATCTTCTTGGCGTCATGTGGGCCAAGTACAGACATGCGTACCATGCAGCAGGCGACAATGGCGTGGTAGGCTTCCACCCTAAACGCACGCTTGCCTCGTCTCCATCCTCCTCCCACCGTCCATGCACCTCCACTTTGAGCTCCTCCTGATCTCTTCTGATCGGAGTCATGGCTCAAACCTTTGTTGTTTAACTTGTTTCTGCTTCTGCGGAAGACTGCCAAGTTATGGACGTCGCACAGGGTCCTGCACGCACACAGATCCCCAGGCCACCCTTCATTTTCTTCTATAAAGCAGGGTTTTAGGCCTTCGGGCCACGCACCAAAGAAGAGAGCCATTCCATCTTTCTCCAGAGGTCAGTGATCGCCATTAATGGACCGGAGCTCTTCTTCTCTTAAGTTCCTGGGGTCATGGGCCGACTCCCACACCCACCGCGTCCGGCTCGCCCTCGAGCTCAAGGGCTTGGTGTTCGAGTACCAGGAGGAGGACTCGGTCGACCCCAGCCCCGCCCTCCTCCTCCACAGCCCCATCTACAAGAAGGTCCCCGCTCTCCTGCACGACGGCCGCCCCGTCGTCGAGTCCCTCGTCATCCTCCAGTACATCGACGAGACCTGGACCGACAACCCCATCATGCCCGCCGACCCATTCGAGCGCGCCATCGTCCGCTTCTGGTGCCACTTCGCCGACGACAAGGTGAGCTTCGACCTGCACACGCACCATCTCATCGAGTACGACCAGCGCTTGCAATCACCATAGCCTTTTGTTGTTGCGGATGCGTGCAGCTTGGGCCGGCGGTGGGTTTGGTGTTTTCGTCGGTGGGAGAAGGCCAGAAGGCGGCCGTCGACCAAGTCCACGAGAACCTGCAGCTGCTCGAGCGCGAGCTAAGAGAGGGAGCCTTCAAAGGGAGGAGGTTCTTCGGAGGCGACAACATCGGCTTGCTCGACATCGTCCTCGGGTGCGGCTCCTACTGGCTCGCCGTGTTCGAGGAAGTCATGGAGGTGAAGCTCGTCGACCCCGACACCTTCCCCTTGTTCCACGCATGGCTGCGAGACTTCGAGGAGCAGAAGGAGGTGAAGGAGACGATCCCGCCGATCGACAAGCTGCTCGAGTACGCGAGAGGCATCCGGCAGATGATGCTGAGCCTCAGCACAGACACCACCACCACCCCCACCATCGGAGCTCCTGCTACTGGCAACACCACCAGCAACAACGACGCTGCTGTCGAAGAGATTGGCCTGCTGCAGGAGTCTCTTGTGCTGTAGTCATCGTTTCCCGTGTTGAGTCATGTCATCGGCTGCCATGGTTGCAGAATCTTGGGCTTAATGCTTAGTGGCTTCTTGATTAAGCTAGCGAGACGATTAATCTTATCTTAGCCTCCTCAACCTCAAGATTTAGTGGCCAAGATCTGGATTCATATGTTCCTGAGAACCTGCTCTGTTCCCAAAGCCATTTCAGGGCTCCTTCTGAAGCTTCAAGCTCGCAAAGTCCTGAGCTCAGCCAATGTCTACTGATATGTCAACCCTTTGCCTATGGAACAAGGGCTCATGCAAGGAAGAGCAGGAATAATTTTCTAGGGTATATAATTAATTATCAATCATTTTATCCTTTCATCGAAACGATATATAATTATTTACGAATAAAATTATTATTTTTTCCTCCATATTTTAGAGTAACTCTATATATCAATTTCAACAATATAATTTTTTTATATATTATTTTTTAACTACCCAATACTTAGATCTATAAAGTATTATTAATTTCACAATTATATTATTATAAAAAAAATATTTCATTAAATTTAGCATTTTTTAAAATAGAAATTCTTCTATAATATTTTTTTATTATCATCCAATTAAGTGTTTTCAGCGAAATATTTTCTTTATTAATTTTTTTAAAAAAAATTATTTTCTATGGCTGGAGAAAAAAAGAAAAAGGATAAATTGGAAGAAATGGAGATGCGGGGTATCGATCCCCGTACCTCTCGCATGCTAAGCGAGCGCTCTACCATCTGAGCTACATCCCCGTGTTTGGAGATTGATTCGCAGAAATTTTACATATACAAAATTTAAGCTTGGCAAACCATCGGCTCTAATTATTTATTTCATAACATTTTTGTTTATTAACATAGGCCACAAGCATTTGGATAAGTTTAATAGGATGACACTAAAGATATGATCGATGTAATAAAAATAAATAACATGATGGGCTACAAAATTATAGAGCTAATCTCCATCATGACACCCTCGATGCTTTCATAGATAGTTACCAGGGCTAGATCACTTTTGAATCCATTTCTGGTATATAGCTTGCACATATTGTATACTTATTTCATTTTATCTCTTTATTTAATTATTATATAATTAAGATTTTTTTTATTTTTTTAAAAAATATTTTCTTCAATATAACATTTTGATTTCTTAAACTTACTATTTACCGGGGAAAAAAATAAGAAACAAAGATGCAAGTATCGATCACTATATTACTAATATTGGATCTATAAAGTATTATATTATAAAAACATTTCAAGGTTGATTTTTTATTATTATAACAAATTGAGATTTTTTATTATTATCTAATAATAATAAATTGAAATACAACTATAACAAATTTTTTATTATTATCTAATTAAGATTTATCAGCGAAATATTTTTTAAAAATATGTTTTAGGAAAAAAATATTTTCTTCGGCAAGCTATATAAATTAAACATTTTGATTTCTTAAACTTAGTTTCTTCCTACGGATAAAAAAGAAAAAGAATAAATTCGAAGAAAATGGAGATGCGGGGTATCGATCCCCGTACCTCTCGCATGCTAAGCGAGCGCTCTACCATCTGAGCTACATCCCCGCCTTTGGTGATTGCTTCACATAAAGTTTACTTAAGGAAAATATATTTTCACAAAAACAAACCATTGGCTCCACTATTGATCACATAACATTTTTGTTTGCTAGCGTAGGCCACAAGCATTTGGGTAAATTTAACAAGGATGACACTAAAGATATGATTGAGGGTATCAAATACATTACATGTACACTTTTTTAACATATATAAAAAATAAACAACATGATAGGCATGAAACTATAACTCGTTTTGAAACTAGAGCTTGAATCTCTCCTATGGCACCCTCGATACTTCAACTGCCTAAGGTAGTTATGAAAGACATGCTCTGATGCCAGGACTCGACCACTTCCGAACCCATTTCGGGCGTAGAGCTTGCACATATGGTATATACTTCATTCGACTTGCTTGCAATAAAGATTCCCAACTCAATCAAGCACTCCTTGATGGATTGACGGCTGCTAGTTTTGCTTCCACAACCTTGTTAGACAATACAGTATCTGCTCTCATCCGACGTGCTTGCAAGAAAGATTCCCAACTCAGCCAAACAATCCTGAGAGCTGAGCACTCCTGAATGGATCGGCGGCTGTTAGTTTTGCTTCCACAACCTTGTTGGACAGTACATTATCCGCCCTCATCCTTTCCCTGAATCCATATGCTGGAGACTTTGCATTTATGTAAGTCTGGAGTAAGGATAGATACGGCTTCAATCTGTCGACATATCCGAACTGCCTCATCTGCTGAAAGATCTTCTCAGCATTATGAATGTCTCCCCTTTCAGAGTACTTGTCTAACACCACCACATACGAGCTATAAAGGGGCCTAGTATTGTTGTACTCGAATGCTTTGAACAATATGGAATCAGCTTTCTCCACCTCCCCAACATCCACATATAGCTTCACAAGTGCGTCCAAATTTGTCCGGTCGATAAAGTACCCATTGTCTGACATCCGCCTTGCAAATTCCTCTCCCTTAGATAGAAGCTTATTATTCACAAAAGCCTTCAACAACTCATTGTAGTACTTTGACGGGACAGTCTTCCATCTCTTGAGCATATTCTCAAAGACTTCCTCTGCATTTTCTATCTGCCCAAGAATGCCCCAGGCCTTGATGGCAGATAAACACTCATCTAGGAGTGGGTTGGATTTGCTGATCTTCCAAATTCTTCCCACCTCATCTGCTTTACCAAGAGCCGCGTAAAGAGGAAGAAGAGCCATGCGAGCGTCATGGTTCTCCTCGATGTCACCACCTTCTATCTCCCGTAAGGTTGCTTCTGCCTTCTCCTTGAGGCCAGCAAATATGTAATACTTTGCAACCATAGCCTGAATCACCAAATTAGGCTCCACCCCTTGGGTCCTCATCATGTCTGTAATCTTCTCCATTCCTAGTACATCCTTTGCACGGCCTTTCATGTCTATCAATAGCCTGTATGTGAAAGGAGATGGTTTCACATTCTCCCTTTCCATCAACGAGAGAACATTAGCAATCTTCTTCCAATCAACCCTTTCATAAAGCAGCAGTAGTTGGTTGCAAGAAAAGGTTGTAACGGGGAGACCGAGATCCTTAATTTTATTAAAAACAGCTTCCGATTTCTGTAAGTTGTTGGTGGCAACACAGTTAGCTAGAAGAGTTCTATATATCACCTCACCTCTTAGGGATTCTGGAACTTTCTCTATGTAATCTTCAGCCTTCTGAAGACCGAGCACTTTAGCAATCAAATCCAAATGGGAAGCATAGTCATGCTCAAGAAATTCAATACACTTGTTTGCTTCGAGCCACTCGAGAAACTACACAAGATCATATAAGTTATTGGACTAGCATGAAAAAAAAATAAGCACATGCACAAAAAATGGACATAGAAAAATTGATTAATGGTACTGAACGGCACAAAATGTGCCAGATGTAATCTTTGTGTTGATTTGCTATAAATTCACACACAAGCATGCAGCTGTTAGTGTTCTTTTGATCTCATTTGAGATCTTAAAGGAACTATTGAGAGGTATCAATATAAGAATAAGAGATTAAAATTGAATTAATATGAAAATGTCACATAAAGGTAAAATAGACCACTCTTAGTTCAAAGTTAATGCATATAGATGCTTTCTGTGGTCCAAAAATAAAGACCATGTATTTATCAACTAGTCCAGTCAAACAAAAATAATATAAAAATTAAATACTTAGCTTCAGTGTATACATCTTTATGGTATTATCCTACAACACTCCAATAGCAAGAACCCTAACTAAGCACAGAGCGAACAAGACAGACAACTTCACAGCACAGATTTCATATAGATCACATGAAGGAGGCTAGGCAGATGCCGCAGATCTAAGAAACTAAATATCAAGAAAACCTAGTGCTCAAGATGATGATTTTCAATTGCCAAGGCACTTTTGTTGCCAAGGCCCGCCGTACTATCACAAATTCAGAAATATAGTCTCTAGATTGTACTAGCTGCCAACTGTTCTATAGCATACTTATATTGAATAAGTAAAAAAAGATGTAGTTCCTTATAACACTAGAAATTTTGCAATAGAAAGGTTTTCGGTACACACTTCAGTTTAGAATTTTAATTTTATAATTGCTAAGATTTTTTCATTCAAATAAATACTGATAGCTGGTATATTTTGTTTAATCTTCATGGTTCGGAATACGATGAGCTTAAGAGTTGAAGAGTTTGAGAAAGTGAAAGGGGTTGAAAGAGGGAGTAGAAAGTGTTTAAAAACCCTTTTTACTGGCCCAAACGGTTAAATGAACTGTTAGAATCAAATCAATCATGGCCCTTAATCGGCATCGAACGAAATACGATCATTATCGATCAGTACAGTTCGATTTCAATCGTTTTGATTGGTACTGACTCCGTGTTGGGTGATACAAGACCATTTAACCTCATTGCAGTGGCCATGAGGTTGAACTTTGATAAGTATGATTTCAGTCCCATTCTTTGTGCTAGGGCACCATAGATATGTTCTATTATGGTTAGGGAACAATTTGTGAAATCAGTTGGTACAGTAAAAGGTTTATATAATATTTTCTTTACATAAGCAACATCAATATAATCTTCTCCCACCACTATTTATAAAAAAGGTGTAATATATTATGCAATTAAACAAAAAAATGAAAATGTGTTCATCAGCCTGCTCAAATCTCCTGAACATAGAAGGACCAAGGGCAACAGGTAGGCAAACGACATTCAATTTTTCAACTGCAAGCAAAAGGCAAACATTGTCATGGATACCCTCGATATGATGGCAAGTAAGCTTTAATTTTATCTATTCTTTTATCTTTTTCCTCATCACCACTTTTTGGTTTAAAGAGAGAAGCCGGGGATAGGGTTCAATCTCATGTCCTATTCATGGGCCAAAGTACAGGTCAGTTCCGACTGTTTTGCATAGTGCAGTGTCAAACTACCATGTTGGAAACTTATGGATTTTCCACACCCCCTTCTGCCATGTCAATATTAGTGTTACTGGGTCGTGTGGCACACTGTGGCAGCATGTGACACTCATGGATGGTCGGTCTAGGGCCCAACAACTCATCGTAGCACATGCTAACACAAGCACAGTAAGGAATGCTATGGCACGACAGAGTAATGTGTCAAGATTGACTGGTATTGATAGACTATGTGACGCTTAAATTTTTCGTACTCTTAACCTAAAGTAAGAGCAAATTCACATATAATATGCAAAGTGATTTGCTCACAAAATGTCATGCTGTAGATTCAAGACTTACAAAAATCAAAGAGTGAAAGAAACTTGTCTAACCAAGTAAAATCATAGTCAATTGAGTTCAACATAAAAAATAAAAGAACAACAAACAACATCCTAAGTTCATACTGATAAAAATCTCTCACCTGTAGAGCTTTCGTATAAAGCCGATACCTCCTAAGATTCAGCATTGTAAAAGAAATTTCATCTCGTCCCAAACGATTACCGTCTTCTACCCACTTATCAAGTGTGCTGTTAAATGAGTCTGATGGAGCTTCCATTATGATCTTGAAAAGTGGAGATTTAGCCCTCTTTCCCCGTCTTCTCTTCTTGATAGGAAAATCTGATACACTGTCCAACAAACCAAGTGAGTCATTAGCAGTTATGTTTGTGTCTTCTTCAGAGATCTCTCCTTCAGACACCAACTCCTTGTCATCCTCATTCTCCTCAAGTTCTACCATTGCATCAGCTTCTGGAGGTAATTCTTCATCAGAAAACCCATTCTCTACATCATCATCCTTCTGGCCCTGTCTCGCTCCAACATCAGATGAAAGCTTTCGACACCATAGAAAAGACATTACAGAATAAGAACACCCACTGGAGTATGGATTCAACAGTATGCAACCCTTGGAAATGTTATAACATTTGTCACAATGCCCTTTTTCATGAACCAAGCTATTTCTTGATAATTTAGAATCCATGCAGAACACATGAGCTAACATAATGCTGTGATTCTGACCCCTGAGATTAACATTAAACAAATCAATATCACCTCTTATCAATATAAAAAAAATTCACGGTTTCCTGTACCAGTGACTAGCTCAGCCAATGTAGGATATGATCTCCAATGGTCAGGTGCAAAAAGACTTGTATTCTCTGTTATCTCATTAAAACCCAACTAATACATCACCATGCTTGTTTATCAGGCATGCACAAGTTACAAGTAACCTAATACTTTAGTCTCTGGGTACAAGAAATAAAGATCAACAACATACATCTGCTCTCGAACAAATTGGACCATTTGAAAGCACTTAGATTGCAAATGTTAAGAATTATTAAGATAAGCCCCGAAAAAATGAAGCATCAAAGACGAACCAGAAAGGTAAATATAGTATGCAGTATGCACTTAAGAAATGACTGATGTACCATATTTTATCAGGCATAAGATGAACGTAACTTTATAATTCACAAAACATTGACTACTACCTACTTCTTTCTTAAAAGGCAAAATATCTTCGTAAGAAAATGAAATCACATATGACAAGATATAATTGCAAACATACATCACAAATAAAACATGACAACATTTAAAGAAAAAAATGCATTCTTGAAACAAACCGTTTGCATGCAAACAATTGGACGTCCCAACAAATCAACAATTAAACTTCAGTTAACCACGACAGAGAAATATAAGCAATATTTGGATTTAGATTAGACCTTCCCAATGGATTCCACAAAACGAACTCCAGAGGAAACAGGACTGCAACACTCACCTCATGGAATGAGCAGCAGCTCTTCGGAGTGCCCATATGGTGACACCTCCACCCATTCATATATCAGTTTCTTTCAGGCATTCAGCAGAGGTCACGATTGAGCATAATTTTAAGCTGACACTTTAAGCTGCAAACTCAATATAATTTTATAAGAAGGTCCCAGCATTACTTCAAGTTCCAAGTCTCTGCAGGCCTAAAGATATTAGGCAACAGTTAAACAACCGAAAGTCATGATACATACAGGTCCATATGACAAGTCTACACAGAGCATGTTTCTATCAACGAAGGCTAATTTCTTCATCGTATGTAGTGTGATAAAAAAAAACTCCAAGCTCACTAGCAAAAGAATGCATGTGTTATTTTAAGTAAAGTACATAACTCTACTTCTAGGATGAAATAATATCAAATTTCTTACTTTATCATAAGATCTGAATCACGAGAAAAAAAAAACAAGTGAGCATACATAGATCCAGCAAAATCTAACAAGAATAACAAGCAAAAACAATCAGAACAACTGTGAATTATTTACAGAAACCCTTTAACCAGAATACAGTGGCAATCACAAACATAACAAGCTTTCGAAGTCAACCATCTGTCCAAATCCAAACCCTGTCACCCATAATTCTCACCTTTGCCCCAGCCACGGTTGTCAGACTGGCTTTCCTGCCTAGGATTGTATAGAAGGTCATAAACTGATATTGTAGAATTCAAAATAAAGTAATTCTAAGATGATATATACACAAATAAAATGTTATAAATAATTGTTTTTGTTAAGATTTAATAACTCTCATATATTAAACTAATGATTACATTTTTATTAAAGAGAAGGCATAATTTGATAATCATATCTCTTACTTGAAATAATAACAATTTGTTGTTTTGTGTATTTTTTACAGGTTTACAATGATTCAATTCGTCTTGCCACTTAAGCATCTCAACTAAAAAATGATACTCAACATTGTTTGTACACTTGTATTAGTGATGACATGTCTATTATAATAATTAAACAACTTTGTATTTACTATACTTTTTTCCAGAGATATTGTGATTTGTGAGTTGTGACCTTGACCAAATGCATGCTTTCTATATCATGACTGGTAAACGGCATAATAACCTTTTTTTTTTTTTTCCAATAAGAGGTTTTATAACCGCTACTTAATGCTAAAACTCAAGGCAAACACAAAACCACAGGTTCATGCAAGGCCTTACTGAGCACTTCAGTTCCTCATTTTCAATTCACTGTGCAGTGCTAATTTATCATGAATTGGTGAATGCACTTGAGGTTGGGGGAATCAAGTTGGTGATAAATAGTTTGAAGGATTTCAAATATGATGGGCACATCAAAGTAGGTGTTCATATGTGTTTTTTTTACTCTCTAAAAACCAGAGGATGCTTTATACTTGCAGGATTTGTTTCATTACAACCTATGCTTAACGTGCAGCAAAAAATATGCTTGCTGATAAAGATTGCACAACATCTTCAGTACACTAACCCATTATTATCATCAAAAGCCATAACAGAAGATCAACATATATAGCTATAAAAAAAAAAAAATCAAGATTTCATTTGGTGCATCATCCAATAAACACATAATGTTCGCAGTTAGAACAGTCTTGTGATAGCAAACACCGAAGTTTCCTGGAAACAAAGGCATTAGGACTTTGTGATGAGAGGAGAGAACAAGAGAGGGCAAGAGAGGAGAGAAAGAGGAGACGCGCGGAGAAGAGAGGGGAGGAGAAGCGAAGAGAAGGAACGGGAGGAGAGGAAACGACGGAACCTGCAGGAGAGGGAGGTGGCGACGTGCAACGGCGGTGTAGAAGTGCTCGGCTGACGAAGTTGGCAGCGGCAGCAGGTAGGGCTCGCGTCGCACATCGCGTCGAATAAGAAACCAGTTGAGTCGACGCGGTGAACTCGAGTCGACTCGCGAGTCGACTGTAGCTCCGTTTCAGGGACCGGTCCGACTCGTCGGATGTTATCTGAGCCGTAGGATCGTGGCAAAACAACGCACGTTGCGTGGGGCCCAGGCTACCCATTTCTTGGCGATCATTAGTCTTCTTGCTATGATAAAAAATTTCCACCAACAACATACTGCCACGTACGCCATACGCTTTATATGTCCCCTCTTCTTGGCGTCCGCTACTTGCAAAGAAACAGCAGATCTGAGACCTGTTTGTCCAAACACGCGGCTCTCGTCTCCCAGCGAAGAACGAGACCAAGATTGTGGCCGCTTTCTTCCCCCGCTCGATTCCTCACGCCCATGTAAGAACAGTTTCGATTTTGGCGGAGCTTCGGTTTCTTCTCGATCGAATTCGCGCTCTTTCTGTTCGTTCTCGGATCGCGTTGGATTTTGATTTTGGTTCGATCGTGGGTTTTAGGTCGAGCGATGGGAAACATAATCTGTTCCGTGCTTTGGAGGGACATGGCTTCCTCGGGAATCATGATCCGGCAGCGAAAGGTATGATGCTCTTGTACTCTTTCCCGCATCAGATTTTTCTGCATCCTCGTGGTAAAAAGATTGGTATCTGTTAGGGTTGGTGATCGATTTCGAGGGTTGTAATGTTGGGGCCTGCCTGGTGAGAATTATAGATGTTGAGGCTTGGATTTTGTTGGAATCATGAGTTGCAAGATTGTTGTGTTTGAGGAAGCTTCCTACCGGATGATGATATCATTTCTTTCCCTCATCAGATCATCGAGTCTTGTGTGCACAATTGGTGAAAGACTGGCGTCTTTTTTGCGTTGGTCATCGATCTCGAGCGTAATTGTAATGCTGAGGCGGCGGTGAGAATTATGGGTGATGGGGTTTGGATTTGGTTGGATGGTTGGCTTGGAAAGATTAATGTTTGCGTTTATCATTGTGTTCTGATTAAAGGGTTTCTATAAAGAACATACATTTGTTCTTCTGATAATTTTTGCTGGTAATTCTTGTTAGAGTTAATGTTGGATTTATGCTCACTCGATTGTTTTTCTTTTTTCTTGATTCATATAGTTTTGATAAAACAAGCAATTTGATATTACTATGACCCCAAAGTGGGTTATGTATTTTGCTAGCGAACTTGGAGTTTTGTTATCGTACAATTGACGTTTAGAGGAGTTAGCTTTATTTGATGAAAACATGCTATATGTGGACTTGTCATGCCTTCTTGGATGTCCCATAACTTTTATTTATCGTTAAGCGTTGCTTAATATCATGAACTTGGAACGTGAAATAATAATGGGACTTTGTCATTGAATATATTGAGTTTGCAGCTTAAAGTGTTGGTGGCGAAACATATTATCCGGTAGCTGTGTGTTCTTCCTCCTCATGGAACTTCATTAATGGTTTAAAATCATGTAGAAAAGTTTTCAAGAGCACTGACATATGTTGAGTTTGCAGCTTAAAGTGTTGGTGGCGAAACATATTATCCGGTAGCTGTGTGTTCTTCCTCCTCATGGAACTTCATTAATGGTTTAAAATCATGGAGAAAAGTTTTCAAGAGCACTAACATATGTTGAGTTTGCAGCTTAAAGTGTTGGTGGCGAAACATATTATCCAGTAGCTGTGTGTTCTTCCTCCTCATGGAACTTCATTAATGGTTTAAAATCATGTAGAAAAGTTTTCAAGTGCACTGACATAAATGCGGAGGAACTATGATGGATGCCCGACAGTAGTCCTATTAGAACCTATTTAATCCTAATTAGATGCCCAACTTAACTAAAATGTCTTGAAGATCTGGGTACTACCTCTGCTATAGTTTCATAATCAACAGATTTCCTATGTTTGAACTTAAAAAAGTCTCTGAGTAGATGTGACTCGAAGGCTTCTAACATTGACTAAATGAAGTAAGGAGGATAATATAACAAGAGATAATGACAGTGACATGGCCAGTTACAGGGGAGAAGAATGATGACCCTTATATTTTACGAGGATGTTGCACTTACTCATGTTGTTTCCGAGAATTAATCCTTGCTGTGAAATTATTTATTTATCTAGTTTAATGAAAGTTTGTCCAATAGTGTGATTTGCTGATACACTGCGTGTGGATATTAAACTTGCATCTCTTGAAGCTTTATCTTGAATCTATTTTTCACGCAGTTGTGCTACATTTGGCTAAAAAACCTGTGTTGCATTTTCTGCAATCTTATGAATTTTTGGCATGCATGCTGTTGACTTTCTCTAGCCCAGTTTTGCCATATTAGTACTTAAGAATTTGATCTCATATTTATGAATTTTTGTTTGTGGTGCAAGCTCTTAGCGATCTTTGTCAATTCCTGTGTGTGGATTTTTCTTTTGAAGTCACTTTTCATATTATTAATATGAAACTATGATGCCTGCTCATAGTGTCTTTTCGAATGCAGAAAAAACAAAAGGAATCCATGAGGGATTCTTAGGATATCCCAAGCATAATGCATCTCATTCTAATTCTCAAGAAAGTTGGAACGTCTTGCTGGAACCAAAAGATGAAATGGGTGTGCCTGTTTGCGATTCTACAAAAGCAAATTACTCGATCTTGGAGCCTTATGCAATATCAAATAAAGGTTACGGTGCATCACTCTACAAACAGGAAGCATTTACACAGCCACCTGATTTTGTAATGTGGCAGCAAGTCCAATTGAGTGCCTCTGCGAACAATATTTATCCAATAATCCGTGATTATTCAATTCCTGTTGAAGGTGGATGCAGTAACATGCCACTAGTCACGATGTTTCCTCATGCTCACCAACATAAAGTTCAAATTCAAGAATTTCAGTACTTTGTAGTTATTGATTTTGAGGCCACATGTGACAAAGACAGGAAGTTACATCCTCAGGAGATCATCGAGTTTCCGTCTGTCTTGGTTAACTGTGCAACTGGTCAACTAGAAGCTGTTTTTCAAACATATGTGCGGCCTTCATATCATAAACATCTCACTGATTACTGCAAGCAACTCACCGGGATCCAACAATTTCAGGTTATTATAAATTTATCTCACAGCATACATTCCTATTACACGTTTTTGTTATTCTTCATTTCTCAACATATGGTAATTACATTAAGTTTTTAGCTAAGAATTTGTGTCCATATAAATTACTGTTTTAATGATATCCAATTGTTTTTAATACTTGTACTATGAAGCATGGTCTGCCATACCGAATGATATCGCCTGGTACAGGCGGTATGTACCGGTCCAACAAGATACCGGTACATGGACCGACCGTTACCGGTCAGTATCATTTTTTTATTTTTTAATAGAAAAAAAATTATTTTTTTGTTTTTTTAATATGCGACGTCACCTCCCTTCTTGGGCGACGTTGCCAAGGCGGCATCATCAAGAAGGGAGGCGACGTTTTTTTCTTTTTTTCTAATATGCGACGTCATCGACGCCTCGGCGACGTTGCTCGAGAAGCGAGGCAACATCGCATCGAGAAGCGAGGCGATGTCGCCTTGGGCAACGTCGCTTTTTTTTTTTAATATGCGTCGTCGCGCCGAGAAAAAGGAATATATATAATTATATATATACCAAATGGTACATTGAAACGTACCATTCAGTATACCGTACTGTACCGAAAAAGTATCGAAACTCCGGTACGGTACGAAATTGCAGACCATGCTATGAAGTACCATCTTTCATGAATTAGTAATGGAAACTATTTCATTATTCAATATATTTGATTTAGCTGACCTTGGTAATTGAGTTAGAAAAAAAATGTTTTGAACTTTTATAAATAAAACTTTATCTTTAAATAAAACTTCCTGGGAATATTCTTTGTAATTTTGGTTTTGAAGTGGATGACATATTATAAGTCATTATTTTTTGTTTTAGGGTTTTGTGAATTTCAATGAGTAATAAGTTACTCAATGGTGAAAAATAGGCTCTTTGCCACAGTTTGAAACTGATCTTTTGTCCACTTATCCATGAGAGTTGTATTGATAGGATCTTTGTTTTATTGGCATGATCTGATAGTATTCTTATTGAATGTGTCATAGGTTTTGAGATAAGCATCTGTAAAGGTCAATAAATCAACATGATAAAATATTTATCTCGCCCGTAGCATCAACCACACCTGTAACATCTGGTTTCAACCAAGTATAAACATTGCGAGAAGTAAGCAAGAGATTGTCATTAGTAATATGTTTACACCACTATATCACATTACATTCATTTAACCATCTACAGAACATTAAAGTGCTAAATTATCCGAATCTAATAATAAAATAATAAAACAAAAAAGATTAACATCAAATTTAACATTATTCAAAATTATAGCAAAAATTAACAATTCAAAATTAACCAATGAAAAAGGTTTCCTAAACTGAGCCTTATCTTAAGCAGGGCCCAACCAATGAAATGAACTTTGAAGTGTAATGGGTTTGGTATTCTGTTGATATGAAGCTACTAACTTCTCTTTATTTTGTGTACTCTCAGGTAGACAGAGGAGTTCTTCTAAGTGAAGCTCTAATCATGCATGATGAATGGTTGGAAAGTAAAGGAATTAAGCACAAAACCTTTGCTGTAGTAACATGGGGTGACTGGGATTGCCGTGTTATGTTAGAATCTGAATGCAAATTAAAAAGGATCAGAAAGCCTGCTTACTTTAACAGGTAATAATCACTATGCTTTTCAATGATCCGTGGAAATTCTTCTTTACAGGTGCAATACCTAATCTTGCTTGCAAAGAGTTGTGTTTCATTTGGTGAACAACAGTTGTGCTATAGACAATTTAGATTTTAGTGTAGACTTTTCAGCGTCCCCATGTATCGAATTTGATTAGCCTCAAGTCCTGATATAAAAGGACGCTGTTCTTGGTTCTATATAACCAAGCAAGAAAGAGTGCCTGTTGGCCCTGCGATCCTCGATTAGTTGTTGTGGTGTGTGCTTAACATTCCACAAGCGAGACATTTCTATTCTAATTTTAGGTTCCTTGATGATAATTTCTAACTATCTCATCAACGTTTCTGTTTTGCATGTTGATACAATTCCCAATTACAGCAATATAGTTAAAATATTCGAGTGCAACTGCTTCCTAAGTGATGCAAAAATTTCTTTTCTTTAATTTTGATCAGGTGGATCAACTTAAAGGTTCCATTTCAGGAAATGTTTCAAGGCATCCGCTGCGGTCTCAAGGATGCTGTCGAGCATGTTGGCTTGACGTGGGAGGGCCGTGCACACTGTGGCCTTGATGATGCCCGTAACACTGCCCGCCTCCTGGTTCATCTCATGGATATGGGCTTCAAGTTCTCCATCACCAAGTCATTAGAGTCGCAATCCATCGATGTTCCCATGAAACACAAGGCATCCTGTGATTTCTTGTCGGATCAAGCTGAACACATTCGAGAGCCTAAAGAAGTGTTTGGTGCACCCGTCCAGATTCATCCTTTCATGGGCTCCAGTGGGAAGGAGAAGCACACCTACTGTTACTGTGGGGTGTTGAGCAGCAAGTCTGTCGTCCGCAAGCCTGGACCAAACCAAGGTAGATGCTTCTATGGGTGTGGGAATTGGACTGCAGCCAGGCGTGCTGTCTGCAACTACTTTGTATGGGCTTCTCCATGACGAGGGGCATCCTCTCTTCGCTCGACGCTTGGAAGGAGATTTCCCTACAAAAAGAAGCTCTGGAATGTGAGTTGGTACTGGAACTTCAGCAACGAGGTATTGTTGGTGCTTGCCTAGTGTTTGTTTCATCTACATCCATGTATGCATATTGAACTCTTGCGTGCCGATGACATAGTCTGTACATAGTATCCAACCTTTGAATATTGACTAATTTGTTAATAGAAACTACTTTGTACATCTATATTTGCTGTGGATTTCCTTATTTGCCTGATGTTTTCTATTTGTTGGGAACTGCACGGATGATTTCATCCGATCCAATGTACACTAAAACCCCCCTAGAGAAAGATCAACTTAAATTGTTAGTTAGTCAAAAAAGGGAAGCAAAAACCATCAAGTAGGACTTGCAATGGGTAATTGTTTGAAGAAATGTTGTACCTGTGGTTTTGTATGATGATAAACTTACATGTGATTAGCATAATAAATTTACATGTAATAATTGTGAGGGCATGTATTTGCTGGTTTTCCGCTGCTAATAATCTGTTGGGTTGTGCATACAAACAAACTGGTTTATGCTCATAACATGATCCTAAGCTTTAGTAACATATGTGCAGTCCCCAATAAAATAAGCAACATTTGGGAGGAAGCAATAGAAGAAAGAGAAATAATATTCTTTAGTGACACTTTCTGCAATAGAAGTTAAAAATGAACAGATTGATCACATCTTATTCTACTCTCAGACACTCTGCATCCTTTTGAGTGCAGCAACATGATCAAAGAATAACTCAGAAATTTGAGGTGTGTCACATTGGCATGACAAACCAAAGGGAGGATTGCTGTCAATTAGCGATCCCAGTAATCTGTTCTAATGGCTGCTGGCAGTAGTCTAGGCGTCAAGCCCACCTCTTGCCGTACCTTCGGTGGAGTTGTTGTAAGATGATCACCAAAACAAGTATGTGTTTTCTTCAGTGTTACAGTCGACCAGTTATGATCTGCCACCAAACGATACATTTGACATTTTGCACATTTTGCTTTGCAAACTGAGTGATCCGAGTTTGAGTCATGGAAACAACCTCCATATTTTAGACAATGCATATTGACTCCCCTTCGACGTAGATGTAGATCGCCGATTCTTGGTATACTTTTTTTTTATAATCAGGAAATGATTTGAAAAAGCAACAGTTAATCTTGCGTCTTTCTCGCTGTTCACATAATCCAGGGGATATTTATTTTCCAGCCTTCCTCAACATGATCTTAGATACAAGGTAAAAGCACAGTCACCATATAAATAGATTTTAAAAAAAATTGCTGAAGAATAAATACATTGTTGAATCGTATCATACGGAGACTCAATATGTCTTCATTTACAATCGGTTCGATGCAGTTTGTCTTCAATTTTCAGTGTAGAGAAACATCTGGCATGATGCAGCATCTGAGATAGTGCAGAGACTTCTTCCTTTTCTGCATAAAAATGTTTCGTGTGAATGAGAACCCAGCTTTGCTAAACCACCTTTTTCTGAAAGCTTGTCATAATTGTTGGAGCAAATTCCTCCTTCATTCAAGCAAATTTCATTGATGGCTAATGTGCACAACAATCTATGCATTTCTTGAAGTAGATGCACATAAGCAACCCTTTTTTTTTTTGCAAGATTTTGTATTTTTGGTTTGCTGTTAACTTGTCATATTTCCAAGTTTAATGCTCCTGTCTAACATGGATGCTAGATTTTGCTAAATTTTATAGAGATTCTAATCGACACGAGTGATAAGATCATATTTGCTCTTTTGAAGTAGAGTGGTGGATCTCAAAAGATACCTCTGGGAGTATAATCATGTAGTTCTCATGGCTCAGAGAGGTAACAACAGTAATTGCTAGTGTAGATCTTATCAGATGACACCTGCTCTAGGATTGAAGAGAACTTGACTCCCTATCTAGGGGCTATGGTAGTCATATTTAATTCCAGATGTGCCTTTTGGGGTCCAAGATAAAACCATGTAGGTCGTCCCAAAACATATAATTTCTCATGGTTCAGAAAGCTTAGACATTTTGTGTATAAAGGGCTTTTCAAGATAATCATATAGACCCATGTTAAAATGAAAACAAAAATTTATAGATCCTCGAATGTTGATCCTCGGATGTATGAAGCTATAACTATTATGAATGTTGATCCTCGAATCGGTCTCAAAGACTACTATAGGTCTTAAATAAAAGATTAGTTAAAGAGGGCAGCCCTGTGCAGCTAAAACAAGATTTTTGAGCTTTATGCATCTCAATACTCTCATTTGATAAGCTTCAAAGCTTGAATCCTCCTAAGTTATTGATAAGGCCATAGCAGAAACTGGCTGGACAAGAAAACAAACTTTATCTTAGATTTATGTTGGAAGCATACATCGAATGAGATAACCCCATTTCACCAAGAACATATTATTGTTGCCATGAGATGCCTCTACAGATTAATTCTGAAATTTCCTTCATTGGATGCACCTAAAACACCAATATATAGTAGTTCCAAGAAGATAACACTGATGTGATTTTGAAGCTAGGGGATATTACCTATTTTAGAAATGTTCTCTTTGTAAGCATCTGAGTTTGATGTGTTATTAGGGCATTGACATCATTTTTTTCAATCAATAATCCCCAATAACAACTTGACTCCTGCTGATGTACCACCTGGGAATATATCTAAATGGGTGTTTAAAAGACCATGTGAAAAAGCATAAATCTAACCTATCAGTTGCATTGTTAGCGCAAATGAAGGGATAGACCATTTTGATACTTATCTCCTTATCTATCAAATTGCACATGTATTTTCGTACTTGGTTTAGCCTCTGTTCACTGTCTCAACTCTTAAGATCCAGAAACCTTTCTTGCTAAGCGAAAGAGATGATCTATTGACTAGTTGATCCTTTTGGAAACAAACCATTTAGCAATTACATGATTAATTTGACAAGATAATCTTGATCATGGTTTCATGCTGACCAAAATACAATTGGAATTGTGTTGCTTACAGGGACAGCTACACACTGTTCATCTACCATTTTAGAAAATGTCAAAAACTTCAATTTCCATGAAAGCAAGCTTTTGTTGTCTTGAAAATTGATTTTTCCAAGAAAAAATAATCAAGTTGAACATATAAGATAACCAAGTTTCTTTATGATTGCATAGTGCAAATATATTTCAGAACTCATAAATATATCAACAAGAAAATGAACCAACATATGCTTGGATGCATAGATTTGAAACTTCTCTTCATGTCTAGATTGTTTCTTTCAATCAAGAAAAAAATCTAAGAAAAACTTGGATCTAAGGCCTGCTTAATACTGTTGTCCTTCAGTGATTGAGAAGGACAGGTAAGCATCCAGGAGAGTCACCTAAGATATGTGGCCGTTGTGAATAGATCCCATTAAAAATGTTGAACCAACTGTGATACTGATATACCAAATATATTTCGACATATAAACATGCTTTTATTATTTCTTTTGAGTATACCAGTTGGTTCTAATATCAGATCAGCCAGTACATACTGGTATTGGTAGTTTAATGCTAGAAATAATGACTGGGAAAATCAAAGATTTGATGGCACCATTTCCATTCTAGTTTTTTTTAATACATAGGAAGAGTGACAGCAATAGCACAGAATGAGTTAGTCCAGAGAAAACTCAACTAACTTACTATGTTTTGCTTTATGATTTCATACAATGTTTCGTCGGTTTGGCATAATCAATATATGTTAGAAGTAAGTTCTTCTACGGCGACTTCAGTTTTCTTTAAGGTGAAGCTCAAGGATTTTAATTAAAGCATAAGTTATTCTCTTCAGATCTTGATCTCACTTGAGACTTCACCTCAAACCTGAGGTGATGAAGTTGCTTCCGGGCAATCAAACATGCTACACAAAACAAAAAAATGTAATGGTACATATACTGCCTCAATGTTGTGATCCTTGATAGATTAAACAACTATATGAATGTATGATGTTTGAGGTGTTGCCTAACCTACTGCATGCACAACCTGTATGCAACAAGAAATCATATAACAACATCTAAGATATCTACTATCCTCAAACTTCATCTTACATGGAGAGAATCTCATTGCAAGTTCTTAAATATGGTGTCTATCTGTACATTACTAAACAAGGAACTATACTACATCCTGCAGTCTGCAGTGGATCTGATTGCTTTTCTTGAGTATGACTGAAAAGATTGTTCACCTTTGTCTATTAGATATAGCACAATGTTTTGGACTTTCAGTTCAATCTATGACATAAGACATCTATGATCGAAGAACACAGGTTTCACTGATGCTAGTGCCAATGTTGCCGTCAAAATTGGTTCAAGAACCTTCCTTAAAAGAACATATAAGAATTCAGTCTATCAAAATTGATTTGATCACATTTGAAATTTCACCTCAAACTGAAGTGATAAACTCAACCGGATGTCATAGGGAGCAACTTTCAGACAATCAAAATATGCTACATTAAACAAAATAACAATTGTATATACTGCCTCAATCTTGTGATCCTTGAAACAGACAAAATTTATGAACTTAGATATGAATGAAGGATGCATGGGGTGTTGCATCAACCTTCTGCAGGCACCACCTTTATGCAACAAGAAATGATGCTCATAGCAACAGCTAAGATATTTATTATTCTCAAACTTCATCTCACATGGAGAGAATCCCATTGGAAGTTCTTAAATGTGTCAATCTATACATTAGTAAACTAAGGAACCAAGACATCCTATATTGCTGCAAAATCTGATTAATTTTCTTGGGCTTTCAGCTTCAGTTAGCGACGGTCTAAGGTCAGATTGTAGTCATCTATGATCTAAACCAAATGACAGGGGTCACTGACATTGGTGCCAATATTGCCACAAATAAGTTTTTAATCTATCCAAATTGATGAATGAATAAAATCTTTTGGTCCTAAGGTGGTGCAAGCTGTACTTGTTTGCAGATAAACATGCAAGATTCAGAGTGTTGCTTACGAGCAAGGTTTGTAGTGCTGCCCGGTATCGTAAGGTATCCTATGGATGGTATCTGTCCATCCAGTAGCTTACTGATATGTAGACCAGGGAAAACCGGGAGAGATGCCCAGCACAGGGGCGGTATCCTGATCTGTGTCAGGGGGATACAGGGATAATACCGCCAGTTTCTTTTTCTTTTTTTCAGGATGTTTTTTAAAGTCAGTATGTATTGGTGTACCATACACCAGGACAAACTGATACAATACTGGTCCAAATCCTCATCGGTACCCTACCAGTACATGAATTTACAAACTTTGCTTCCAAGTCTAGAACAGAATAAACAAGCAAATAACAATTCAATTCATGAACTGTAAATTTCGAATAACATAGTGAAAGCAAATGAGATACAGCAAGGATCATTTACCATGGCGGGGGGATCATTTACCATGGTGGAGGGATCATTTTGAGAGTGTTGGTAAGCCATGAATTCCTCTGCATTTCCAAGGCTGGAGGGCCTCATCCCAGCCTTGTGATGCTTCTTATTTGCACGAGCTCGCGAAAATACCATCGAATAATCTGTCTTTTGATCCCAACCTCCAAACTGAGGAACAGACATCCAATCCTTGTTCTGAAAGAAGACAACTTAAATGGTAAGCAGATGAGTAGAGGGCATAGCTTTTACATTTTGATAGGAAGATCAATAATGAGAATGCTAAAGCATCCTAAAATGTAGTGCAGAATGTTTAAGGATCACAACATTGAGGCAGTATCACTAGTAGGCATAGCTTTCACATTTTAAACAGGAAGATCAATAATGAGAATGCTAAAGCATCCTAAAATGTAGTGCAGAATGTTTAAGGATCACAACATTGAGGCAGTATCACTAGTAGGCATAGCTTTCACATTTTAAACAGGAAGATCAATAATGAGAATGCTAAAGCATCCTTAAATGTGGTGCAGAATGTTTGAGGATCACAACATTGAGGCAGTATCACTAGTAAGCATAGCTTTCACATTTTAAACAGGAAGATCAACAATGAGAATGCTAAAGCATCCTTAAATGTAGTGCAGAATGTTTAAGGATCACAACATTGAGCCAGTATCACTAGTAAGCATAGCTTTCACATTTTAAACAGGAAGATCAACAATGAGAATGCTAAAGCATCCTAAAATGTAGTGCAGAATGTTTAAGGATCACAACATTGAGGCAGCATCACTAGTAAGCATAGCTTTCACATTTTAAACAGGAAGATCAATAATGAGAATGCTAAAGCATCCTAAAATGTAGTGCAGAATGTTTAAGGATCACAACATTGAGGCAGCATCACTAGTAAGCATAGCTTTCACATTTTAAACAGGAAGATCAATAATGAGAATGCTAAAGCATCCTTAAATGTAGTGCAGAATGTTTGAGGATCACAACATTGAGGCAGTATCACTAGTAAGCATAGCTTTCACATTTTAAACAGGAAGATCAACAATGAGAATGCTAAAGCATCCTAAAATGTAGTGCAGAATGTTTGAGGATCACAACATTGAGGCAGTATCACTAGTAAGCATAGCTTTCACATTTTAAACAGGAAGATCAACAATGAGAATGCTAAAGCATCCTAAAATGTAGTGCAGAATGTTTAAGGATCACAACATTGAGGCAGTATCACTAGTAGGCATAGCTTTCACATTTTAAACAGGAAGATCAATAATGAGAATGCTAAAGCATCCTTAAATGTAGTGCAGAATGTTTGAGGATCACAACATTGAGGCAGCATCACTAGTAAGCATAGCTTTCACATTTTAAACAGGAAGATCAACAATGAGAATGCTAAAGCATCCTTAAATGTAGTGCAGAATGTTTGAGGATCACAACATTGAGGCAGTATCACTAGTAAGCATAGCTTTCACATTTTAAACAGGAAGATCAACAATGAGAATGCTAAAGCATCCTTAAATGTAGTGCAGAATGTTTGAGGATCACAACATTGAGGCAGCATCACTAGTAAGCATAGCTTTCACATTTTAAACAGGAAGATCAACAATGAGAATGCTAAAGCATCCTTAAATGTAGTGCAGAATGTTTGAGGATCACAACATTGAGGCAGTATCTTTAGAAATAGACATCCGATATGGATCACAACATTGAGGCAGTATCTCTAGCAATAGACATCCGATAAACTTGGAACCGAACAGAGACATGCAGAAATCAGGAAATGGTACCTAGTTTTTGATAGTTGTGAAACCTTGATCTGATTGCATAAAATAAAGAAAAAGAAACAAGGTTTCATATGCATCTAAATTTCCATCACACTTGACACTATTTTTTTCCTTTTATCTTGCAAAGGGTAAATGATGAAAACAGGATCTGATCTCAACATCTTACTATCAAGGTCGAGGCTTTTGCTAGATAGGCTAGTTGGCATATCCAAAAATACATTAATTAAGAGTTTTGAACTCTTAATCTCTAAAAAGTAGGTCTCATACACCAACCACCATCCATCAGACTAGTATTTTAAATGTAAAATTTATCTGACCATGTTTTGAACCCCAACCTTTAATAAGTGCGTCCCATGCCACTACCAACATCATTCTCGACACTAATTGAACAGTTGATAGACTTCAAAAGGACAAAAAAAGGGAAGAAAAATCATACTATGTATCATGGTAAATCCTATGATAGACTTCAAAAGGGGGAAAAAAAAAAAAGGAAGAAAAATCATTTTATGTATCATGGTAGTAGCCTATGAACAAGCACAAATTTGAATCTCCAATTTACCGGTCAAAATACCTGTGCTTTGTAAAGTAGACAGGTTAATCATAATTTTAAAACAAGAGAAAAGCTTGCTATCATAAAGAAAAAAAGAATGGAATTTTGAAAGAAATGATCCAACATTCTCCAAATAAGAGAACTCCAAGTCAGGGTATATATTAAACAGATTTCTTGCGTAAAAAAAATAAAATAAAATTAGAGAGAGAGAGAGAGAGATTGAAGAGGAAACAGAAGTTAAAATTTACATGACACAATCCAAATGACTCTTAGTCATTCGACAAGGAGAATAAACGAAATGAACCACCAACAAAATAAATGCCTCTATGAAAAAGTAAAGAACGGTTCATATGATTCGATGATTAGAAAACGATTTCAAATCGAATCTGGTCAATAAGGAAAGAAAGGTTTACAGATTTAATGACTAGAAAACGATTGAAAACGATTTCAAATCGAATCTTGTCAAAAATGAAAGGGAAAAAAAAAACAAAAAAGGAGGCCTCATTTTCCCTAGGGTTCACCGAACGCTGTACCTCCAAGCGGTTCTCCATGGTTGTCCCTTGGAGAGGGAGGCTTGCGGACGTCTTCCCTCAACCTTAATGCATGGATTTATAGAAGCAGCTTGTGCACGCCGGATGACTGATGGAAGAGGCTGCAACCACGGCCACCACTCGTTACATCTGTTCTCCGTTGAGCCAATTTTAAGGATCTCAACTGACCTAATTTTAAGGATCTCCATTGCGTTTCTTTTTTGTATTTCCGAAATATTTTAGATTAACATGGAAAGAAAATTAGCCCATTCTATGGATGAGATAAAATATATTATTATTTATATATTTTTTCTTTTAAAAAATATGTTAGATAATAATTATATTTACCTAATCATTAAATATTTTAGTTCTATCATTGTTTATATTTCAACATCATTATTTTTATAAGATACATTGTTCGTGGGTCTCACTAAAATGAAAATATTAATATTCTAAAAAACTTATATTTATGTATAATTACTCAATCTTTTGCAATATATACTGATTAGGCAATTAATTTTTTTATTCAAGAGATAAAAATTGGACTATCATATTATGGATCAAATTCACAAATTTATGTTTGATCATTATTTATATTTCAATACCACTATCTCAATGGACTATATCGTACATATATATATATATATGATTCCTAGATTGATAGAACTGTCCTCTATTATTTTTATTCAAGAATGTATAAATATATATAGGCAATGAATTTTTTATGGGGAATAATTAGGAAAAGATATTATATTATTTACGTAAGATGGCTTTCAAATCCATCGATCGCTTACGATATGACTTCACCGCACAAGTCGCAAGAGAAACGACATCCTGCGTACAAACACTAGGCTTTTAATCAAACACCCTCCGGACGATGGTGCAACAAGATTTATGCAGTGTTCTTGCCACAGATACAATGTCTTAATCATCACAACTTCATATGCTTGGATCAAGCGCAGATGCTCTTAGTAACCTATGTGCAGTGACATCCACATCATGGATACCATCAAACACCTCAAAAAGAACGACAGCTGAAATTTTAGCCATAAATATGCTGAATGATTATTGAATTGATCATTTCTAGCATATAGAACAACATACATAGTTTTTTTTTACACAAGCAAATGGCACATTGCATCAGCATTGCCGACCGTTCTTGCTATACATGACACGATTTAGCCCCACACCCAGTGTTTGAGACTCTAGAGTGCAACCATCCAGCCATCCATGATACAGGAGTCGGTTCCGATACCAATAAAATAGATATTTCTGCCAATTGGACCTTCAATTGGGAAGTAGTGTTGCCAAGTAGAATGGAGCAGTCACATTTGGCATCCTACTCCCGAGGCCGAGCAAGCCAGAGGGAGCTCAATGCACGAAGTCGTGAGAAGTAATCGTTTATGGCAAGAAGCGCCCGTGCAGACTGGCGGATAGTTAATATCCGGATCATTTGTTGCAGGGTTTGCTGTCGCAGGTTGTCCGCCTGGTAAAAAAGATACAATAAGCTAATCTCAAATTACAAGAATTCAAGACTGACCATATTGTACAATAGCAAACTAATTCAGAGCCTGCAGTAGACTCGATGCTACAATAGTTTATGGCTTTATGCAACATCCTGACGAATTAAAGCAGCAAATTTGAACAAGAAGACCGTTTACCTGGCGAAGAAAATTCTCAAGAGTTCCAAGTTTCCCCATTGCCATAGCCATCTGGCCCATGTAGTTTGCAACAATCCCCGTAGATCCAGAGGGACCGAGAGAGCCAGCCAATGTTTCTGCCAAGGACTGCTGCAATGCCTCCATCCCTTGAGAGAGAGCATCTTCAGCCTGTTGTGATGATTGCTGGAGGTTGCATATGCCCATCAACTGCTGCTCGGTAAGCGGCTCCAGCTGATTTACTAGTAGCTGCAAAGTTTCATCACCCAGAAAATGTTAGAAATTCTAATGAAAAACCTAAGCTAATTTGGATTTGTTCCATTATACAGCCATTTGCTTGATTAGGTTTTTTTGTGGCACAAAGAAAGAAGGGTATAAAATATATATCTATTATAAATACAGTGTATAAAAAATTCAGCACCTTTAGAAGCTCAGACGAACGGAAACCCCCCAGCCATAAAAAACACCTTTCGGCTGGTGTCTTCCACATGCCTGATAATATGTGAAAAACATCTGCCTTGGCAGCAACACCCTTCAGCCGAAATATTTCTTCATAATGTGACATGATGCCATCGACGATACCACGTAGATCATTTTCACTCGCATGAGCATTCACTGCAGTCCTTAGTTCACTGATCTGCCGGTTATGATCATCAAGCCATCGTGAATACTCTACGTCAAAAGCCAAGGCCCCTGCAATGATGTTTTAAAATGATAGCCATTCTTGGAGTGTAGGCAATTAAATTAGAACACAAAATTTATAGAAGCTTGCAACAGTGGCAGGTAAATAAGTAAATAAATTTATGATGCAATTTTGAATTTACCATGCGAAGGAAACACAGTTAGCCAGTCTCAAGGAAAATTGAACCTAAGACAACCTTGTAGGTGGCTTTTTGTGTACAAGTTAATCACATATTAACCATCCAGCTTGGCCAAAAAGCAGAACCATAACGAAATATTATAAATTTTTTTGCATTATAATACCAAGGATACCATGGAGAAAAAAAATGGAGTCCTCATACATACAATAAAAAAAGTAGCAATTTGATGATCAAATTATCCTGTGCTTGAAACTAAACTACTTTGTTGCAGAATGAAGTTTTGCAAACCCTTTCTATGCTACTTTTCTCTAATTGCTGCAAACCGAATATATTAGGCTTAAGTATTGACAAAAAGCACAACTTGCATGGAGGAAATAACCATTTGGAACAAATGCACTAAGGCCATCATTAAAGTTTAAATATGTTTGTGTTATCAATGCTGTTAGCAAGTCTATTCTGAACACAACATCAGATTAAGGAATAATGAAAAAAAGAATTTACCATTTCCACCCATGGCATGGGTTTGATCTCCTAAGCTAGAAATAAAAATTCCCTGCCGAAAAAACAAAAGATAGCATAAATTTCAGCCTGGTTATGTAATCCATATTGTTCATGATAGAAGTGACGTGAATAAAATAGAAACGAGATAGTCGACCACACCTGCTGACGAGCTCTTTGGAACTCCTGCTCAAGTTGAGTAAGCTTCAGTCGACTACTCTCTAGTTGTTGCACATATACCTTGTAATTTCGAAAAGAAGGTGCAAATATATAATTTATTGAAAATGTATCTCACTGAAGGTAACATAAAAATCCTGTTAACATGAGAAGGGAAAAAGAAATACCACTCGTTCGGCAAATGACTGATATTGGAAATTGCATTGCTTTTCCAATAAATTCTAAACCTAACTTATTTGTCATGCCCAAAAATCAAGAAAATGGGAGAAAGGCTATTGTGATTACACAAATATTTTCCTAAATGCAAAAAATTTAATCAGGATTGATAGATGGAGAATTAACAGTAGTGATATGCACCTGATGTCCACTAGTTCCAAATAAGAGCTCAGAACTAAGAAGAAATGTTTTCTTTTTCTCCTAGAACATACCATGCTAATCTTACAGATGCTACCAAAAAGCAACCTTAGAACTTGCAGCAAAAAAGTACACAAACTACCTTTTTCCTTAACCTACTCTTTCTGGCAGCTTCACGATTTTGAGCAAGTCGACGAAGTGTCTGCAGAAAGCATATCAATATAAATAAATACATTTATACCTCTGGCTAATACATGAAAGCACCAACTAACTGGAAAATACAACAAACGTAGTACCTTTTGGTCCAGTGTTTTGTCCTTCGATCTGTCACTAGAATCAGATGCTGCAATGACAGCAAGTTGTCCTCGTTCTAACTGTAATTTAGGAGAGAAAAAGAACCTTAGCCACAAAAGGTATCAAAATTTCAATACCTAAAAGACAATCCATTTTGAAAACGACAGGAGGATATATATGCATATACCTCTAATGACTAAACAAAACAATAGCATATTCCATTTAATTGGTCATAGTAAAGATCATTAATTAGTCAAAACCTAGGGTAATAAGATGCCTACACTAAACAAGTAATCATGGTCATCACAATATGGCATATGGTTTACAATCTTTGAAAAGAAAAACCATTTGATGGTCTCTTAATTTTCAATTGGCACAGCTTTCAACATGTCTGTTGAAAATCTAGGATCACTTAGTCATTGGCCCCATTCACGATAAAGTCCAATCCCTGGACCAAACATGTTTTGGCCTGAATAGGCAATGTACATCATACGTATCTGATTTGATATATTACTGAAATAGATTGACTAATAAATTGACCAAACTGATTCATTTAAGCTCCTTTTCTCTTGTTTAATGTGAGGTGCATAGTTCGTTGTTTGTCCATTGTCTGCCTTCTTGCCCCTATCCACTTCACCATCTTGCTGCTCAAACCTTCAAGGTTTAAAAAATTGAAATAGAAACCTATATCACCTTCCTTTTGAAGCTTAGGTAGTATTGGTTGGTCTCCTCTCAATGACAGAGATGATAAAGCAGATACAACAAAGTTCCTCTTCTTCCTCATTTATTTTTCCCCATGCAGCTGCTTGTGTCAACACATGGCCTATACCATATCAGCAGCATGGTGGACCAGTCCAAGTAGCAACTGACATAGGACTAGCATTTAAGACTTTTATCCTTGATATACACAAACCGATTAGCATTTTTTAACCCACTTATCAACCTAGCAAGTTATATACTTCTAGTCAAGGATTTTAATTTTGAATGATACCGCCCGTACCATCGATTGGGACAGTTTCCGTCCTGTTACCACCCAAAATCGGTTGGTGACGATTGATTTCAATCATCGCCACCCACAACCAGGTGGTATTAGCCGAGGGAGAAGAAAGAAGAGGGAGAAGAAAAGGGAAAACCTGGAGATTCGACGCCGCTCTCCCTCAACAATCCTGATCTGTCGTCACCCTCCCTTGTCGGACACCGTAGATGAGATGTCACCTCCTCGTCTGAGGCAACGAGGCCTTGGCATCGTCAGCGACTTCTCATCCACGTGGGGAGAAGAAGCCTCGACAACGTCGCGAGGAGAAGAAACCAAGCATCGTCGAGGCGACGATTCTTCTCCCCACACGAGCAGAAGAAACAAGGCGACATCGCCTTGTCGCCCTTTTTTGTGTGGGGAGACGACGTCGCCTCGTCACCTCGGTTTCTTCTCCCCACGTTTGCAGAAAAACGAGGCAACACGTATGCACCGCATAGTTAAGAAGGGAATAGGAGCTTGATTTGGCCAATAAATCAACACTTTTGACTTCAGCAAATCAAGAAAATAAAGATGAAGAGATATTAACAAAGAATATTTCAGTACTATCTGCAAATCCCATAGTCTTCCACAAGATTGGATGGTGAATGCTGCGGAACCAGTTAACAACTATTCTACAAAAAACTGCAATGAAAAAAAGATTCTTGAGTTTGTTGCATCAAAAGAATAAGGTCATCACAAAATCTTGAGGACCAAGAGTTCTAATGTCTACATCCTACCATAACAGATATAAGAACCGAGAAAGAACTCAACGCTTATCCCACCATGTGGTCTTAGACCCCCACCTTTGGGGACAATGTGAATTTAAGTTGTAGTCATAATTTTTTATTATCTTTTTGTTATAGAAATGATTGGGAGAACACCTAAGCCATCATCAGTCAAGTTTAAAGAGTTCTAGTGTTTTAATTAAATTTATGGGATTTCAATATTACCAAAAAGAAAACTCTTCTACCAAAAGTTACATGTTTGCTGTACATACAGCATACTGGAAGCCCCAAAAGCTACATCATGCAATTGATTTGTGTTCTTTTATGCAATCAAATAGATCAGAATAGTCAGATTAATTCCCTCTTCTCCTTACTCTTCCTTGGCATACTTTGTATCTTCCAACTAGAGAAAATACTGAAAGGGCCATATTTTATCATAGGGTACACCTTAGAATTTTGCAGGCCCCATTTTTAGCTTTAAAGAAATGATGCAGAAGTCGACCAAGCTCATTTGGATTGAACTCCATGGCCCCAAAGGCAAAGCTGTCGAGAACATAATAATCCCATCTGTAACCCACTATTTTTCTGAACTGCTGAATCAGATCAAATTCTTAGACATGTATAGACTTAATTCAGTACAATTCAAGTCATTGAAACATTTGTAATCTCGAGGACTTTGGAAAGATGCAAACAAAAAAAAATGAAGGTAAAAGAACACGAGTGGCCATGAAAATACAACCAAATGATTGGCAAGAGACAAATCTAAGCATATACGGAGACATCAAAACCTCTAGGTAGGCTAACAACTGAATTCTTTAAGTATTTCATGTAGAGTGGAATGCCCTTCCATAATGCCCGAAAGATATTCTTAAAGTTTTGCCTGCGTTCTATGCAATTCACTTAAGCATGGAGTAAAATAATATTCAGTTTTATAGTACTTCACATCATGCAACAACAAAAGTTACAAAAGCAGGATACAGAAATATACTAAGAAAACAAGATGATATTCCATCTTTCAGAAAATGGAAAAAGACAATTAATATTTTGATGATGCAGCATAAAGTATTTAAAAATCTAATAAACAAAAGAGGAAAGTAAATCACCCTTTGATTTTTATCATCAGTGTCCACATCTGTGGAAGTATCTGTCCTTGGACTTGCATCTGCCATTGTGGACTCTCCCCAGTTCTCAAATTGACCGCTGGAAAATGACACCTGCTTAGGTTGCTGACCCTTTTGTTGAGGTGATGTCAAAGGCTCAACCCTTACAGTAGGTGTGGTACCAGAGGAAGCTAGAGGCTGCTATCAGGGGAATAGAAATCAAGAGGATATTTTCTACCAGCAGCAAGTAACCATATGCACCTAATAACGCATACACACAAATATATAAAATAAAATAACAGTAAAATCTTACATTACTGAGAACACCGGATTGAGAAATATTAGAAGTAAAGGTTTGTCCGCTTTGTTTCACACTAGCTGCCAGATCTGTATAGATGATAAAATGTTAGCAATGACAGGCCTCATGTCGAAACATTTTGTGAACACAAAAGATTCTGCTGCCACTTATATCAAAAGAAGAGATGAACAAAATGTTAATAAGATTAATCAGTTTCAGCCTTCCAGCAAGCATAAAATAGGTAACCATCTCAGATTATCTCCTTTTACCAAATAATCAATTACTTAAGATGGATCCAATGGTCAGATATCTTCCTACTCTTCTCAAATTACTTACCTCATGTTTCAGATATTCTAAAAATTGGTATTTCTGTTATCACAAGAAAAAAAAAAGACCTTTAAATTTCCCATGAAGGAACTCATACATGTAACAGAAAAAGTTTCCTATGAAAAAGAATTTATAAAATTGAATTTGTATAACTACGCGTCAATACATCTTTCTAGCAAACAAGATAATGGTAGAACTGATATTTATATAGAAATACGACATCATGTGCTTAATGTTAGGGTTGATAAGTATTTTTTAAGAGTCGGAATTGTATTTAAATTAGTTGGTAAAGTCCTAATTAAATTAAAATTCCTTAGTGAATTAGGACTTATTCCTATAAATATGCATTGAGTCTCAAGGTTTTAGTGAGAGAAAGAGAGATAAGACACTTTAGGTGTTCCTAAGGATGATCTCTAGGGTTTCTTGAGAGGATAAAAAGAGTTCTTCAGGTTTATGTGAGAGGTGAACAAGAGAAATCGTACTTGAGTGGAGATAACTCAAAGCCTTATAATTGATCTCCTATATTGAAAAATCTGATATTTTCCATGGATGTAGGTAAGGATTTATCGAACCACATTAATCTTGTGTCAAGTTTTTGATATGTTCTTTTGATTATTAATCTCTAGTGGATTTCTCTTTCTTTTTTTTGGTTTTTCTTCTCTCCTTCCCCAACACTTAGAAGCTAGTGGAGGTAATGAGTTACTAAAGAAAATTATCAAGTCAAACAGACAGAAATAAAAAAATACTAGTTACTCGACTACTCCATAAATTAAAAATAAAAAAGAAGAGAAACATATCTCACCCCTGTTGATGTCAGAAGCAGCACCTATATGAAATACAGTAGACTGCTCAAGCAAGCCAAAGTCGGATACTCGCGATGGATGTGTTGTGTTTCCCTCAGTGCTGCTAATGAAGAAATAAAACTGCATTAGCCATTACATGATCTGTAGACTAAAAAGTAAATAAAGGGCACACACATATAAAAATGCAAACTTATATACATATATGTATCTTAGGAGCAAAGAATGCATGTCAAGATGGTGCCAAAAGTGGATAAACTCATGCCAACATAGCTACTGGAATGAACTGACATGCACTAGACTTGCAACACCCCCGGTTTAGTCCCACATTAAAAGTGGATAAAAATTAAGATGGGCTTATGAGGGTTATGAGGACGTGATGGGTGTGCTACTGTTAACTTAGACCTAAGTATTTTGAACTAGCAGTTCAAGCACATCAAAGTTAACGGATCATATATAACTCGAGTAAGAAAGGTTTATCAATGAATAAGATTGAAGGGTACTTCATGACATGAAGCCACCGCTAGGCTACATGTTAGATCCACCATTTTGGTCTCTCCACAATCTTTCAAGTCACCACAACTTTTCATCTTTAATAAGGATTTAGAAAATATGCGAATATGGAATTGGTAGATGATACAATATGTTTCACCAATAATCATCTTATTTCTGCTTTTGCATCGTATCCAAACAAAAGCAGCAGATGATATTCAAACAATATCTACTAATATCATCCTTACAAAAAAATCTCTTTTCCAATCCATCGCATTTTCACAATTCGATATCAAGGTGGAACAGGAGCTGATGATATTGATAGTCACTATTGTAGAAAGAAGCAGATAGTCCACATAGTAAATAGCAATACCATCAAGAAAATACCACAGCTTCAGATCCCAGAGCTTATAGAAATGACCCCAAGAGGGCAGCCATGGGTAACCATGGAACTTGGCAACTAAACTCGAATCAAGGAAAAGATTGAATGGTACCCGAGTTACCAAAACAGCAGAGAATCAAGAGACTATGCACATACTTGTCCTGGACCGCCGTCGACGACGAAACAAAGCTCGGCATGCCGGCCACAGCTAGTTTACCATCTTCGACTCTGACCCCCAGCTTATCCTACTCCCCATCCACCGTCACCGCCGCCACCAAGCAACCCAAACAAACTCACAAAAAAGATCCCTAAAATTTTCAACTTTCCAGCCCTAGAAGACTTCCACCCCGCCAGAGACGAAGGTTCCAGAACCCTCTCCGTACCAACCACTCCGAGCAATTAAAGCAGATCTCCCGATGGGCAACTACCAGCTGAGAGAGACAACCCTGCAACCCGTATCCGTACCCCGGGAGAAACGGCCTCAGGGACGCCCAAACCTACTCCAAGCAAGTACAAACCCACCGATGTCCGTGGGATTTGGGGAGGGAAGGACCGAGTTCCGCCCCCAAAACCCTAAATTTTGGAGGGAGCAGCTCGGAAGGATCGGCGACCGACTCCTTCCCACTCCCGCACCTACTTTTGACTCCACTCTTCGATCTCTTTCAGCTTTTTATCTTCTTACTTTCCCCAGCGCATGGAGGAAGGGGGAGAGGGAGAGAGAGAGTAGCCGATCTCGAGGAACGGGTGACGCTGGAGGAGAGCAATCTAATCTAAGCGTGTCGTCTTCTTGAAAGGACGCTCTTTTTGCCATAGTGGTTTATATCGGTTCATGACGATTATTTTGACCTAATTTAACGTTAGGAATATACTAACAGTGTTCTGCGTTGACCTGATGGCTAATTGTTCCGTTGACTATTTTCACAGTGAAATGGGCCATTTTTGGAAGGGAAGACACGGATTCGTCCCCCTCGTCTCACATTCCACTCCTATCGAAGAACAATCGACACTAATTTAATGATATTTTTAATATTTATAATTAAATATTTTATATTTAGGATCAAAGAAAAATATTATTTTTTTAATAAACATATGCAGATCATAATCTTATAAGAAAAACAAAAAAAAAATCCTTTTTCAATCAATCCATTTATCTCTTATTTTTTTAAGTTATAAATATTCTTTTCGACATCTTGACATTTTTACATCGATTGATTTTAAAAAATTATATTGATCCAAATATGCTCTCTCGAGATATACACATCGTTATCTCGATATATACCTCACACACATATATATATATATATATATATATATATATATATATATATATATATATATATGTGTATATATATATATATATGTATATATATGTATATATATGTATATATACATATATATACATATATATATATATATATATATATATATATATATATATAATATGCAAAAATTAGCTTCACTGGATATGGTGAGGTAACCAAAGAGACCTTCAAACACAAGGCTAGAGTTTTTGTGGAGTTGGCCATTATCTTCAATCAAAGTATGGCTGTGAGTAATCTTTCCAAAATATTAGCTACTGCTTCAGTAGTTCTAGTTGTTCCTTGAATTGGAACAGAGATGGGTTGCTTGTTGAAATATGAAAACACAAGTTTGTTTGCAGAATGTGTTCTACGTTCTCTCTCTGAAAAGATTTAGGAGACAGTGTCATCAACCCATGAGATTTGTGCATGAAATTTATGAACAAGTTTCACTGGGAAGAACCAGAGTGTTTCCTCCTCTGCCCTTCTGAATGATCTTTTCTGAATGATGTCTCCACTGCATTGACAAGTTCAACAAACACTGGTCCTGCAGAACATTGGTGTGTTAGATTTGTTTCCTCAAACAGCTATGCAGACATCAGCTTCATCTCCTTTGTTCATGTGCATTGTCTTTGTCATGAACTCATCTGCATCAGTTTCTGCTAAGCAGTATCATTTTATAATGACCATAAACAGTTGAACTCTTCCCTTCTGTATGAATTATCTCGCTTTCTAGATGGATTGGTTGAATTTGTCTGTAAGAAACGAATCCATTTGCAATTTACAGCTTCCATCAGCTGTTTGACATTCATCTTTGTTCCTCGCTTGGCAGCACCTTGTTTCAGTTCTTGAAGAGTTGGTAATTCCACTAATGTCAGAGTCCATGTTCTTGACATTCAACTCTGTTCCTTTTGGTCTAGAATACAATTCATTGTTAAGTAAAACGATTAGAAAAGTCTTCTCTGCCATCTGAGCCGATCAACAAGAAGATATCAGAGGGTCAAACATGGAAGATTACAGAATCATCAAATTGGCACAGAAGAGAAAAAAATATAATTGATGGCATTCAGAGTGTGTCAGGATAATGGTGCATTGCTTTGCAGCACATGAGCAATAGCTTTCAGATATAAATTGCTTTGTTGCTCCAAAAAAATCTGCAGTTTATGCCGATCATGTTGGGGTTTTAGGCCGAGTGACTCTGCTAATGGGTGTCTCCTTTGAACCTTCAGAAGAAATCTTAAACTGGTTCTGAAAAGAAGAAAACTTGCAGCAATATGTGAGCTTGTTTCTTAAGACACTGCTACATATAGACTACTTAGTTCTTGAGGAAATGTTGCTGAAAGGCTGCTTCTTTTGCTCATTCAATCATTGGTTTACTGGAACTTTCAGCCATCAATGGCTGACTGTCATGGTAGAGTGACAACCACACCATTGTACTTCAACAGCAAAACCTATAGATCAGTACATATCATCCAAGTTGTGCTCTCATTTGTTGTCAAAAGGACTCATATCTACTCTTTGTGGTCCTAAACATGAGTTTATCAACAACATACATTGCAGCAGTTCAAATCCTCCACAAGTGACTGCTAGTTGGACCACTGAAAACAGAAGAAATTTAAATCATGCATTGACAAAAGTGTGCTGCTACCTGTGGCAATTTGGTATTCTTCAAAATGGTAGAAAAATGTCTGTTTCTTCCTTCTTCTTCTTTTTTCCAAACAACAAAATTATAAATATATATATATATGTTAAATTAAAAAAAAAAGATTTGGATGACATAGCAACCGATTAATACAACGATTCTTCTCCCCCCGGAAAACATGAATTATCTTTTCTTTTTTGAAGGATTGTAACAGAAGCAAAATATCTCTAATAATGTTCTTGAGCTTCCATGGAGGAGCAGAAACCATGGAAACAACAATAACAATAATTTGAGTATCATCAGCCATCTTTGACAAATGTTTTCAACATGTGTTCTTTGCTTTGTCAGTTATTCTATAAAGTTCTTGACAACTTCATATGGTTGAGTTTGAATTCACACCCACACAACTTCAGTTTCAATGTGCAGGGTTTATGCACAGCAGCACACAGTCAAACCAATGAACCTGGAGGCACAAGTCAACATTGAGATGGTTCAAAGATCAGACCATCAATGTTCACCAACTTTTGTATTATGACCAGCTTCCAACAGCTGAATCAATCCCCAAGCAAGCAATCTTTTGTGGCTTGCAAATTGCAGTAACTCTTCTGTTCATGCGTCAGAAGGGTACAGAGCACTCAGCCAACAAATCAAGCCAACCAGTAATGGCCTTTTTATCTCCCAAAAAGCTGTGGCAGCCACTGTCAGTGTCATCCTTAAATAAACACTAGAAGAAAACAAAAGGGGAGATTAGACATGCCTCCATGGACCATGTCAGCTCAAGTTACTTGGAGATCAAGAATCTGACTTGAGAAACAAGCACTTCAACTGGACTGTCAAGCCTTTAATGACAATTTGTTTGGAAGCACCAGGTCAACATCTGGATTGCCTATTGACAAGAGGCCAATAATATATCCCCCCTCATTCTAACCATGCAAAGTTTTATTTACCATAATCAACAAGCTTGTGTATGTATGAAAGCATAGATTGGGTTTTTGGATAGAGTAAATTTTTTTTTCTTTCTTTCTTTCCATTAATACCCCTTTTTTTCAGTATCCCCAAAACATCCTTGATGATTATACAATTTGAATTTGATTATATACATATATTGCATTGCATTACATGATTAATTTGTGGCAATAAATACAAAGAGTGGGAGCTAAAACACATCGCCTTCGATCAGCGACATCAGCGCCGGTTAGTGTTTATGATGTTTCCCTGCGGCAGTGTCCCACAAGCTTTGGCCTACTTGACATGACCGGACAACTTTGACTTGACTTTTGTTTGGCTCGATTCAAGCCAAAAGGCTTCATCATGTATGGCTCAATTCTGCGTTTTTATCGTGTTAATGGCCTAATTAATTAATTAATTAATTGATGGAGATCTAATTCCTCCACCAACTCTGTCCTTTGTGTACTGATCTTTTCGAGACACTTCAACTGTGCTGTCTATTTGTTCCCGGTATTATTTACCTGTGATTGGATAGGCAAAGAGATAAGGATGAACCCACTGCATTATTGGTCACGTAGAGCAGAAATAAATATTGAGGCGTTACATTTTTTTTTTTTGTTTATCTCTTGGTGCACATGAATGAATTGTGTTCTTAATGCAGTTAACAGACCCAGTAAAACATGTTGACATTGCAAAAAAATAAAAAAAAATATACAGATTGTATAATAATAGAATGTATAAGATTTTATCAACAATCGACTAGCTATAAATTTAGATCGTGCGATCAAAATGTTTAGAGTTAAGCTGATTCAATAAAATACTAGACCTGTTTAGGTCTTCGATCGGTGGAGACGTTGTCACGTATGCCAGAAGTCCAGACTAGTTCATGTAATTGCCTTGAATTCTTGGAAGATGATGAGACGGCGAAGAAAAGAAGCACAAAAGCAAATTTCCAGACACGAGTAAGAAGAAGACGAAGAGAAAGTGAGAGAGAGAGACTCGGGCGGCTTAGAAGAGATTCGAACAATGAATTGAATCCGTCGAGAAACTTTGATACTGTCCAAGTAAGAAGGCGACATCCCAGGACAAGAGGCTTGGAGCTTGATGCTTGATGTCGACCAACTCCTATCTATCACGCCATCTCTCTCTCTCTCTCGAAGGTCGAGTCACTGATGGACCACTGTGACAGTAGAGTAGGTATATACTCGCGAATCAGATTCAAGTCCCATAAATGATTGCCATGGGGTTTAGGTGGACGAACACTCGCAATACAGTTTGGCATGAGACTGGACCGGATGATAATGATTTCACACCAAAAATTTCACATCCCAGCTTGGTTTCATATGGTCATAAATATATAAATATATATATTATTGGATATCTGAATTTTCGAAAACAATTTCATTATTGTTTGAATGTCATATCGTACTAATTAATCTGGCAGTAATTTTGTGCATCACGAAGCTCACTCGAGCCATGCAAGGTGTCGGCTCCGCTACGAGCCCAGCGGCGCCGGGCCACCTCACCTCGTTGTCTTGGTGACGTCACTCCGTGCCTCAACCGATACGTCATGTCCGTCCTTTCTTCCTCGACGGCCACGCGGCACGAATTATTGCCACATGATCGATTGCTTCCAATAGTATCGTCACGGCGTTGCCAAACCCTTATTTTTTTGGCTCCCTCCCTCGTTACTTTTACCCATATGTCTACCAACTCTTCACCCCGTCTCCGAGGAAGCTATCCGCGCTCCCTTTCGCCCCAAGCAAACGCCTCGAATCCTGCGTTATATATCGACCGTGTCGCCCTTGTTGGATCTCTCCATCCTGCAACCAGATATGGGGAGGCCGAGCGTCCACCAGAAGAGCCCCGAGCAAGCCAAGGCCAAGGCGACGATGAAGAAGAAGCCCATCAAGGTGGTGTACATCTCCAACCCCATGAGGGTCACCACGAGCGCCGCCCAGTTCCGGGGCCTCGTGCAGAAGCTCACCGGCCGGGACTCCAACGTCGCCGACATGGCCATCGCGTGCTCGCCCACAGGTGGACCACCCTCCGCGGACTGTGGGGGCGTGACGCCGCGAGATCTGAGCTCGGCCTCGGATGCGCTCGGTCCGTGTAAGGGCGCGGTGGCGGCGCCGTTTGAGATGTTCGATGATGGCTTCTCCGCGCAGATGTTAGAGGACTTGTCGGGGCTCCCACCGTGGCCGCCGCTGTGCTGTGAGTCTTCGGTGGGTGGGTTCTGGAGACTCGGTCAAGTGTGAGGAACAATGGAAGGATTCAGTGTCCCTTGTTGGTCGCAGTCATGTCCATATATACTCTTATAGTTTCATCTTTTCCTCCTCGACTTCTTTCTCTGCATCTCTGTCTGTATCTCAATAATATGGTTTGATTTGGCTGCACCGTCGAAGAGAGAGTATAACAAAGGATTACAGGTGAGGGCATGGATGGAAATCACGATAAGAAATAGGCTTCCAGTAACAAAGAGTTCGAGAGACATTGCTGTCTGCAACTGGAAGTCACTTTGATGCATGCATCCAACAACGAAAGAATCCAGCGCAAAAATGATGATACAAGATATAGCCTGGAAGGATTTGGAGAACTGTGCTCCGAATTTGTAGTGAATGATTGGTGGCTAACTCACCAAACAAAAGCGTGAGAAGATCTTTGAGATGAACAGCCTTCCGGACGAAGACAGAAACCTTGAATGCTTGAAAGTAATGTTTGACCGGAGCGTCTCCAAGCTCTGGGCAGTATGTAATGGCAGTCATGGAGCTACGTGAGAGGCGCACGAGTGCTCATGCCACACAATCTGATGCAGTACATGCATGCATACAATTGCTATTACTATAGCGAAGCCTGGATTGTATTATAGACATTTCAGTACATGAACCCTATCATGGTTGGGCATGAAGATAAGAAAACCATATTAACCTTAAATAGATGGTATAGCAAATTTATATGAAGCTAAGAGAAACAAACGAAAGATGCAGAAGAACATAAAAAAGAGGGGAGGCTGATGAGAAGGGAGGTGAAGAAGTGAAAACACAGGAGAAGAGGATGCCACTAAAGTTGGTGACAGTAAAGGAATTGATTCCCTCAATCCAAATAACTAATATGAATACCATCCAGATATTACATGTCTAAAAAGTTTCTTGAAATCAGATGAATTGGATATAGCTATACTCAAATCAAGAGGATTATATAAATACATATATATATTATGAATACTCATTATTAGATTTTTTTTTTCTTGGCTATTTCTTGTGTATGCAGTAATTCTCCATCGAATACAACAACAATATAGTGCAGCGTTTTTAATGGGCCGAGGCCTGTTATCATCAAGTGGGCGTTGTCGGACCGCTTGATCTTCATCAGACGGTTCCGTACTTGCCTAAAGATTATGATGTTTCATCGGATGGGACCTTGATGATGTTGATCGTAACTCGATCTTGGGCCGTCGTTTACACGATCAGACGGTGGCAACGACGTTCTGTGAGGATAAGATCGTCATTTTAATGTTTCTTTGGATATGTTCGTAAAAACGCGAGCGATGACGGCCGTTACGAAGCCGTCGACGAGCCGTCGGCCCCTGCGGGCCCTACAAAAGAGGGCGGCCCCGCATTCGTCCGATGGCCGGGGCATAAAGCGCTCGCCATCTCTCGTTCGCGTGACCTCTCCTCCTCCTCCTCCTCCTCCTCGCCTCGTCGCTACCGATCTCGTTCTTCGGATCGCCCTGGTGCTCGATCCCGATCCCACTGGGAGTAATGGCGGAGCAGCTCACCGACGAGCAGATCTCCGAGTTCAAGGAGGCCTTCAGCTTGTTCGACAAGGATGGGGATGGTCTGGTCTCCATCTTTCGCTCCCCATTTTACTTTTTTTGCTTCGATTTCAAATGTCTTGCTGCCGGACACTGTGGTGGTGCTGCTTCTCGTTGGAGCGGGATCTCGTTGGGTTTTGTTCATCTGATCCACTATCTCTTTTTGGCTTCTTTTCCCTTTCAATGTCATCTTAAGGTTCCATGGGGGTGCTAAAAGATATGAGATGGATTAAGTTGTTTTATGGATACAACTTCTTAGATCGAGATTGATGCGCATTATGGGGCCTAAAAAAAGCCTTTTTTACCCCCTTTTAATCGAGTATATAAGACGATATGGTAGGTTTGCCACAGTAGTTGCCCATGCAGCGGTTAGTGCTGATTTTGATTACAGAGATCAGTTCAGAATGGTAGGGTGTGAAGTTTTTGGCCGCAATCTCCTCCCACCTCGTTTGTGATTGCTTGTAAGTGAGGTAATATTGTGGATTTTCTCCATTTCCACAACATTGAGTTCTTAGGTAAATGCGAAAACCTTCATGCCTACTGTCCTCATTTAGATCCTCACGTACCGGCGATGCAAGACAAGACAAGCAAAGTGTGAATGCTTAGTCTTGACGACTGGGCGTATCAGTGCACGAGGCTCCCGCCAATGTGGGGGATTGGGGAGGGTCAATTCATCTGCTTTGAATTGACATATTGATGTTGCATTTGCTTTTCCGAAAGAGAAATTGATGATAGAATTAATCTTAATCTATGTACCCTAATATTATTGGTGATGTATTGATATTGCCATCAGGAAACATGAGTTTCAACTCCTCTGGACTTCTTTCTGTATCAGAAGTTTAATTCTCAATGTAGGGACTAATCGAAGGTAGTAACAGTGGGTTCACAATCTGTTCATCATGGTTGTATGGTTAACTGTCCATGTGAGATAATACTCTATGCATCCACACTTATTATTTCTGCTACTAAGTAGGGAGGATAAAGAAAAGGGCATACGATGAGGAGAAAAAAAGAACACTTTTATTCCTTTTGCATTCTATATTTTGATCATAAGATAGAGTTTAACTGCAAAATTCATTAACTAGTAGTATTCTGGCATGCCTTCCATGGAATATTTTGATGTACCATCATTCTCAATCATAATTCGTTATGAGGTTGCATGCATCGAAGAAGTTGGTTGATGAGAAATTATTATCTACCATCGTTGATGAGGGAGGTAATAGTGAGTCGGACAAAGTGCGAGTAAGTTTGCCTAGTAAAATGATAATTTATACATCTTAGTTAAATGTGTATGATGCAGTTCCACAGTTTAGGTAGTTTGTTTCTTACACAAGAAACCCATTGCAATTATTTTACATCCAGATAATTTTGCTGTGTGTGTTTAAGAAGTTCAACTGCGTTTAGCTTTGTAACCATTCTTTAGAGATCTTGATTAATCGCTTGCAGTTTAAAAATGACATATCTTCAGTACTATCCAAAATCGCAGCAATGCTGTCTGCTAGATGTCGTGTTTATTTATTTGATATCGTGTCCTTGTATTTCAATAGGTTGCATCACCACTAAAGAGCTCGGGACTGTGATGCGCTCTTTGGGTCAGAACCCCACGGAAGCAGAGCTACAGGACATGATAAATGAGGTCGATGCAGATGGTAATGGGACGATTGACTTTCCCGAGTTTCTCAATCTGATGGCTCGGAAGATGAAGGACACCGACTCCGAGGAGGAGCTGAAGGAGGCCTTCCGTGTTTTCGACAAAGACCAGAATGGGTTCATCTCCGCAGCAGAGTTGCGTCATGTCATGACCAACCTCGGCGAGAAGCTGACGGACGAGGAAGTTGATGAGATGATCCGTGAGGCTGATGTCGATGGAGATGGTCAGATCAACTACGAGGAGTTTGTCAAAGTCATGATGGCAAAGTGAGTCTCTCCAGGATATAAAATAAAACCGGAAAACCTCCACCGGCAGTTATTTAAAATAACTGTTCTTACATGTTTGAAAGAAACATAGTTTTGATCATGCACTTCTATCTTGTGCATGGGCATTTTGTTGAACTGGGTTTTCTGATTGTTCAAATCAGCCCTGTCTGCTTTTATTTCAGAATGCAAAGTGTTTTGCTTGAATCAAATATGTAAACCATTTTTTCCATTCTTTGGTGTTTACTCTTGCAGACTCGGAACGGGGAAGATATCTTTTGCTGCTTCGATTTCTTATGCATCTCTTTTTCGGTTAGTACCAAACTGTGAACAAAGAACATGCGATTTCGTTGCCTATATCTAATATTTCAAGGGTAGCTCAAAAAGTTCCTTTATTTCGTCTTCTAAATCTGTATGAATCTCCATTTCAGTTCCATTATTCTAACATCATTCCTTTTGCTCCTGTCATGACCACTGTGACAAAACCATGAGTATATTGCATCATCATCATTCTCAAATTTATGTTGAAAGTGTCTCAGAAGAGAAAATTATTTCTTTGACATGATGATGTAAGGCCTTGGAGAAGTGATGCATGAGACCCAAGCTGCACTTGGGGGTCATTATCCATGGAGCATAAGACCAAGCTGCACTTTCATTTACTATTATTTTAGGATTTGGGGAATGGCTGATGCGGAAACAATTAGTCGGATTAAATTCGAATACAGTACATATTTATGGGTACAATTGCAACATGTTGAATTTTTCTATTCATAGAAGATGATAAATGATATCTATTCATAGAAGAATTATTTGTAGATGAAGCTGGAGACATCAAGACATGAGACAAGAAACCATTGCATGTTAGTCTCCCATTTAATCTGATAGCACAAGTGGGAGATTATTATTACCATTCACCCATGAACATTTCGGGTTCAAGATGGTCGACTCTTCCATCATCTGCAGTGCGAACCCAACGAATTTCCACTCAGTCCCAGACTCGAACAAAGCAGAACAACGAGGGCACGCAACTCGTCTTCCTGTCGGTGACGAGAATTCAGTAGCACGCCAGCGCTTCGTTATGACTTCTGGTATGCTTGCTTCAACGTCTCGGCCGTAGGAAATCACGCTCAAAATCACTAGGTTGGGAAACGCACCACGTTCGAGGTGAGAGAGTGGCAACTCGTCGTCCACGTACATCGTCAGACTGTTCACAGATGGAAACGTCGATGGCAGTGCTCCAAGCTTTTGGGCAGTTCGTCGGTTCCAGCCTTGAGAGACGAGGAAGGAAATCTTCCCCCTCCGTGCCTGACCACTCCTCCAAATCCGACATGGAAGCCGGTTCCAGTTCCTCCAGTGCAGGGAACGCCCACCCGCCGCCGTAAAACTCTGATCCCAAACGCTTCACGGCAGGAAGCCCTACGAGGCGGAGGACCTAAGACCGTTGAATTAAATCGTAAAAATAAAAATGTATTGAATGTAACTTGACAAAGCCTTATTTATACATAGGAAGAAAGAAAGAAGAAAGGATTTTCCTCAACTGTCTGTCTATCGAGATTTCCTCATGCAGTTGAGGAGATCTTATCTATTAACATGCCCCTGCAAGATCATGCTCCTGTCAAGGACACTGATCTTGAACCGATGTAATGAAAATAATGTACGAGCGAGAGGCTTCGTAAGTGAGTCTGCTAGTTGATCAGCCGTATGTATGTGAGAAACACGTAGTTGATGTCTGACAACTTGATCTCGTACGAAGTGGAAGTCAATGACAATATGCTTCATGCGTGAGTGAAATACTGGATTGGCACATAAATAGATAGCTCCAATATTATCGCAGTATATTGTAGGAGGAAAGGTAGAGTTGACGTTGAATTCTTTGAGCAGATTTGTGATCCAATTTATCTCAGCAGTAGCCATGGCGATGGCACGGTATTCAGCTTCAGTTGTGGATCGGACAACTGTCTTTTGTTTCTTAGAACTCTAACTGATTGGATTAGCTCCAAGAAATATAATATGCCTAGACGTGGACGTTCTATCATCATAATTTGCTGCCCAATCAGCATCAGCAAAGGCATGAAGATGAAGCGGGGTGTGTTTACGGAGAAAGAGGCCATGGTTGAGAGTCCCCTTCAGATATCGCAAAATTCGTTTGACCGCAGACCAATGTATTGTAGATGGTCGATGCATGAATTGTGACAATTTGTTGACTGCAAATGAAATGTCTGGACATGTGAGAGCCAAGTATTGAAGGGAGCCAAGTATTTGCCGGTATTGAGTAGAGTCCGTAGCAGGACTTCCATCACAAAGTTTCAGTGACTCACTAGTAGAGAGGGGAGTGGCAACCTCTTTAGCATCCTGCATATTTGTCTTTGATAATAAATCTTGAATATACTTTCTCTGTGATAGAAAAAGACCTGAAGAGGTGAATGTGGCTTCCACTCCTAGAAAGTAGCTCAAGGTGTCTAGATCTTTAAGAGAGAATCGAACGGCTAGTTGCATTAAGAATGCCTAGATTTCCAAAAGATTATTTCCTGTGACAACAATATCATCTACATACACCAGAAGATATATAGTGTTTTCATGATGTTGTCGTAGGAATAACGAGGTATCAGATTTGGAATTGAGGAAACCCATTGATGTTAAAAATATGCCAAGTTCATTATACCAAGCTCTTAGAGCTTGACAAAGTCTATAAATAATTTTTTGTAGTTTGCAGACATGCCTTGGATACTGTGGATGAACAAAGCTAGGAGATTGTTGCATGAAGACATTTTATATTAGAATCCCCTGTAAAAAGACATTGTTAACATCCAGTTGTCATACATGCTAGCCTTTTAAGATGACCAAGCTTAAGATAAGTCGGATTATTATGAATTTGACAACTGGACTGAATGTCTTTGTGAAGTCAACACCAGGTCGTTGATGAAACCCTTTGGCATCTAGACGTGCTTTATATCGAGCAATAGATCAATCTGGGTTCCGCTTAATTCGAAAGACCCATTTACACCCGATGATGTTTTGTGTGTGAGAAGAGGGAACTAGGGTCCATGTAGAGTTATGAAGAAGAGCATCATATTCTTCACACATGGCTTTATGCCAGTGTGGAGATTTTTGCGCTTGATTAATTATGGTGGGTTCACTAGCTTCAAGGGAAGAGTTTATTATGGCATATAGATCAAGAACTTGACGTGGTTTAACAATACTACTTTTGGAGCGTGTTATCATATGATGGCTAGGAGCTACGGAAGTGATAAGTTGGGTTGTTGGCATAGTCGGTGGTGAGTCATCGAGATCAAGTGGACTAGTCTGCTGTACTTCAATATCACCTGATGATGTAGCTGAGGGTATTGTTTCATTGATAGGAGAAACTTGTGAAGAAGGGATTGGAGGGGTAGAGAGGAGGTGTTGAACAGGAGGAGTGTACTGAGCAGGAGGGTTAGGATTGGATGGTGTTGTGGGAGGTTCATGTGACGGGGTTGAGGAGATGCTCCAGTGATGTGTGTTTGTCGGAGTAGCTTGCATGGTAGAGTACTCATGATTTTGAAAAGGAAAAGAAGACTCCACAAAAATAACGTGACGTGACAGAAAGACTTTTTGGGTTTGTGGCTCGTAACATCGAAAAGCATTATATTCAAGAGAGTATCCAATAAAAATGCAGGGCTTAGATCGTGGTGTAAGCTTATGAGAGGTATAAGGACGTAGCCACGGATAACATAGACAACCAAAGACTTTGAGTTTATGAAAGTTTGGAGGCTTGTGGAATAGTTTATCAAATTGTGACTTGTATTGTAAGACTAGACCAACTAATTGGGGAGTATGAGGAGGTGACTTGAGGTGTTGTATACCACAAGCTGCAAACAGGATGCAAGGGCTTGATATTCACCTCCGCCATTAGAGTAAACGGACCTTGATTGACGTACTTATTATATTGGTTGCTCTTCCTTTTGGATTTATGACTGACTTGAGCTGTGATAGTTGGTCCGGGCAGCCTATCGTCGCGCTTCAAATATGTCTCGTAGTCGGTCAACTTGTCATAAAGTTTTTCAAATAATATTGGAGAGTCACGTGCTCGAATTGCGGTTGCCAATTCTTTGTATTCATCCCCTAGGCCATTAAGGGTATGAACGAGGACTTCTTCTTCACTGAGGGAATGACCTATCAAAGTTAAGTCATCGATAATCACTTTGATATTTTGTAAGTAATCAGCAATAGTACTTCTCTCTTGTTTCACTTTCATCAGATTGGATAAGAGTCCGAGCATGCGAGTACGCGAGCGATTTACCAATGTCGTTTGCAACTTGGACCATGCTTCTGTAGCAGTCATACATGAAAATATTAGTGGGGCGATGGACCCAACGACTGAGGCTTGAATGACTTGGAGGATGAGACGGTCTTGACGTAACCATAGTTTGTGAGCTGGATTTCGTATTGGACTAGATCCTCCTGGGCTGTTGAGCACTGCAGGTGGACAATGGAGAGAGCCAACGATGTAACCTATAAGGTCATATCCAAATAGAAGATTAGAAAATTGGGCACGCCAAGATGCATAATTTCTGCTTTTGGATAACTTAAAAGGAATGAGTGCTGCAGCATTGGTAGTGATCAGGCTTGGCGGTTGAGAACTATTATTGTTCCCTGCAGAGACAATGACTGGAGTATTGGAAGTAGATGATGAAGCCATTTGATGATACGATGGCGTTGGCTTTGATGGGTCGTAAGGAGAAGGAAACCGCTGTCACCCCGCCCGATTTGCTTGGTGCAGAACAGGCGTCGAAGACTCAATCGGTGCAGATCGCACCATTCGGTGGAGTTCGACGGCAGAGGAGAGAGCATTCTCGTCAGAAGAGAGCGCCGAGGCTGCAAGTAGAAGGTGAACAGTCGTCTTCTAAGTCCCACGTACCGTCTCCTATCGCAGATCCTCCGGATGATGGACAGCCGCCTGCCTACGTTGCCCTCTCACCTGCTGGTGGAAGCCGCTGGGGCGGTGTTGGTGAGGCTATCTACCGCTGTCGAGGCAGAGAGTGCTCTGCTTCTGCCGAGAAAGAGACTAGCAGCGGTGGTGGACAACGCCGCCGAGGGCTTGTTGCGGTCGCTGGGTGGCGATCTCGTAGATGCGACGAATGCGGATCTGCACGAAGGTGGGGCTGGCGGTCGGAAAGTGCTGCCAAGGCAGAGAGTGCTCTGCTTCTGCCGATAAAGAGGCTAGCAGTGGTGGTGGACGATGCCACCGAGGGCTTGCTGGGGTCGCTGGGTGGCGATCTCGCAGATGCGGTCGATGTGGATCCGCACGAAGGTAGGGCTGGCAGTCGGGGCTGTCTTGCTCTTTATCAGGGTGGGGACGGTGGTGCTCCGCCTGCTAGAGAATCTTAACTGGATGAACGCCGTGTACCTGTCAGTGATGTCGGTGACGACGATTGGATATGGAGATCGGTCGTTCAACATGATGCGCGGGCAGATCTTCGCGTCCGCTATGGTGGGCAAGGCGTTCCTCTACTTGGTGGAGGCCCGGATCGACAAGAGGCACCGGAGGAGGAGGCGGAGGAGCGAGGGGATGTCCTGGCACAGCAGCGAGAGGAGGAGGCGGCTGGGTGTGTCGACGCTGTCGTTGGACAGTGGAAAGACTCCTCAGATGTCCTGCCGCAGCAGCGATAGGAGGAGGCGGCCGGGGGTGTCGACACTGTTGCTGGACAGCGAAAAGAAAAAGCTCTTGCTTAATGCAAGGGCTCTGATACCATGTTGAATTGAATTGTAAAAACAAGAATGCATTGAATATAGCTTGACAAAGCCTTATTTATACATAGGAAGAAAGGAAGAAGAGAGGATTTTCCTCAACTGTCTACCGAGATTTCCTCGTGCAGTTGAGGAAATCTTATCTATTAACAGAGACAGGGTAGCTGCCCTAAGCGTGGAAGGCACTCGACATAGGGGAATCTGCTCAGATTCAGCACCTTTAGATGTGACAGCCTCTCCAACGCCAGCAACTTCTCGCATCGAATAAAGGCGTCCAGTGAAAGTTCCACCAGATTCGAAATCAAGCAATCCATCATCCACCCCGGCAGCACCTTGCCTACGTAACCCTTGATCCCCAAGACCTCCAAGTCTGGCTGCGGTCGGAGGTTTTGCAGCGCATCTTCCACCAGCTCGATGTGCTCCCCACTGATAGGACCCTAGCAGGGTTAGGTCCTACTCAACCATGTAGCAGCTAATAAAAACCTAATGAGAATGTAATAAACCCCATCTAGCCATCTTTATCCTATAAAGAAGAGAGGCTAGGGTTTATATTTGGGTCTTTGGGCTTCTTAGCTGCCGCCCCCTTGTTACTGGGCCGGCCCGCTAAGATTGAGGGCAAATTGGGTAGTTCACTTAGGAAGCAGCCCCTAGGGCTAGGGTTTGGAGCTCTATATAAGCTTGTAGCCTCCACCTCTTTGGAATAAGAAAGATCAATCTACAATTGCAGCCACCAGGCTACTTGGAGGGTGGAACCCCTATAGCGTTCCAAGGGTTGATCCCCTTCAAAGATCAATCTCCATAGAATTCCTCTGGGGTTCTATCATCTGGTATCAGAGCAGCAATCTTGCTGCTTTTACTGCCATCCTTGCTACCCACCATCAGCCAAGCAATTCCCACAATTGCTCTTGACGTCGTCGTCTCCATCGTCATCTCCTGACATAGATCAAATCAATCTACTGTCGCCACCTCCAATTGCATCAGAGATCTGATATTTTTCTACCACCAATACCCTTTGCTACTGTAATTTTTCATCTAAAACACCAAAAAGAAGTTTTCTATCTATCCATTGCCTGCGAATTCCTTATGTCGCAAAAGTTACTATCTTTGCGAATGAAGGATTGCTATAGAAAATTTCAGCCACTTGTTGCTGCCTTTAACCGATCTAATTGTTATCCATTTTTAACGAAATTTTTTGTGCACCTCATAGATCATCTTGGCTCCCATCCGTGATTGATCTATTGTGGAATTCATCACAAAAAAATTCGTGTGTTGCTGCAATCTCTCGTCACAAACTGTTGAAATTTTTTGACGAGAATTCTGCTATCGCAACTTGCACCGATTTCTTTATTGCTTTGCTGCCGAAATTTCTTGATCCAATTTGTTATCCTTGTTGCTATCTAAACTAAGATTCTACCATCAAACCCCCTCCTCAAACCCCTGAGTTTTCGCTGGAAATTTTGTCGAGAAACCGCTATTTCTTCGACGACAATTCTGCTCTTACGAGACAGCGCATATAAGCAGCAATTTCTACTGATTTTTGTCAAATCTTTATTATGATCTACCACAGATCTAAAACTCTCTTCCCTAACCTTCATCCACTACCGTCTCATCCCAAAACTCCATCAAATCGTAGCCCCAAATAGCACCCAAAACAGCCACAAAACAAGACTAAACCGTAGCCTACATCCACCAATCCACAAACTCTTTCGGCCACCACTTCCCTCAAACAATTTATGCCTTTAACCTAGCAACAAAAGAGAGATCTTAATATTACAGATTTGGAGGCATATACTATGGCATCCGAGGAGACGATCAATACTAAATTCGAAGCCTTCGAGACACGAATGGAGGATAAGATTCGAGCTCTCTTTGTCGAACTCAGTTTGGGTCGATCACCGAGCCCAAAGAAATCTCATCAAGGAGAGAGCTCTAACTAAAGAGATGACTTTCATAAGAGGGAAGGCTCTATGACCGATCCCTACTATCTATGCATGAGGGTGGACTTCCCTAGATGGGAAGAAGGAGATCCGATTGATTGGATCTCGCACACGGAGTGATATTTTCGGTACCACAAAATCGCGGATGCATCTATGGTGGAAATTGCAGCTATACATCTTGAAGGGGATGCCATACAATGGTTTGATTGGTTTGAACACACTCATGGAGTCCCCTCATGGCGACAATTCAAAGAAGGACTGCTGATCCGCTTTGCATCAACCGACATGAGAACATCGACGGACAACTAGCAAAGATCCGACAAATCTCCTCCATCCAGGAGTATCAAACCAGGTTTGAAAGATTATCTAATCAAACTCATGATTGGTCTGAAAAATAGTTATTGGGGATATTTATTGAGGGCTTGAAGCCAGAGATCCGAGAAAAAGTTAAAGCACGATAATCGTACACGCTTATGGCAGTCATCTCTTTCACACGACTTCAAGAGGAGAGATTGAACCACGAAGCCCAGAGGACTAGGGTCGCTCCCCGACCAGTAATATTGAAGCCCTCAGCCCCTCCTACTGTCAGCCGAGCTCCTGCACTAAAAAGGTTGACAAGAGAAGAGCTTTGAGACCGATCTGCCAAGGGGTTATGTTGGCATTGTGACGAGCCATGGAGCCGCGAGCATCACTGTAAAAAGGGGAGACTTCTTGTGATTGAACTAGTGGAAGAAGAGATCAGTGAACAGCTAGAAGAGAGTATTGAACATGAGGATGAAGATATGGAAGAAGAGCCACAATCGGTCGACTTTATGGTACATGCACTAGCCTGCTACTCAAATCCGCAAATGATGAAAGTTAGAGGCCTGCTCAAACAACAACCGATCACCGTTCTTATTGATACAGGCAGCACTAATAACTTTCTAAACAGTAAGGTTGCTGCTTGGATGGTGCTCCACATCGAAGGTTGCAGCAAGTTCGACGTAAAGGTCGCGGACGGCCAAATCCTAAAATGCAACCAAAGATGCCCGCAGGTGAAACTATTACTACAGGACCAAGAAATTATTGTCGACTTCTTCCTCCTACCAATTGATGATTATGAGGCTGTGCTGAGCATAGAATGGCTAACGACACTAGGTGATGTCTCTTGGAACTTTTCCAAATTGATTATGAAATTCTATTGCAAAGGTAAATAGGTCACCCTACGCGGGAAGCACGGAAGCAACGTAACCACCGTTTCAACCCAACAAATGGAGAAAGTTTTACACAAGATAAATGGTGGCTTTCTTATGCATCTCCAGCAGCAACCAGAGGGGGAGAAAATAGAAATTAAAATCAAAATATCACCCAACTGCTTGTTGAATTTGATGTTGTTTTTGCTGAACCGCGCGGTCTTCCTCCTACTCGGCAACATGACCACCGGATTCTAATCCTTTCGGGCAAACCACCAGCAAACACTCGGCTTTACCGCTATCCTCACCTCCAGAAAGATGAAATTGAGAAAATCGTGAAGGAAATGCTCGAAACAGGGGTGATTCGACCAAGTTGTAGCCCCTACTCCTCACCGGTGCTACTTGTGCTCAAGAAAGACGGAACTTGGCGGATGTGCATCAACTACCGAGCTCTAAATGACATCACCGTCAAGGATAAGTACCCCATACTAGTGGTGGATGAATTTCTTGATGAATTAAAAGGAGCTCGAGTCTTCACGAAGTTGGACCTTCGATCCTGTTACCATCAAATTCGAGTATGTGAAGGCGACATCCCAAAAACTGCTTTCTGCACTCATAACGGTCATTATGAATTCTTGGTAATGCCCTTTGGACTCACTAATACTCCTTCAACCTTCCACAGTCTCATGAACGATATTTTTCGGAGCTTTCTTCGTAAATTTGTGCTGGTATTGTTTGATGATATTTTCATTTACAGCCCTTCTCTTGAGACTCACTTTCAGCACTTACGAATTATTCTGATGATCCTTCGAGAGAATACTCTTTTTGTTAAGCTATCAAAGTGCAGCTTTCTCCAATAAAAAGTAGAGTACCTTAGGCATATAATATCAGAAGGAGTGGCCGTAGACCCAACAAAAATCGAAGCAATGCAAGGCTGGCCGAAACCTACAAATGTGAAATTGCTGCGTGGGTTCCTTGGACTAACGGGCTACTACCAAAAATTCATGAAGGACTATGGGAAGATTAGTGCCTCCCTCACTTCTCTACTGAAAAAAGATGCCTTCCTATGGTCGAACAAAGCCTCCGCTGCCTTTGATAGACTTAAGGCAGCCATGACGACAACACCGGTGCTAGCACTACCAGATTTCAACCGACCCTTCATCATTGAGGCTGATGCATCTGGAGTTGGAATTGGAGCTGTTCTCATGCAAGATGGTTGACCACTCGCATACACTAGCAAGGCGTTGTCTCCCTCCCATCAAAAAATGTCTATCTATGACAAGGAGATGCTCGCCATTGTGCACACAGTAACAAAATGGAGACCTTACCTGATTGGCCGACGATTTCAGATTAAAACCGACCATAGAAGCCTTAAGTACTTTTTGGAGCAGAAGATATCATCCCCGGAGCAGCAAAAATGGGTAACCAAACTTCTAGGATTTGATTATGAAATTATTTACAAAAAGGGGAAAGAAAACGTTGTTGCAGATGCACTCTCACGGCTCCCTCAACAAGCTGAATTTTTAGCTATCTCTCTTCCTACCACCGGCTTCCTCGAAGGCATTAGGGAGGAATGGAAGAAGGATCCAGAAACCAGCAACATCATCAAAAAATTAGAGGAGGATCCAAGTGCAATAGCTCACTATACTTGGGATTTAAGGGATCTACGCTATAAAGGTTGTATTATGCTTATACCAAACTCCCCTTGCATCAAAGTCATTCTGTACGAAATGCACTCCACACCTTTAGCAGGGCACTCCGGATTTCTAAGAACCTACAAAAGAGTGAAGCAAAACTTTTATTGGAAAGGGATGAAAAAAATTATTTCTGAATACGTAGCACAATGTGATGTATGTCAACAGCAAAAAGATGAAATAGTAGCGAGTCTAGGGAAACTACAACCACTACCCATACCAGACTCGGTGTGGACTGACATCTCCATGGACTTCATCGAAGGGCTGTCACCTTTCAAAGGTAAAAGTACAATCCTTGTGGTGGTTGATCGACTTAGGAAATATGCTCATTTTTGTGCTGTGCGAAATCCCTACACTGCTGTTAGTATTGCTCAGATTTTCATAGAAAATATTGTTAAACTGCTTGGGATGCCAAGGTCCATCGTAAGTGATCGTAACAGGATCTTCACTAGTAAATTTTGGACCAAGTTATTTCAATTATAGGGCACCAAACTCAAGATAAGCACTGTATATCATCCATAAACTGACGGCTAAACAGAAATAGTGAATAGATGTTTAGAGACATAACTTCGGTGTTTCACTAGTGATCGACCAAAGGAGTGGACGAAATGGCTCTCCTGGGTCGAATGGTGGTACAATACTACATATCATTTATCTATAAAATGTACCCCATATGAAGCATTATATGGTCGGTCGGCTCTTGTGATTCCAAAGCATGTAATTGGCTCGGCTAAGGTAGATCAGGTCGACCAAGATTTAATTGACAGGGACAAACTCCTACAGCTGCTAAAGGATAATCTCTCTATTGCTCAAGCTAGAATGAAGCAGCAAGCTGACACACGAAGAAGTGAAAGAGAATTTTTAGTAGGAGACTAGGTTTATCTTCACCTACAACCATACAAGCAACTATCCATCAACACACGAGCCTCCATGAAGCTATCTCCACGTTTTTATGGGCTTTATCAGATCATAGAGCGTATTGGAGCTGTGGCGTACATACTTAAATTACCTGAAGATGCCAAAATTTATCCTGTCTTCCACGTGTCATGCTTGAAGCCCAAGTTGGGAGAACACGAGAAACCCCAGATCCAACTACCCAATACTATTGATGATGAAAATATTCAAGCCCAACCACAAGCCATCCTCAACCATAGAGTCATGATGCGTCGTCGACATCCCTCTACTGAAGTACTAGTACATTGGACTAATTTACCACTCGAAGATGCCACATGAGAATCGTACGAGGAGCTGAAGTCCCGGTTCCTTGAGTTCATGGAACCCCAACCTTGAGGACAAGGCTGATTTGAAGAGAGCAGGTTTGATAGGACCCTAGCAGGGTTAAGTCCTACTCAACCATGTAGCAGCTAATAAAAACCCTGTGAGAATGTAATAAACCCCACCTAGCCACCTCTATCCTATAATGAAGAGATGCTAGAGTTTATATTTGGGTCTTTGGGCTTCTTAGCCGTCGCCCCTCTTGTTACTGGGCCGGCCCGTTAAGGTTGAGGGCAAATTAGATAATTCACTTAGAAAGCAGCCCCTAGGGCTAGAGTTTGGAGCTCTATATGAGCTTGTAGCCTCCACCTCTTTGAAATAAGAAAGATCAATCTACAATTATAACCACCAGGCTACTTGAAGGATGGAAACCCTATAGTGTTTCAAGAGTTGATCCCCTCACAGATCAATCTCCATATAATTCCTTTGATTGGTACGAACAAGCAAGATCCCAGTTTAGGGTCAACGAACGCAGGCCCCGCTTCTCCCTCAGATTGGCCTCGCCGGCTTCCGCAGGCTTCCGCAGCTCTCCTTAGATTCTGAAGATTCCCGATATACAATTCACCTTCGAGATTTAGGGTGCCGAGCTCTTCGAGACCTCCATCGCCATCTCCATCTCCATCACCGAGCAGGTACCTCGGCAGCATCCGCAGCTGACGCAACTGTCGTAACCCCGCGGGCATGCGGGTCAGACCATAACAGCCGCGTATGTCAAGGTGTGTGAGGCTTCTCATGCTCTGTACTTTCTTCGGAAACTCATTCAGCCGGTGACAGTCTCTAAGTTTCAGCAGCTGTAGGTTTGAGAGGGAGCTCAACGATTCCGGCAGCGTGGTGATGCAAGTCTTGGAAACATCCAAGTTCCGCAGGTTACCCATGCGCCCGATGGAATCCGGTAAAGAAGAAAGGCGTGGGCAGGTACAGAGATCCAAGGTCACCAGGTTTACCAGCTCGCCGATCGATTCGGGCAACGCTTCGAGTCCTGGGCAACGCCGCAGATTCAGGATCTGCAGGTTGCCCATGCGCCCGATGGAATCCGGTAAATAGGAAAGGCGTCTGCAGAAATAGAGATCCAAGGTCACCAGGTTTACCAGCTCGCCGACCGATTCGGGCAATGCTTCGAGTTCCATACAATGCCGCAGTTTCCGGATCTGCAGGTTGCCCATGCGCCCGATGGAATCCGGTAAAGAAGAAAGGCGTGGGCAGGTACAGAGATCCAAGGTCACTAGGTTTACCAGCTCGCCGATCGATTCGGGCAATGCTTCGAGTTCGATACAAAACGTCAGTTTCAGGATCTGCAGGTTCTGGAGACGCCCGATGGAATCCGGTAAAGAAGAAAGGCGTACGAAGAAACAGAGATCCAAGGTCACCAGGTTTACCAGCTCGCCGATCGATTCGGGCAATGCTTCGAGTCTAGAACAATTCCGCAGTTTCAGAATCTGCAGGTTGTGGAGACGCCCGATGGCCGGAGGAAGTTTTCGGAGGTCGGTTCCTGACAGGTCGAGGTACCGCAGATGATTGAGTTTTTGTACTGCGGCAGGCAGTGCTTTCATGGCAAAACCATGCAAATATAGCGCTCGCAGGGGTTTCATGGTGGAGAATATGGCACGGAGAACTCTCTCACCTTCGTCTTGATCCCCTGCGGTCTTGATCACATACAAAGCTCGCAGCTTCCGCATATGGCTAAGCGTCTCTGCAACCGATGGCGTCCGTCCATCGATGAGTACAGACGCGTAGCGCGAATCTGGGGAGGTGGCTGTGCTGCCGCAGACGCCTATGATCGAGCATTCGTCGCCGGCGACAAGCCGAGCGAGGTCGTGGACGACGTCGTGCATTTTGACCAGGCCCACAGCACCATGCTCTTCCCCTTGACCGATCTCGAGAAGGGATCTGGACAGCAACTGATCCACGTACTGCGATCCCACATCCTCCAGGTCTGCCAGGCCTTCTGCAACCCACAGCTGAGCCAGTGTCTCGATCCGCATCGTTTCGCCTTTTGGGATCATCGCGCAGTACGCAAAGCATTGTTTCAGGCGCGGTGGCAGATGGCTGTAGCTCAGCATCAACGCAGGCAGAATCTGGTCGTCGACAACGTCGGCGGAGGGTCCCCAAATCTCGTTGTCCCTGACCGCCACCCACTGGCTCACCTCCCGCTTGAACCGCATCGAGCTCCCCAAAGCCTTGGCTGCCAACGGCATGCCTCCACATCGCCTCACGATCTCCTTGCCGATGGCCACCAAGCTCGGGTTCCTCGCGCTGCTGCCCGACTCGAACGCCCTTCTCTCGAACAACAACCAGCAGTCGTCGTCGGAGAGACCGGCGAGGCAGTGCACGTCGTCCGCGTTCATCACGGACGCGACTCGCCGGCTTCGTGTTGTCACCACGACTTTACTTCCCTTGGCTCCGTTGTTCAGCAGAATCCTCAGTCTATCCCACAGTTCATAGTCCTCGTTCCAGACGTCATCCAACACCAGCAGAAACCTCCTACCTCTGATCTGTTTGACGAGCTCCCGCTGCGTCGAGTCCATGTCCGGGAGGGTGAACTCCTTTCCGCTCAGGGATTGTATGATCGATCTCATGAGAGTTTTGCTGTCGAACTTTTCAGAAACGTAGACCCACATCCTACTCTCGAAGTGCTGACGCAGTCCCTCATCATTGTACACTAGCTGAGCGAGAGTCGTCTTGCCGAGACCACCCAGCCCGACGATTGCAATGACTCCGAGATTGGTTTTATGTTCGGTAGAATCGCCGAGAAGGAAGCCGATGATTTGCTCCTTGGCTTGCTGTCGGCCGTAGACTTGGGATTCATCCACCAGAGAGCCTGTTTGCTCTCTTCCTCCGCTGCCCGGCTCACTGTCTCTGGCGGTTCCTTCACGAGGCTGCTGGCAACCACCTCCGCCATCGCTCCGCTCCGTGGACGGGGGAGAATTGAAAGTCAACTCTGCTAGAATTAGCCCCAGCTAATTTATCAAAAAATAATTTAACAACCAATAAAGATAATAAAACGAGAAAAAAAAAGACAGGAATCTACAAAAGAGGAGCAAAATTCTTACTGAACAATTACAAATATCATAAAACAAGAAAAGCTCAAAATATTTAACTTAACAGAAATTAAATCCAAAACTATTTTTCCTGTAGCGCATCTAGTGTGAAAGTTCAAGTCTTTATTTATAACTATAATAAAAAATAAAAAAAAAAACTTAACTTTTTCGATGTGGGACTAAAATGAGACTAACAAGCTATTGCTTTGCTTGCCGGCCGATTGATCAGAATCGCCCGCCACATCAAGGGAAGAAGGGGAAAGCATCGGTGGAGTGGAACTTCCTCGGAAACACGTCCACCCACCACGCGTTGCACGGGACGACCACACACGGCTGGACGATGCGGTCCGTTGCTTTGCTTTCATCTGAAAGGTTAGTGGGTTCGACGAAGGTGTAAAGAAGCTTCCTTTGTCACTGTCGGTGGTGGGAACTCGCGCATTGCCCGCCTCTGTGTTCTTCTTCTTTTGACTCGGGGCATTCTTCTTCAGCTCAGCTTAGAACTCTTCTCTTGACAAAGTTTGGGCAGAGTTCTCAGCTACTTAATGCAGGAAAGAAAATTACTTATTAAGCTGTCAAGATTAGATCCATTTACCTTATAACAAGAGCCTTGTACTCATCTCTCGTCAACATGAGGAAATGAAGCAGCTCAAGCTCCAAAAACAAGTGGAGCATACATATAGGACATAACTGTGCATGTCCTATGCCTGAGCTTTCTGGAAATACTGCATCAACAGCAGAGAGGCAAACCAGTTTGTCAAAGGTGGAAGCTATCAAATTGATAAGAACTGCTAAAGCAAAGTGAAGAAAAAAGGAAGCTTGTTTCTGTCTGATTTGCAAAAAAGTCTCTTCCCATATTACTTGTCTCTGTTTCATTATTATTATTATTTTCTGGGGCAGATGTATCAGCATCAATCTCATCAAGACCACAAACACCTCCTTTCCTCTAGGATAATATTTCCTGCAGACGGGCACTTGTTTCTGCAAAGAGGAGAGATAGGACTAGTTCCTTCCAACTGATGCAGTAAATCAACTTGGCGGTGCAGACAGTGAGTATACAAAGTAGTAACATGCATCTTGTGTACATGAATGTGCATGTGTGTCTCTGCATTCGCGTACACAGATCTTAAGTAAACATTATGATTTAAATCCAAGTGCTCCAAGCTTAAAGACTAAGACCATAATCTAGCAGAAGCTACACCAAAAGCAATCATGCGAGCATTCCAGGACTAACTTTGTACCATCTAAAAAGCCATCTTCAGGTCCTACCTGAATTCTTCAGTTACATCTCTCTCATGTGTATGTGTGCTATTAATGCTTTTTGTGAACTAACTTGCTCTTGTTGGTCTTTAGAAGTGCAGGCTTGGTAAAAACCTCCAGGCTCAAACAAATACTGGAAGTATCAAGAATTGTAAGCTCTCAAACTGGATGAGGCAGTTCAAACATTGTTTTACTTCATCTACAGTTATCCGCTGTACACTAGCAGCAGACAGGACACCAGGGGTAACTGCATTATGTGCTATGGCTGTCTAGAACCATAAAGATCTTCCTATAAAAATCTGGATGGACAGTTGAGGAAAATCCTTTTTTCTTCCTCTTTTTTTATGTGTATAAATAAGACTCTATTCAGTCATATTCAATCTATCTTTAGTTTTTACAGTTCAATTTTAATATGGTATCAGAGCCCTTGCATTAAGTAAGAGCTTTTTCATTCTTCCTTTTTCTTTTTGCTGTCTAGCGACAACGTCGACGGCAGAGCTTCTTCCTCATGCGGTTGACTTTCAGGCGGCGTGAAGAATACCTCTTGACGTTAGAGCAGAACCCACCGAAGCAGAGTATTCTTTGTTGCCATCGCCCAACCGAGTGTTGCAAGTGGAGCAACTCCGGCGCCGTTGCACTTCACCTGGCCGGACCCGCAATCGTCGATGGTGCAGGAGTTGCGTCCGGTCGCGTCAAACGAGCACCCTGTCCTGGCCCAACAATGGTCGGACCAGTCGACAAGGACCAGCGGGGTGATAGAGATTTCCTCACTCTGCTCTCCTTCCTTGGCAGAAGCAGAGCCCTCTCTGCCTCGCTCTCTCTGCATCGGTAGCCACTCCTCTGCAAAATCCCCTCCGCCCCCTGCAACTTGCTCCCTTCAAAAGCAAAAGAATGCAACCCAGTGCGGCCATGTCCTCTGCCCTCACCTCCTTGGCGACCATGCAAAGGGACTTCGGAGTTCCACCAGCTGCCAGCAACTATCGCCACCGATACTCCCCTGCTTCTCAGCAGCGATCCGCTCAGCCACAGCTTCAACCAATGGCCATGCACCCTCTTCGTTGCAAGCATCAACAGCCCCCTCTCCATCGCCGCCGCTACTAGCAACCATCGACACTGCTGCTTCCTCAAACCGCCGTAGCCAGCGTGCGATGTGACATAAACAGGACAGCGCCGCTGGTCTCTACCTCGGCACTCTCCTCTGCTGAGAACGCTCTCTCCTCTACCACCGAATTCCACTGAAAAGGCGATCTGCACCGGTTGAGTCTTCAACACCTATTATGCACCAAGCGACTACCCCTCCTCCTGCACTCGTTCCTTGAAATGATATGAGCAAGACCGCTTCATCCTTCAAGCCATTTAAGCCTCAGTTGATGGGTCAGTCACCCCCACTAATATCTTCATGTACGATTGTTGCAGAAGCATGGTCCAAGTTGCAAACCACCCTAGTAAATCGCTCACGCACTCGCATGCTCAGACTTTTATCTAATCTACTGAAAGTGAAATAAGAGAAAAGTACTATTACTGATTACTTACAAAATATCAAAGTTATCATTGATGACTTAGCTTTGATAGGTCATTCCCTTAGTGAAGAAGTCCTCGTCCATACCCTTAGTGGACTAGGAGACGAATACAAAGAATTAACAGTCGTAATTCGAGCACGCGACTCGCCAATATCATTCGAAGAACTTTATGATAAGTTGACTGACCATGAGACATATTTGAAGCGCGATGATAGGTTGCCCGGACCAACTATCACAGCTCAAGTCAATCAAAAATTAAAGAGGAAGAGCAACCAATACAATAAGCACGTCAATCAAAGTCCGGCTAAGTTGCCTCTTGACCCTATGGGTCTCTCACCAAACCTTCCCCATCCATCTTATCAACACTTTCATCCTCACCATCAAGGTGGTAACTCCTATAATCATCAGCCCTAGCGTCCTGACCTCAGAGGCCATCATCGAATCGTCTGTCAGTTGTGTGATAAAGTTGGACACTTTGCGAAAGTCTGTCGATCTCGACCTCGACTCCCTGCTTCAACACAGTGGCCTCAAGTCAACCTCATGATTGCTCCGACAACTAGCTAACCTAATTAGATTGTGGACTCTAGTGCATCACATCACATCACCTCAAATTTTCAGAACTTGTCTATCCATAACAACTATGGCGGCAATGAAGATATCATCATCAGTGATGATAAAAGAATTCCTATCACTTATACTGGTTCCACAATGCTTAATTCACTTACCACAACCTTCACGCTTGATGATGTTTTGTGTGCACCTCACATTAAACGAAATCTCATTTCTGTCTCTCAATTCTACAAACAAAACAATACTTCAATTGAATTCTTTCTTAACTCCTTTTTTGTCAAGGATTTGAGCATGGGGGCATCCTTAGTCCAAGGTTAGAACAAAGATAATATTTTTGAGTAGCCATCAGCTTCGTAAGTAAACTAGCCCAATGTTCACTCTTCAGTCGCAGCTCTAGTTGATGTGTGGCATCGACGTCTTGGTCATCCCTCGTTCTTTATTCAACAAAAGTTACTTTCTCATTATTCACTTCCTACTTCTACTACTAGTAACATTATAACTTATTATAATGCTTGTCGTAGTAATAAAAGTCATAAACTACCTTTTGGAACATCCTCTTTATCTTGCTCTAAACCATTCGAAATTATTTATACTGATGTTTGGGGTCCTACCCCAACGTTTCTTTTGACAAGTTTCAATTTTATGTCATTTTTATTGACTATTTCACTAAGTACATATGGTTATAACCCCTCCGTTATAAATCTGAAGTTTCAACAATCTTTACCAACTTTAAAAAATTGGTCAAAAATTTCTTTCAGTCTTCCATTAAAACAATTTACTCTGATGGTGGAGACGAATATCAAGCCCTCACATTCTGTCTCACAGCTTATGGTATACAACACCTCAAGTCACCCCCTCATACTCCCTAATTAATTGGTTCTACTGAACACAAACATCAACATATAGTTGAAACGGGGCTCATACTTCTACATCAGGCCTTCATGCCATCAACTTTTTGGACAGCAATCTTTCAAACTACTGTCTATCTCATTAATCGTATGCTTACTTCAGTCCTATAAAACAAGTCACCCTTTGAAAAACTATTTCACAACCTTCCAAACCTTTATAAACTCAGTCTTTGGTTGTTTATGTTATCTGTGGCTACGTCCTTATGCCTCACATAAGCTAACACCACGATCTAAGCCTTGCATTTTTATTGGATACTCTCTTGAATATAATATTTTTCGGTGCTACAAACCATAAACTCAAAAAGTCTTTCTGTCATGTCACGTTATTTTTGTGGAATCTTCTTTTCTTTTTCAAAATCATGCGTATCTTACCATGCAAGCTACTCCGATAAACAAACATCACTGGAGTACCTTCTCAATTCTGTCACATGAACCTCCCACAACACCATCCAATCCTAACCCTCATGGACACTCCTATTGTTCAACAGCTCCTAACTCCCCCCATTATTTCTCTAACCCCTTCTTCACAAGCTTCCCCTATTAATGAAGCAATGCCGTCAACTATCTTGCCATGTGCTATTGAAGTACCGCAAACTAATCTGATTGCTCTTGATGACTCACCACCAACTATACCAATAACCCAACCTACCACTTCCGTAGCTCCTAATCATTAAATGACAACATGCTCCAAAAATGGTATATTTAAACCACGTCATGTCCTTGATCTACATAATATGACGAACTCTTCCCTTAAGGCTAGTGAACCCACCATGATTACTTAAGCTTAAAAATCTCCTCACTAGCGTAAAGCCATGTGTGAAGAATATGATGCTCTTCTTCATAACTCTACATGAACTCTAGTGCCCTCTCATCACACACAAAATATCATCGGGTGTAAATGGGTCTTTCGAATTAAGCGAAACCCAAATGGATCTATTGGTAAGTATAAAGTACGTCTCTTCACCAAAGGGTTTCATCAACGACCTGATATTGACTTCACCGAGACATTTAGTCCAGTTGTCAAACCCATAACTATCCGGTTTATCTTGAGCTTGGCTATCTCACAAGGCTGGCATATACGACAATTGGATATTAACAATGCCTTTTTATAAGAGACTCTAATTGAAGATGTCTTCATGCAGCAACCTCCTGGCTTCGTTCATCCACAGTGTCCAAGGCATGTCTGCAAACTACAAAAAGCTATTTATGGACTTCGTCAAGCTCCAAGAGCTTGGTATAATGAACTTGGCACATTTTTAATATCAATGGGTTTTATTAATTCCAAGTGTGATACCTCGTTATTCTTACGATAACAAAATAAAAATATAATATATCTTCTAGTGTATGTCGATGATATTGTTGTCATAGAAAATAATTTTTTGGAGATCCAGGCTTTCTTAAAGCAATTAGCCGTTCGATTCTCTCTTAAAGATCTAGGCACCTTGAGCTACTTTCTAGGAGTGGAAGCCACATTCACCTCTTCGGGTCTCCTCCTATCATAGAGAAAGTATATTCAAGACTTATTATCAAAGACAAATATGCAGGATGCTAAAGAGGTTGCAACTCCCCTCTCCACTAGTGAATCACTGAAATTATGTGATGGAAGCTCTGCTACGGACTCTACTCAATACCGACAAATACTTGGCTCCTTACAGTACTTGGCTCTCACCCGTCCAGACATCTCATTTGCAGCCAATAAATTATCACAATTCATGCATCAACCATCTAACATACATTGGTTTGCGATCAAACGAATTTTGCGATATCTTAAGGGGACTCTCAATCATGGACTCTTTCTCTGCAAACACGCCCCGCTTCATTTTCATGTCTTTGCTAATGCTGATTGGGCAGGAAACTTTGATGATAGAACGTTCACATCTGAGTATATTATCTTCCTTGGAGCTAATCCAATCAGTTGGAGTTCTAAGAAACAAAAGACAGTTGCCCGATCCACAACTGAAGCTGAATACCGTGCCATCGTCACAGCTACTTCTGAACTAAATTGGATCACAAATCTACTCAAGGAGCTCAACGTCAACTCTACTTTTCCTCCTACGATATACTGCGATAATGTTGGAGCTATCTATATGTGTCAATCCAGTATTTCACTCAAGCATAAAGTACATTGCCATTGATTTTCACTTCATACGAGATCAAGTTGTTAGACATCAACTACGTGTTTCTCACGTATATACGGCTGATCAACTAGCAGACTCACTCATGAAGCCTCTCGCTCGTAAATTATTTTCATTACATCGATCCAAAATCAGTGTCATTGACAGGAGCACAATCTTGCGGGGGCATGATAACAGATAGGATTTCCTCAACTACACGAGGAAATTTCGGTGGACAGTTGAGAAAAATCCTCCCTTCTTATGTATATAAATAAGACTTTATTCAATATACCTTTAGTTTCTACGGTTCAATTTTAACAGAGAGAAGGCAAAAAGGTGCGATTCTTTTATCACCTCATCGCCTAAAGTTGCCTCCTTTGATGCTCTATGCTTAGTTTCTATTCTGGTGGATATTTGTGTTGTTTCCACTCAGTTCGGTCACTTGTTTCCTTTCTTCTCTTCGTATTGCTTTTGTAGCTTCTCTGGAGCTTTTGGTGGACTATGGCTGGGGATTTCGAAGGTTGCTACGTCATCGAAGCAGAAGCAAAGGAAGACCACGCTTATATTAGGCATCAGTAGTGTTGGTTTGACAAGTCCTTTAGTCCCACATCTTTAATTTCTATTTTGTTATCCCCTATTGATGCTATAAAAAGGTGTCTAGGCTTTCTAGCTAGAGACACCACAGGCATCACAAGAAAAGTCATTTTAGATTTAATTTCATTAAGTCCATATTAAATATTTTAGATTTTTCTTGTTTAGTAGTTTCAGGTGCTTTATGGCCTAGGAATATTTTTCCTAAGGCATTTGTAATTGTCTCTTTTATAAGAGTTTTGCTCCTTCTTCGTTCGTGGACGTAAGTCAATTGGTCAAACCACGTAAATTCGATGTTCATGTTTTTTTTATTCTTTTCTGTTTATTATCTTTGTTTAGTTGTCAAAATTACTTTTTAGTAAAATTCCTAACTCGAACAAGTAGGGACAGAATCACATTTTGTTGATTCTGCTCTCGAACAAGCTTCGGTTCATCGTCAAAGTATCGCTTGCTTTTGTGGTTTTTGTTGTCGCGTGTGAGAAAAAAGAATCAAATTTTGGGCGGTTTCGCTCGTCATCTTGCCATTGGTAGAGAAAGACGCCGAATCAGCGTTCACTCTGTACATCCTCGGGAGAGCGTGCTGCGTTCGTTTTGATTCGGCCTTCGGCTTCAGTTTCGGTGACGAGCTGAAGCGCGGAAAGACGAAATTTTGGCGTCGGATCTTCTCCTCCTCTTCGTCTTGGCGCAAGGACGAAATGGGGGAGTTCACTTTCGTTCTGATTGCATGATTTCTCATTCATCTTTAATCGATAAGCTTCATCTCTCTGAGAAGGTATGTTGTTCTGAGTAATTCTTCTGCTCATGCTTTCCAAATACAGATCGAAAAAGTTTTTTTTTTTTTTTTTTATTCCTTCTCGTTTGGAACCATTCTTCTGAATGTGATTGTGTAGTGTCTTTTGGAAGGTTGCTGTCTTTTGGACGGTGGTAATCAAGCGCATGTCTCCTGACACTGCGAGGATCCGCAGGCTTGTTCGGCGGTCCAAGTGCCTCCAAGACAAGATGACTGCCAAGGAGAGCACAACATGGATTATTCCATCATCGACTCTATGAACTCGACGAATTGCGTCACCATCGCAGACTCGGGCGCAGCAGAAGGAGGACACGTAACTGGTCTTCCGGTCCTCGACGAGCTTTCAACGGAAGCCAAGCGCTGCACAAGGACTTGTGCCATGCCTGCTTCGTCATCTAGGTCGCAGTTACAGATGCCCAAATGCTTTAGGTTTGGAAACGCACCACGTTCGAGGTGAGTGAGTAGCAACCTGTCGTCCACGTTCATCGTCAGCCGGTTCACAAATGGAAACGTCGATGGCAGTGCTCCTAGCTTTGGGCAGTCCGTCAGTTGCAGCTCCGAGAGACGAGGAAGGAAATCTTCCCCCTCCGTGCCTGACCACTCCTCCAAATCCGACATGAAAACCAGTCGCAGTTCCTCCAGTGCAGGGAACGCGCACCCGCCGCCGTACGACTCTGACCTCAAACGCTTCACGGCAGGAAGCGTTTCGAGGCGGAGGACCCTGAGACAGGGTAGCTGCCCTAACCGTGGAAGGCACTCGACACAGGGGAATCTGCTCAGATTCAGCACCTTTAGACAGGACAGCCTCTCCAACGCCGGCAACTTCTCACATCGAATAAAGGAGTCCAGTGAAAGCTCCACCAGATTCGGAATCGAGCAATCCATCATCCACCCCGGCAGCACCTTGCCTGCGTAACCCTCGATCCGCAGCTCCTCCAGGTCTGGCTGCGGTCGGAGGCTTCCTAGCGCATCTTCCACCAGCTCGGTGTGGTCCCCACCCATGGCCGCGACATCATTCGGGTCTTCTTGTCGGAGCGAAGAGACCGGATCCCAGTTTAGGGTCAGCGAACGCAGGCCCCGCTTCTCCCTCAGATTGGCCTCGCCGGCTTCCGCAGCACTCCTTAGATTCTGAAGATTCCCGATATACAATTCACCTTCGAGATTTAGGGTGCCGAGCTCTTCGAGACCTCCATCGCCATCTCCTTCACCGAGCACGTACCTCGGCAGCATCCGCAGCTGACGCAACTGTCCAAACGCCGCGGGCATGCGGGTCAGACCATAACAGCCATGTATGTCAAGGTGTGTGAGGCTTCTCATGCTCTGTGCGTTCTTCGGAAGCTCACGCAGCCAGTAACAGTATCTAAGTTTCAGCAGCTGTAGGTTTGAGAGGGAGCTCAACGATTCCGGCAGCGTGGTGATGCAAGCCCCGGAAACATCCAAGTTCCGCAGGTTGCCCATGCGCCCGATGGAATCCGGCAAAGAAGAAAGGCGTCGGCAGAGACAGAGATCCAAGGTCACCAGGTTTACCAGCTCGCCGATCGATTCTGGCAACGCTTCGAGTCCGGTGCAACGCGGCAGTTTCAGGATCTGCAGGTTGTGGAGACGCCCGATGGCGGGAGGAAGTGTTCGGAGGTCGGTTCCTGACAGGTCGAGGTACCGCAGATGATCGAGATTTTGTACTGCAGCAGGCAGTGCTTTCATGGGAAAGCCATCCAAATGCAGCGCTCGCAGGGGTTTCATGGTGGAGAACATGGCAAGGAGAACTCTCTCATCTTCGTCTTGCTCCTCTGCACTTCGTTGGTAAAAATTCTTCCGGTCGAGCACCCTCACACCATACTTCTCAAAAATGCCTTCGGTCACGATCACGTACAAAGCTCGCAGCTTCCGCAGATGGCTAAGCGTCTCTGCAACCGATGGCGTCCGTCCATCGAAGAGTAGAGACGCGTAGCGCGAACCTGGGGAGGTGGCTGTGCTGCCGCAGACGTCCATGATCGAGCATTCGTCGCCGGCGACAAACCGAGCAAGGTCGTGGATGACGTCGTGCATTTTGACCAGGCTCACAGCACCATGCGCTTCCTCTTTACCGATCTCGAGAAGGGATCTGGACAGCAACTGATCCACGTACTGAGATCCCACATCCTCCAGCTCTGCCAGGCCTTCTGCAACCCACAGCTGAGCCAGTGTCTCGATCCGCATCGTTTTGCCTTTTGGGATCATCGCGCAGTACGCAAAGCATTGTTTCAGACGCGGTGGCAGATGGCTGTAGCTCAGCATCAACGCCGGCAGAATTTGGTCGTCGTCAACGTCGGCGGAGGAGGGTCTCCAAATCTCGTTGTCCCTGACCGCCACCCACTGGCTCACCTCCCGCTTGAACCGCATCGAGCTCCCCAAAGCCTTGGCTGCCAACGGCATGCCTCCACATCGCCTCACGATCTCCTTGCCGATGGCCACCAAGCTCGGGTTCCTCGCGCTGCCGCCCGACTCGAACGCCCTTCTCTCGAACAACAACCAGCAGTCGTCGTCGGAGAGACCGGCGAGGCAGTGCACGTCGTCCGCGTTCATCACGGACGCGACTCGCCGGCTTCGTGTCGTCACCACGACTTTACTTCCCTCGGCTCCATTGCTCAGCAGAATCCTCAGTCTATCCCACAGTTCATAGTCCTCATTCCAGACGTCATCCAGCACCAGCAGAAACCTCCTACCTCTGATCTGTTCCACGAGCTCCCGCTGCGTCGGGTCCATGTCCCGGAGGGTGAACTCCTTGGCGCTCAGGGATTCTATGATCGATCTCATGAGACTTTTGCTGTCGAACTTATCAGAAACGTAGACCCACGTCCTCCTCTCGAAGTGCCGACGCACCCCCTCATCATTGTACACTAGCTGAGCGAGAGTGGTCTTGCCGAGACCACCCAGCCCAACAATTGCAATGACTCCGAGATTGGTTTTATGTTCGGTAGAATCGCCGAGAAGGAAGCCGATGATTTGCTCCTTGTCTTGCTGTCGACCGTAGACTTGGGATTCATCCACCAGAGATCCTGTTTGCTCTCTTCCTCCGCTGCCCGGCTCACTGTCTCTGGCGGTTCCCTCCCTCAGGTGGAATGCAGCTCGCTCCTCCGCGATGGCGTCTAATCTCTTCCTCATCTCCTTCACCTCGCGAGCTATCTTATGCCGATCTCGAATTGATTTGGGCGTGAGAGGCAATCCACGCACCTTTCCCTTGGTCAGGGCCTTGACGGCGGTCTCATCCAACAGATCGTCCAAGTCGTAGGCGACATCCTTCAGCTTCCGCAGCCAAACCCTGAGGGATTTCTCCTTCACCTGCCGTGCCTCTGCGTCCTCGAGCACGTCTTGGATTGCGGCGAGGGTGCTCTCCAGCCGCTTGAGTTCCTCGCCCACACCCTTCAGCAACCCCAGCTCGTTCGACACTTTGGCTCCCAGCTTGTCGGACACAAACCTCACGATGCTGCTGGCAACCACCTCCGCCATGGCTCCGCTCCGTGGACGGGGAAGAATTGGAAGTCAGCTCTGGCTTTGCTTGCTGCCCGATCGATCGGAATCGCCCGCCGCATCAAGGGAAGAAGGGGAAAGCGTCGGTGGAGTGGAACTTTCTCGGAAACATGTCCACCCACCACGCTTTGCCATCGATGCATGGGACGACCCGGACGATGGGGGTCCGTTGCTTTGCTTTCCTCTGAAAGGTGGAAAGATGCTCCCCTGGTCACTGTCGGTCGTGGGAACTCGCGCATTGCCCGCCTCTGTGTTCTTTCTTCTTTTGACTCGGGGGCATACTTCTTCAGCTCAGCAAGAGAAGAGTTGCTTAGAACTTGTTTGTTAGTGCAAACAACTTTTCGTGGTGGTCTCGGGACCGTCGCGGTTGAGTTCGGGCCCGAATACACAAGGATCGTCTAATCGATCTTCGAGCAGGAAGTCAACATTGGGTCGGGAGAAGCTGATCATCCGCTCGGGCAGGGCCGGCTCCTTCATCTGGTGGCCAGCTCGCTGCATGCCCCTCGGTTCCTGCACACAAGTCGGGCCGGAGGTTTCCCCTCGATCCCTCCGATGCTTAAGTCAGTGTCGGAGGGGATTGAGTAGAGTGTTTCATAGAGAGAGAGAGATAGAGAGAGAGAGATCCTTTGGTTGCCGATGTCTTGAGATCCATGCTACTCCTCTCTGCGGTGGGAACTCGGTTCTGCCATGCAGCGATGGGAGCTAGGGTGCTATCATGCAGTGAGGGAGCTCGGCTGCTGCCATGCAGCGAGGGAGCTCGGGTGTTGCCATGCAACGAGGGAGCTCGGGTGCCGCCATGCAGCGAGGGAGAGAGTGGCTAAGAGAGTCTTCTTCTTTCCAGCCCCCCTGAGTGCTGGTTCATCCCCCCTCTCTTTTCTCCTCTTCTCTTCTCCTTTTCCAGCCCCCCTTCTTTTTCTCCTTCCGTGGCTTAAATATGTCGGGTGGTTGGTGTGTTTCTGGTTGCGTCTGAGGGTGGTGCATGGGCCTGGCTCCGCAGGCTGATGCCGTGGTCGACTCTTGCACGGGCCATGACCCTGGGGCGCGCGGCGCGGAGTCCGGGGGTCCGGGGTCGTCTCGGTAGGGTTAGGGCTCGTCGATGGCTCCTGCTCCCCCTAGGTCCCGAGCGGTAGCATGTGCCGATGTCGCCGGGAACGGAACCTGCACAAAGGTGGGTCGGAGGGTGCTCCGCCCGACCCCTCCGATGCTCAAGTCAGGCTCCCAGCCCTCTACCCGTTTCCGATCCCCAGCAGGGAAATCAAATAACTGAAGAGTTTAGAGTGCACCTTCCTCCCTCCTCTGTCTTACCCCTTGGCCTTAAATATGTCGAACGACTGGCGCGAATCCGGTTGCGTCTGCGGGTGGTATACAGACCTGGCCTCGCAGGCCGGTGCCGTGGTCAACCCTATGCGTACGGGGGGCGAGGCAGAGGAGAAGCGACGTCGGGTAATCAAACGCGGGAGTAAATGAGCGCAGGAGTGACGATGACGTCATCCGGGCGTAATACCCAGGACCGGGTGTCACGTCACATTAAATACCCATAACATAACTCAAGCAAAGACCCCGAGGAAAAGATGTCCGTCCTGTTCGGGGAGGGCTGCCTCGCCAACATCTTCTCCATCCTTCCACGGAAAAGAGCAAGCAGGCAAGTCGGCAGGAAGCTGTTCTGCTCACATTATAATTTTAGGCTGCTTTACTGAAGAAAAACAAATGATAACTGATTGATGTTTGTTTGGCATAGCTCTTACTGCGGGTATATTCTAAGTTGCACATACTACAACCAAAAAGAAAAAGAGACAGATATAGTCTTGCTTCTTTTCCAAGTGTTAGTGGAAACAACTTTTCGCCGTGACCCTGGGGCATGCGGGGAAGAGTCCGGGAACCCGGGGTTGTCTCGGCAAGGTTTTGGGGGCTCGTCGAGGTCACCTGCTCCAGCTGGATCCCGAGGGGCTGCCTGCGCCGACGTCGCCGGGACTGGAACCTGCACAAAGGTGGGTCGGAGGGTGCTCCGCCCGACCCCTCCAACACTTAAGTCAGCGACACTCGAGTGGGTCGGTCTCCGAAAGCGATGGAAGAGTTCAGTCTGCACCTTTGTTTTTTTTCATCCCCCTTCCTTACCTTACCCCTTGCCCTAAATATGTTCGGGCGGATAGTACGCTTCCCTTTGCGTCTGGGAATGGTGCACGGACCTGACTTCGCAGGCTGGTGCCGCAGTCAACTCAGCATGGGCGCGGGGCGAGGCAGCAGGGACGCGACGTCGGGTCGGTCAGTCGCGGGAATGATGGAGCGCATGAGGGGCGAGGACGTCATCCGGACGTAATGCACAGGACCGGATGTCACGTCACAAATAATACCTATTACGAATACCCATAACACTACCCCCCTCGAAAAGTCACTCCTGCGCGGCGGATCTTGGGAGTAGAGGGTGGTGTTCGAAAAACCCGATCGTTGTTCATGTTCAAGACCATGAAACCGAACCGCCGTTCGGGATAAGGGTCGAGGCCTGCTCGAGACTCGTAGAAAACCAATGGTCGAGGCCCGCTCAAGACCATGTAATCGAACTTCCGTTCGGGATAAGGGTCGAGGCCCGCTCGAGACCCGTAGAAAACAAATGGTCGAGGCCCGCTCAAGACCATGTAACCGAACTTCCGTTCGGGATAAGGGTCGAGGCCCGCTCGAGACCCGTAGAAAACCGATGGTCGAGGCCCGCTCAAGACCATGTAACCGAACTTCCGTCCGGGATAAGGGTCGAGGCCCGCTCGAGACCCGTAGAAAACCGATGGTCAAGGCCCGCTTGAGACCATGTAACCGAACTTCCGTCCGGGATAAGGGTCGAGGCCCGCTCGAGACCCGTAGAAAACCGATGGTCGAGGCCCGCTCAAGACCATGTAACCAAACTTCCGTTCGGGATAAGGGTCGAGGCCCGCTCGAGACCCGTAGAAAACCGATGGTCGAGGCCCGCTCAAGACCATGTAACCGAACTTCCATTCGGGATAAGGGTCGAGGCCCGCTCGAGACCCGTAGAAAACAAATGGTCGAGGCCCGCTCAAGACCATGTAACCGAACTTCCGTTCGGGAGAAGGGTCGAGGCCCGCTCGAGACCCGTAGAAAACCGATGGTCGAGGCCCGCTCAAGACCATGGTTACCGAACCGCCGATCGAGATAATGGTCGAGGTGCAGGATAAGGGTCGAGGCCCGCTCGAGACCCGTAGAAAACCAATGGCTGAGGCGTCGCTCAGGACCATAAAATCGAACCGACGTTCGGGATAAGGGGTCGAGACCTGCTGAAGACCCCGTTCGGGATAAGGGGTCGAGACCTGCTCAAGACCCAGAAAACCAGTGGTCGAGGCGCCGCTCAAGACCATAAAACCGAACCGACGTTCGGGATAAGGGGTCGAGACCTGCTCAAGACCCAGAAAACCAGTGGTCGAGGCGCCGCTCAAGACCATAAAACCGAACCGACGTTCGGGATAAGGGGTCGAGACCTGCTCAAGACCCAGAAAACCAGTGGCCGAGGCGCCGCTCAGGACCATAAAACCGAACCGACGTTCGGGATAAGGGGTCGAGACCTGCTCAAGACCCAGAAAACCAGTGGTCGAGGCGCCGCTCAAGACCATAAAACCGAACCGACGTTCGGGATAAGGGGTCGAGACCTGCTTAAGACCTGAAAACCGATGGCCGAGGCACCGCCAGACCATAAACCGAACCGCGTTGGATAAGGGTCGACCGCCAAGACCCGGCCGAGGCGCGCCAGACCATAAAATCGAACCGGCGTTCGATAAGGGGTCGAGACCGCCAAGACCAGAAAATCTGGTCGAGGCGCCGCCAAGACCATAAACCAACCGACGCGTGGATAAGGGTCGAGACCGCCAAGACCCGAGCGATGGCCGAGGCGTCGCTTAAGACCATAAAACTGAACCGACGTTCGTGATAAGGGGTCGAGACCTGCTCAAGACCCAGAAAACCAGTGGTCGAGGCGTCGCTCAAGACCATAAAACCGAACCGACCTTCGGGATAAGGGGTCGAGACCTACTCAAGACCCAGAAAACCAGTGGCCGAGGCGCCGCTCAGGACCATAAAACCGAACCGACGTTCGGGATAAGGGGTCGAGACCTGCTCAAGACCCAGAAAACCAGTGGTCGAGGCGCCGCTCAAGACCACGTGACAGAACAACCAGGGTCGTTGGTCCGCTACGAAAACCATTTGCGCTAGTGCGGTTGCAGGAATCAAGGGGTCGACGACGTGCCGGGCAAGTCTCTTGCCTGGGTGGTGGACACGTCACGTTCCCATTAATATGGCATCGCCGTTTGGACTTCCCGATGCGACGCCGTTGGGCGATATGCGCGGCGTCATGCTGTCACCCACTTCGGAAGGCGAAAGGGTGAGGCCTTTTTCCTTTAAATAGCGCGCGCTGCGACACTCCTGCCCTTTTCACCAGCGGAGTTTCTATCCCTCGAGTTTTCCTGCCGTTGTCTTCTTCCGAGTTTTCTTTCTTGGCTCTGCGGTGTCCTGCCATCCCCCAGTTGATCCCTTCCACTATAGGTCAGTGTACGATGGCTCTTCCTTCCACCTCTTCCTCCTCTACTTCTTCCTCTTCCTCTCCTTCCATCACCACTCGTATTGTAGCCTTCCCACCATCTCCTCCTTCCAACCGTTCCTCGGACGGGGAAGCGGCGCGTGCGCTAGAGGCCATAATGTGGCCGCACGACCAAGACTCTACTCTGGACGATTCGTCCGTAGGGATCATCCGGAGGCGCTTCAGTATTCCGGAGGAATACGTTCTTGCAGCCCCCGAAGCGGGGCAGCGGGCCTTCGATCCGGTTCCCAAGGGCTTCGCCCTGACTCTCGACGCCCTGGAGGCCGGCCTGCGTCTCCCCTTACATCCCGTCATTGTGTCGTGCATCTCTCTGTGGCGGATCTCGCCTTCCCAAATAACCCCCAACTCTTGGCGATATTTGGTTGCTTTCCTGGGGGAATGCCACTACGCCAATATCACCCCGACCCGCAGCCTTTTCCTCTCTTGTTTCTGCCTGTTTAAGGTTCCGGGGGGATATTTCCTCGCCGCCCGGGCGGGGTTCCGGGTTAGCGGCGCCCCCACCAACAACAAGGGGTGGAAGAGGCGCTTCTTCTTCGTCCGGTGGGAGAAGGATTGGGGTTTTGGGGTTCGGTGGTCCTCGAGGACTATCGATAACACGGCCCCGAAGCTCAACGCCGAGGAGCGTGCACACCTCGAGAAGCTGAGGGTAATTCTTCCCTCTTCGCAAGCCATCCATAATATGTCAGAGCAATGGCTTGCGGAAGCAGAGCTTAGCCCGCGTTCTCGGGGTAGGTTTATCACTGCTTCCCGTTTTCGAGATCACTGCGGCTTTCTCGTTTCTAACTGGTCTTCACTTCTCGCAGAAATGGTGAACCTGCGATCCTTCCATGGTGCGAGCACTCCCGCAGACTCGTCCCCGCGTGCCCCGGCTGCACCGAAGCGAGCGGGGGGTGACTCCCCGCAGACGGCTGAGGGGGGACGCCCCAAGAAGAGGTCCAAGGCGAAGACCGTCGTGGACCTTGATGCACCGGCGGCTCTCCCCGACCTTCCAGAGGCATCTGCCGCGACCGAGGGTGCTGGCCCCAGCCATGGGGCGACCGGAAAGGGCGCGCGTCCCCCGGCCGTGAAGGACCTGTGCCGGATTCCATCGGGCAAGGATCAGCCTTTCCATTCCCGGGTCATGGGTGAGATTCCTCCCGGGGCGGGGAGCGACCCCTTGGTGGCCCGGTGGAACGAATTGTCTCGAGGGGACAAGGTGTGGTCAGGGGGAGACCTTTTTGCCACTTACCTCCGGGGGGCGCTTCATCCCGACGTGGCTCGGGACGTGTACACGCTCCTCTCGGAGGCCCTCATTGCCAAATCGGCCAAGTCGGTGCTGTGGGTAAGTATCGTCTCGCGTTTTCCTTTTTAGGAAAACACCGTTTATCATTATTTACTGTTCCGCCTTCTTGTGCAGAATCTCCACTACACCACGGCTCTGGTCAACCGGGTCCACGATGCCGGTCGGCTCATAGGCGGGCTTAGCGAGTGCAATATCGCCCTGCGTCGCCAGCTGGAGGAGGCCCGAGCGGGGTCTGGACCCGAGGCGGTCGCTGTCGTCGAGCAGCGAGCAGCTAACATGGGCGTCGAAGTATCGCGCCTGACCGTCGAGCTCGAGGCCTCGTCGGCTACGTAGGAAAGCCTGCAGAAGTTTCTCCGGAAGGAGAGGCTGGAGAACCGCCTCCGCACAAAGGAGGCCTCCGAGCTGGCGACAAAGCTGGCCTCTCGCGAAGCCGAGGTGAAGGCCGCCCAGGAGGCCCTCGCGGCGGAGAAAGGTAGCCAACCGGAGAGGGACCGGGAGGCTATCGAGCAGTACAAGAAGTCGAAGGGCTTCCTTCTTAGCCTGGACCGGACTGTCATGCCAAGCGCCCAAAGAGGGTAGGCAGGGTGAATTCTCAAGGATGTCACGGTGATCACCCCGGAGGGGGTATCACGCCATGCACCCCAGGAGGGGGTGTGCCCCAAGAGCGGGTAGGCAAGGTGCATTTAGTCCCACATTGGTAAGGAAAGGGGAGATCTTGAGCCTTATAAGCGTTGGCGCTGCACACCCGGCAAGCCGGTTTTGTTGGGAGAGGGTAATGGCCACGTGACAAGTGGTATCAGAGCAACCCCTGGCCTTCACCAATCACCCCAGAGGGGGTGTCCACGCCGAGCGCCCCAGAGGGGGTAGGCAGGGTGGCCAGTCCGTGACAGGGACGTCACGAGATTGGGTGGGGGAGAATGTCACGCCAAGCGCCCAAAGAGGGTAGGCAGGGTGAATTCTCAAGGATGTCACGGTGATCACCCCGGAGGGGGTATCACGCCGTGCACCCCAGGAGGGGGTGTGCCCCAAGAGCGGATAGGCAAGGTGCATTTAGTCCCACATTGGTAAGGAAAGGGGAGATCTTGAGCCTTATAAACGTTGGCGCTGCACACCCGGCAAGCCGATTTTGTTGGGAGAGGATAATGGCCACGTGATAGGACGGGCCGAGTATCCTACGAATATGGATACAAGGTCGCCCTAGCCCGGTTCCGGGCATGCCCTCCGGGCTCCGCGATCAAGGAGGACCCCTTCACCTCCCGACCCAAGGACCAGGAGGCGAGTATGCCCGACGAGGTTCCCTTTGACGACAGTCTGCCGGGGGCCAAACCTTGAGGGATTCCTCGTTATTTTCTTTTTGGAGGGCTTTCCCTCACTCCTTTTGTATCTCTTCTTTGTTCCCCTTCTAAGGGCTCGTTTTGTACTTCAATATTTTTGGCAATATAGTTCCAATTTTGACAAGTTAGTCTCCATACTCTGAGTCCGATGCTAGCACTTCTTTCTCGTCTTTGCAACTTTTATAACAACTTCAAGCGAAATACTTTTTGAGGTTCTGGATATTCCATGTCCTCGGTAATTGCTGTCCCGACATAGTCGCAAGTCGGTACGTGCCCGGTCGGACTACTTTGGTGACTCGGTAGGGGCCTTCCCATTTAGGTGCAAGCTTGCCCCTTAGGCGGGCGGGGTCACTTATCTCCGCCTTGCGCAGCACCAAGTCTCCCAACCCGAGAGGTCGAGGGTGTACCCTCTTATCATAGTTTCGGGCAACACTTCGATTATATGCTAACATCTTTAAGTGCGCGCCGGCCCTGCGCTCTTCGAGGAAATCTAGGCCAGCCCGAACTCCTTGGGTCGAGATTGATTCGTCATAATTTTCTACTCGGAAGGTCGGAACGATCAACTCGGCCAGGAGAACCGCCTCCACACCGAACGCCAAGCTGTATGGGGACTCGCCCGAGGCCGTCTTCGGGGTTGTCCGCAAAGACCATAGAACATTCGGTAGTTCGTCGACCCAGGCTGACCGGGCTTCCAGAGTCCTTTTCCTAAGCCCATCAAGGATAGATCGGTTAGTCACCTCGGCGAGCCCGTTGGTCTGAGGGTGGGCCACGGAGCTAAACCTCAACTGGATCTGGTAAGTTGCGCATAATTCCCTAAACCGAGCGCTGGAAAACTGGGTACCGTTATCGGTGATGATAACATTGGGAAGGCCGAATCGGGTCATAATGTTTTTCCATACAAACTGTTCGACCCGTGCGGCTGTAATAGCCGCCAGCGGCTCGGCTTCCACCCACTTGGTGAAATAATCTATCCCCACAATGATGTACCTCCGCTGACCGGACGCCGGGGGAAATGGCCCTAACAGGTCCATCCCCATTGCGCGAAGGGCCAAGCACAATCCATGGGGGCGAGAGGGACCGCGGGAAGCTGCGGGGCCCGGGCTTGGCGCTGGCATGTGTCGCACCGCCGGGCGAAAGCCCTAGCGTCTCGGTGCAACGTGGGCCAGTAGTAGCCTTGGCGCAGTACCTTGAAGGCCAAAGTCCGGCCACCCATATGCTCCCCGCAGGTCCCGCCGTGGACTTCGGCGAGAATTATATTCGCCTCGTCGGGATCCAAGCATCGTAAGAGGGGGCGAGAAAATGACCTTCTGTAAAGTCGATCGCCAATCTCGCAGTACCATGCCTGGGTTCGGCAGAGCTGGCGCGCCTTGGCGTCATCCTCAGGCAGGATGCCCTCGCGCTTGTATCTCTGCATCTCCTGTATCCATGTGAGCGGAGGGGTCGGGACTCCGGGGTCCCCTACCCCCGCGGCGACCACCGACCGGTGTGTGAGCTCTTCGACCTCGGGATGTTCCTCGTGTTCAGCTCCCGAGGCTAACTTTGCAAGTTGGTCCGCCTGCTCGTTCTGGGACCTGGGCACTCTAGATAAAGTGAAGTGCGAAAAGTTAGAGGTTTGGGCTTTTACCTCTGTTAGGTATTTCGACATGGTTGGGTCCCGGGCCCGATATTCTCCGCCTACTTGCTCGGCAACCAGTTGGGAGTCCGTGATGAGATGGACTGCTCTCAGCTGCATCTCGGCTGCTAAGCGAAGGCCCGCCAGAAGGGCTTCGTATTCAGCCTCGTTGTTTGTGGCCTCGAAGCCGAAACGGAGAGAGCGCTCGAAAGAGTGTCCCTCGGGGTCTTCCAGGATAAGTCCTGCTCCGGCACCCTTCGAGCCAGATGACCCATTTACGTGCAGGACCCAGTCCTAGCATACTCGTTCCGCATCTTCTGCTTCCGGCTGGGTTAGTTCCGAGATGAAGTCGGCCAGGGCCTGGGCTTTGATAGCCGTTCTCGGTTTATAGAGGAGATCGAACTCGGACAGCTCCACCGACCATTTTAAGAGGCGTCCTGCTACGTCGAATTTAGAGAGAACTTGACATAGTGGTTGGTCGGTCATTACCTCTATTGTATGGGCCTGGAAATAAGGGCGTAGCTTCAGAGCCGCCAGGATAAGCACCAACGCCAGCCTTTCGATGGGGTACGGCCCGCCCCGCAAAACATGGCCGTGTAATAGACCGGATGTTCTCCGAGGCTTTTACAAAGATCGAGCTCACCGCGTGCTGAGACGCCGCCAGGTAGAGGCAAAGTTTTTTTGGCATGGATACCGAGGCAAGGCATGGGAGTGCGGATAGGTGTCGCTTCAGACGAGTGAAGGCTTCCTCGCACTCCGCCGACCATTGGAAATTCTTCGGATCCTTCAGGACCCGGAAGAAGGGGAGACATTTATCTCCCGATTGGGACAGGAACCGGGCCAAAGCTGCTATCCTCCCGTTAAGGCATTGAAGCTCCTTCATTGTCTTGGGAGACCTCATGTTGAGGAGTGCTTGGATCTTCTCCGGGTTGGCATCAATTCCCCGCTCATGTATGATGAATCCCAGGAACTTTCCGGATGTGACGCCGAAGACGCACTTAGCTGGGTTAAGGCGCATCCCATATCCCCTCAACGTAGCGAAGGTCTCCCTCAGGTCGTCAAGGTGTGCGGCTCCTGTTCGACTTTTCACGATCATGTCGTCGACATAGACCTCCATGTTCCGCCCGATCTGGTGGGCGAACATCTTATTCACCGTCCTTTAGTAAGTGGCCCCGGCGTTCTTTAACCCGAATGGCATAACCTTGTAAAAATAGGCCCCTTGGGGTGTGTGGAAGGCTGTGTGCTGCTGATCCTCTGGCGCCATCCGAATCTGGTTGTAACCGGAGAAGGCATCCATAAAGGAGAAGCGGGCGTGTCCCGCTGTTGAGTCGACCAGTTGGTCGATCCTAGGCAAGGGGAAGCAATCCTTCGGGCAAGCACGATTCAGATCGGTGTAGTCGACACACATCCTCCAGCTTCCATTAGGCTTCTTCACGAGAACTACATTGGACAGCCATTGGGGGTACCTGACTTCCTCAATGAAGCCGGATGCCAAGAGCTTATCCACCTCCATTTGCATAGCCTGTTGGCGCTCTGGGGCCTGAGCGCGGAGTCTTTGTCTCACTGGGCGAGTAGTCGGGGAAATGCTCAGGCGGTGTTGAGAAACTTCCGGGTCGATTCCCGAGAGGTCGGCCGCCGTCCAAGCAAAGACGTCCGAGCTTTCTTGGAGGAGGCTAATAAGTTGGGCCTGTTCTTGTCCATCTAGGTCCGGCCCGATTCCGACCGTCCGGTCGGGACGGTCATCCCGCAGTGGAACGTTGATCACTGGCTTCGTCGGCTCGGGGTGCAAGGTTGGGTGTGGCGACCCGCGCGGGTCTTCAAGGGGCTGCTCTGGCCTATTTCTCTTGCCCAGGGATATCGTCGTCAGGTAACACCGTCGGGATTCCTAGGGATCTCCCCGGATTTCCCCGACTCCAGCGCTGGTCGGGAACTTCAACGTCCGGTGGTATGTAGAGACAACCGCCCTTAACTTGTTGAGAGTGGGGCGGCCCAGGATGGCGTTGTACGCGGTGGGGAGATCGACCACCAGGAAAGTTGCCAGCACCGTTTTCATCCTCGGAGAATCCTAGAGAGTTAAGAGTAGGGTGACCGCCCTCGCGGCGATACCGAATCGCCGGTGAACCCGGTGAGAGCCGTGTGTAGAGGTTTCAGGGCCTCCTTTGGTAACCCCAGCTTCAAGAAGGCGTCGAAGTAAAGGATGTCGGCCGAGCTGCCAGTGTCGATCATGATCCTTCTAACTTGCGCGTTGGCTATTCAGGCTGACACCACCAGCGCGTCATCATGCTCCGGACCCCCCAAGTCCTCCGAGGGGAAAGTGACTCCTGGCTCGGAGGGAGTATGGTGTTCCCCTGTTGCGGCCGCACGGGCGTAAGCCTTCCGCCCCGAGGCGCTATGCCCTCCCGAGGCGGGCCCGCCAATAATCACGTTGATGTGTTGCTCGACCGGGCCCTCGGGATGCAGGGAGGGTTCCCGCGGACGTTGGAGGTATTGGTCTAAATGCCCCCTCCGGATCAGCTCCTCGATTTGCCGCTTCAGCACGTGGCATTGCTCTGTGTCGTGCCTATTCTGTCGATGGAAGTGGCAGTATCGGGTTTGATCGGCTAGCTCTCGCCGGCCCCTCATCGGGCGGGGAGGCTTGAGCATTCCCCTTTCCTTTCTCTGGAGAAATATTTGCGTCCGCGATGCGTTCAAGGAGGGAGGTGGCAGACCGGGCGCGTATTGGTCGGGATGCCCCGCCTGGCGTCCCTGGTGCGGGGACTGTCGCCTGGTCGTTGTTCCCGCTCGGGCTGGCGTCGAATGCCCCCTCGGGCGCTCTTCCTTTCTTCCCGACATCCCGGTTTTGGCCGCCACATAGTGGTTGGCCCGCTGAAACATTTCCGCGATGGATACGGGGGGTCGCTCCACCAAGGACCAACAGAACCTTGAGGGCCGAAGCCCAATCATGAACGCCTGCATCAACAATGAAGGATGAGCGTCAGATAACCCTCGTACCTCCGTGGTAAACCGCCGCACGAAGTGGGAGAGGGGTTCATCCTCCTTCTGCTTCAAACCCAGGAGCGCGGCCAAGGCTTGACGCGAACGCCAGAAATGTAGCTCAAGTCCTTGGCGAGTCGCTTCGAAAGACGTTATGGTCCTGCTCTTTAAAGTGCTGTACCAGGCACGTGCGGGCCCTTTCAACGTGGTGGGGAACGCTCGGCACATCAGGGCGTCCGAGGTTCCATATAGGGCCATCTGAGCCCGGAAAGCAGTGATATGATCTGCAGGATCACTAGCACCATCATAGAGATCGATGGAGGGAAGGCGGAAATTCGGAGGCACCAGGTATTCCCGTATGTCGTTGGCGAATGGTGACTCCCAGTGGGGCTCCTCCTTCTGCTCCTCCTTTGACTTCCGGACGTCCCTTTGCACCTCGTCCAGGCGTTGGGACATAGAGCGGAGCTGGGCTTAGAGCAAATCCGTCGAATCCGAGGATATGGCCTTGGGCTCCGGCGGGATTCCCCGGCTTCGGAGAACTCGGGCTCCGTCTAAGGCCAGATGGGACGCAGGGGAAGACGGTGCCGTGGGGGGTGCCTCATGAGCCCAAGGGGAGGGTTCAGTACTCTGGTGGCTCGGCCCTCCCGTTCCCTGAGGCAGATGAGGAACGATGGCCTGGACGGCGCTTGCTAGAGCTCGGACCTGTTGGGACAGGTCCTGAAAGGCCTCCGCCGTGACAGGGGGAGGGGGCGGAGAGACCTCTCCGGGCGGACGGAGCCCAGGATCATTGAATAGACTCCAGTAGCGCTCTGAGGTCGCGGCAAGATCGTCCCTCCAGGGTCTGGAGGTAAAGGGGGCTTCCGCTGGGGGGCCCCCTAGGTGCGATCTCTCATCCATGTGGCGTTCGGCGTAGCAGGTAACCTTTTGACGGCCCTCCTTCTAGCGCCAATCTGTTAGTGGAAACAACTTTTCGCCGTGACCTTGGGGTGTGCGGGGAAGAGTCCGGGAACCCGGGGTCATCTCGGCAAGGTTTTGGGGGCTCGTCGAGGTCACCTGCTCCAGCTGGATCCCGAGGGGCTGCTTGCGCCGACGTCGCCGGGACTGGAACTTGCACAAAGGCGGGTCGGAGGGTGCTCCGCCCGACCCCTCCGACGCTTAAGTCAGCGACACTCGAGTGGGCCGGTCTCCGAAAGCGATGGAAGAGTTCAGTCTGCACCTTTGTTTTTTTTCCTCCCCCTTCCTTACCTTACCCCTTGCCCTAAATATGTTCGGGCGGATAGAACGCTTCCCTTTGCGTCTGGGAATGGTGCACGGACCTGACTTCGCAGGCTGGTGCCGCGGTCAACTCAGCATGGGCGCGGGGCGAGGCAGCAGGGACGCGACGTCGGGTCGGTCAGTCGCGGGAGTGATGGAGCGCAGGAGGGGCGAGGACGTCATCCGGACGTAATGCACAGGATCGGATGTCACGTCGCAAATAATACCTGTTACGAATACTCATAACACCAAGTAAAAAGAAGGAAAAAGTGACAGATCCTCTCAACTTTTGATATGGTGGTAGGAGATGTGCCACTCAAAACAATTAAACATTTTGTTGTGCCACTCAAAACAAGCATATGTACTGCAAAAAAAAAAAATTTGTAATTCCGATGATCTCATGATGACAGACTACTAATCTCACCGCAAAGAGAATAATATACATTCCATGAGTGAAAAAAAAATATATATTGGATATGCTGCGGGCCTTCTAATCTCACTGGAACTTGTGGAGAAGAATGCCACCATATCTAAGATTGTTTATCTTATTATTAGTTAATAAAGTTTGTCTACAAGCAGCAGGGAAAGCAAATCAAGAATCATCTTCCTACTACATGTTAACATAAACATAGACACTTTTTTTTTTTTTTATAGGATTAAAGTGAGAAGAAGCAAAAGCTCCAAGGATGGTAGCCACAAAAAGTGTACCTAATAATCCTCCTTTAAGACTCAAGGTTACATAAATAGATAAATTTTGATTATATATATGTATATATAAACTTATTCAAAGACCTAAGTTAATTTCTTACATTGCACAGGAGAGGAGCAGCTCCATGTCCATGTTTAGGCACGAACTGATCGGATCTTTGACCAGGCATCTGGAACATGAAATTGATCAAAACCAGACGAAACGGAGGATGAACTCCAATCATCAAGGAGGATGTGTATCAAGAAAATCTCAAGAAACCTTAAGTTGCTTCCTCGGAAATCGATCAAAGAGGGACGTGGCTGGCAAAAAGAGGGTCTCTTTTGCACCTCGAAGTGGCGTACAGACGTGCAGGAACCAAACCGCAACCCTGAAAACATGGAGAAGAGGGAATTTGCCGTAGAGCGAAACGTAGGGCGTAATCCACCAAAAGGAAGGTTCTAATCCTAACCAAGAAAGAGAACTGAACGAATCTCCAATCAAGAAAGACATGCATCAGGAGAGTCTTGAGAAATCCCGAGAACCGAAAAATCTAAATATATCGAATGTGAAACAAGAAAGGGGAAGTGAAACCTAGACATCGCAGTGATTGAGCACCGCACGAGTCTTCAATCAAGAAAAACATGTCGTCTCTCTCTCTCTGTATATTTGAATCTTTAATCAATATTCGTTTGGAGAGGAGAAGTGTGGACTCCTCTCTCCGCCTGTAAGTGTTTATATATTAAGAAACCCAACGAATGACCGGCGAGAAAGAAACCAAACTAGAGGCGTGAGAGCTCGTGGTAGCCATTCGACCGCGACACCCTCCGAGTTCGACGACGAAGGCAGGTGCGCGCGCACGGTGCTTGAAGGGGGGGGCGGATGCCGCTCAAAGCCATGAGCCGCTCGGGTGACGGTGTCGAAGAAGGAGAGGGAAAGGAAAGCCGAGTACTCTCTCATTGGTGACGACGCGGGTCCCACGGTCGACGGGTGGACCCCCTACAGCGGTTGGTTTGGCAGTTGATGGTAGAAATCCAGAATAAACAATCCTTACAATTTTTTTTTTTGTCAATTCTCAAAAAAAAAACTCCCTAAAAAATTTTCGGTAGAGTATTCATATTTGAGAGGTTTTAACAAAGTATTTTTCCTTAGACCCTCATCAAATTTATAATCGACTTCTCTCTCCTCTGTCCTACCACAAATATCGTGAAAATGGTTGCCACTGTCATGTCTTCTCCTTTCTCGTGCGAAGACGAGACAAGTAGAAGTCAATCTAATAGGACAGATGTGGTGTAGGTGTAATGTAGGGCAGAGACGATGATATAGGATCGATAAAAGGGTAAAATAATCTTTTCATATTAGCGCTTTACGAGAATGTTTCAAAATACAAGCGTTCTACAAGCAAATTAGTTAGAAGTTTTTTTTTCAAAAATTCGTCATTCTTTTTCCATCGCAACAAAGAAATATATAATCTTTTTTTAATATTTATAAGTCTTTTTATTTTAGATTTTTATCTTTCAAATTTTAGTTTTATTTTTTTATAAAACAAAAAATACTAGAGAATTTTATTAACGAAGGGATACAACTATGTTGACGTTAACATAAACCAAAAAAATCTAAGTCTAGAATAAATGAATTCCTCTAAAGATCAAAATGTTTATTGATCCTAGCATGATTAGTTAGCTAATTAACAACATGATTTTTCTCACAAAAAATATATATATTATTTTACAATCAACTATAAAAGACATCAGATGGAAAATATTCTTAACAATATTCATAATTCTCTAAGGGTAAGACTTGACTCATCTTTGAAGTTCAATCGACTTGATCATGTAGTGTCAATAAACATTAGTTTTGAAAAATAAAATAGTAAGAAAATAATTTAAAATTTTAAAATAATATTATTTCGAGCATGATACAAATACCATTTTTAAAAATTTATTAATTAAAAAATGCATATCAATTCTACCACAAAATTGAAACTCAAGTAAATGATACAAGTACAAATGAATAATGAGTATTGTATAAATGATTTTAGTTAAATATTAGATGAAATAAAAATGAATATAGTGACATGTTTGATGTCATAATAAAGATTTTATTTGGGTTATGAAAAATCAAAAATTTAACTGTTAAAAAAGGACCCAAGTTGTCATTCTTCCATTTGATTTAATCTTTATTGCTTTGAACACATTTCTCCCCCCAAATCTCTTCTTCCATCTAGCAGACAGTAGCTTTCTTCTTCCTCTTGTTTCCTCCTGTGGGACTACACCTGTCATGAGATCCTCCTTGAAAGGAAACCAAACCTCTGCACCATCAACATGTAGCTACATTTATGAAACATCCTGCCAAGCCCCATAAATGGTGCCTCCTCAATTCAATGGCACCTTCACCATGCCATTCTCACAGTGGAGCCATACAAGTAACCATCATGACCTTGCAAGTTACTTGTATAGTGGCATGCCCTCCAAGCTAGAGAGAGAGAGAGAGAGAGAGAGTCCCCTTCTGGTGACCTCTGAAGGGGATGCAGGTCCAAATCACTACTCTCATTTGATTCTGGCACAAAGCATTTAGTGTATAGCATGCATTTTCTTTTGTTTCTTCCTCAAGATCGCTGCTCACCGTTCTCTTTCCCATGGCTTTTTAGCTTCTTCTCAGTAAGCTCTTCAGCACCACCATGATTGCTGTAAGGCGCTGCAAGGTGAGGAGTTGGGCTGTGCCAACAGCCTTTAAAGTCGGAGGTAAACAACAACAATGATAACAACACAAAAAGACCACTGCTTGTCGATTCCTACAGATCTGACCAGCTCCTAATCCTCTTCCCCCAACCATGAAATGATGTGGAGTGGTTACAAGAAGACGCCATGGTTGGCTCAGGAGTTCCAATCTGAGCAAAGCATTTGAAGAACATCATAGGATGAAGTCTTTTATGACTCTTTTTCTACATGAAGTCTTGGTACATATATAGGATGAAGCATCATCTCATTTCGTTTGATCTGCAGGCTGAGATCAGAGTTCAAAGTTCTTCCGCGACATGCTTCGTGGCTGCTACATTCACGGGCAGAAGCTGTGTCACCTTCACCTCTACCTCTCTTTCTTTGGGTGTTGGAACCCTTGTCTTGCTCCCACACCTAGGAAGTCGAAGAAGGGCAACTCAGTGTTCTCCCTTCCGTGACCTGTTTTACCGTGAGGCAAGGTCATGTGGTAAGCTGGTGGCTCAGCTGCTGCCGGGGCCCTTGGAGCTGAACAGGTGCGGCCAGACTGACCAAACATCAGCATAGGATTGACATGAGGGAGAAAGCCAGCACCAGAATTACCATACTTATCACAGAATCCATTGTTTGCCGACACCAGCCTTTCGTAAGATCCTACAATGAAACGAGTATCCATTGACCAACACCGTGAGATGGGAAAAGGGGGAGGCATGGTTGATGTTGACAGCTGAAAAATCATGTAGAGCAGAGCTGCAAAACAAGGGTTTCTTTCGGAGGAATTTGGAGAAAGGATCGTACCATGGAGCATGCCACAGGAAGGACCAGTGCTGCTGGTGAAGGAACCGAGGGAAAGGTCTGCGCAAGCGGAGGCAGACTCATCTCTGGTGCTGGTGATGGTCGACTCACCACTGCATGCAACGTTGGGGAGGGAGTGCCGAGATGGGGGAGAGTGGGCGGAGGAAAGGAATGGCTTCCGCCGCCTCCTGTAAGCACAACTGCACTGCTCCCTCTGCTTCCTGGCCATGGTCACATGCCAATGGTTCTTGACCGCATTGTCGGTCCTGCCAGGGAAGTTCCTGGCGATCAGCGCCCATTTGTTGCCGTAAAGCCTGTGGGCAGCCAACAGCCTCTCCTCTTCTTCCTCACTGAATGCCTTCTTGTTGATCCTCGGATCCAGCTGGTTGAACCACCTCAGCCGGCAGCTCTTCCCTGCCCAGAACCAGTTCCGGTAACAGCATCAAACAAGGCATAGAGGATTCAGTGAGCATTCGATAGATTCTTTCTTTCTTGTTCCCCAGTACCACCTACCTGTTCTTCCTGCTAGCTTCTCAGCGATCAGGTTCCAGTGTTGAGGGCCATGTCGGGAGACGAGCTCCTTGAGCATGGCGTCCTCCGCCGGCCTCCAGTGGCCCCTAGCACAGAGCTTGTGCTTCTGTTCGCCATCTTCTTCCACCTTGCCGTGGTTCTTATGCTCCCCTGTCGAGCCATGAACAAATGGAGGTGCTACCGGAGTGAAGAACCCCATGTCACCTGTGAGCTTGGGTTATTTTCTCTCTTTGCTTCCAAGAACCGAGGCTCAAGGGATGCAGAAGAAAGACAAGAACGGTGGTGGTGGAATAGCTTTAGAGAAGGACCACCACAGAGCCAACGTCCTCGGGTGGAAGAAAACCACACGACTCTCTCTCTCTCTCTCTCTCTCTCTCAGTTGCAGAGGATCCAGGAGTTGGAGGCACCTTCCTCCCACACTCTACTCCTTTATATGTGCTGAGAGCTGCATCATCCGCTGCTGTTGCTAAGGTTTTGGTTTGACCTCTCTACCTTCTCTGGAGGACCTTCCTTGACTTCCGTTTTTAGGCCTCCCTTGCACCACCCTCCACGCTCGTCGTCTCATCATCTCTCTGCATCCAAAAAAGAAGGCATTATAAGGACGAATAAACGCAATATATTCGTTCTAACTCAAAAATTAAGAATATATTAACATCTTTAGTTTGAGTTGCATATGCATTCTAAACACGACAGCAGCGGGTTGCGTTCACTCCACTGCTTGCGCGTATACGTCCTACGTGTCCTCCTCTTCTTCCCCTTTCTCTATCATACGTAGACACGTGAACGTACACACTCCGTACGCGCATGCTGAATGATGGAAAGCACGACAATCAAAGCGAGGCCGCAGCCGATCCGCACAAATAACACGCGCTATGGAATACTGTTAGCCTCCTTTTTTTTTTTTACCCTAATAATAGTAATAATAATGTTATATTGTTATTAAGCGGCTGCCGAGTAAGTGTTAGTGTGTTGAGATTCGTGTTAGGCTCCCAAACTCTTTACCTTGTCGTACGTAGATCAGCTGTATGCACACATCTTAAAACCAAAAAATATATAAATTATATATACATATGATTTTTACCCGTAAAGAAAAGAAAAAGAATTTGACTTAAGTCACAACTTAGCTCACAACAGTCTTGGTGCGCATCAAGAGTTAAGTAAGATAGTACAGAAGAAAGAGGGAAAGGAGGCATGAAGAGTTGAAGATGAAGAGCCAACTTGGATCATCTTCTCTACTTTACCCCACACCTTCTCGCAAGTACCGAAGCTGCATATTGCTCGCCATGATCTGCAGTGGTCAGCTTGAAAAGCTCTCAAGCAAGTGTCGAAAACCCATGTCCAGCTTTGCAACACTTCAAACTTTGTGGGGGCTGAATCCAATTTGCTCGACTTTGTTGAATCCCATGGCACAGCTTGGATCTTTCCTGTCCTCTCTCTCTCTCTCTCTCTCTCTCTCTCTCTCTCTCTCTCTCTCTCTCAAAGCACAATGATGAGGCACGCGTGCATTCATGGCAGTCATTGTTGCACCACAGCAACCTGCACTCATGTCTCAGGTCAGGCCATCACAACTCCTCAGTTTCAACAGAAGATCTCTCGATAAGATCCAAAAAGGAAAAGAAAGACCATGCAAACAGCTTCATCTGGATTATTAGCTTCAGCAAACGTACCGGGTTTCCTACCAGTCTTCACTTTGCCTTCTTTGTTGCTTCAGAGGTCACACACCACGTCTCGTTATCAGAATCACCTCTCCACAGTCAAATAGTATCTGCTAAATTGGAGGGTTTTACATCCTTGCAATGTTTGACAATAGTTATTATTTATATATTTATATCGGGATCCACTGCATATACCTCCTTGTAGCCTCCCACCTTTGAAACATGGCAAATTCCAAGCCACAACAAGCCAAGGTTTATAAAAGCACTCATGCCATGCGTGCCCACTTCCAAACAAGTCTTCTTCCTCTACCCACTACAACCTCCGTTGGATCTTCCCATTTATTTATCTTTCCATAAACGACATAACATGACAAGATATCATTGACGCATGGGACCCAGTATACGGCGACTAAGTCGTCGTGCTAACTAAGTGGCTTGGCCGGATTTCGTACTCGTGATAGGGATTTCAGGATTCCATATCCCGGGGGAGGCAGAGTTCAGGATTTTCTCGTCACAAAAGATGGTACAACTCATCGTCGGAGTCGAACCGATGGAGGCCATCGGAGGAAATGGTGTTCCGTGTTTCGACCGAGACAGGTGAGCGACACACCTTGGATTATTGCATGCTTTTGTTCTTTTCCTTCACACAGCGTGTTGGTGGGCGGATGGCGATGGGAGTGATGATGATGACTCCACCGTGCCCTAGGCATCTTGTGTAGGGTTAGGTTCGATGGATCTTTGTCCGGTTTCATCCGTGATTGATGCAGATGACCTGTTTGAAGAATTGTCTCGTACTGGAAAACAGTGATGAAGAAGAAGAAGAAGGCCAAGTGACATACCTCATGCATGCATGTAACTTCTTGCGAGGCTTCCATCAGAAGGAATAGAATTCTATGGTGGAAGTCCAAAGGGCTGTTAGTAGCACAGGATTGTGGATGAGAAGATAGATTATACTTTTTGACAGCAAGGTGTGATCTATGTTGGATTGGAGAATCCATAGAGAAAATCTTTGAGTCTCCATGGCACCAATCCCTAATTCCCAAAATTAGTAATCTTGTCATGATTAGAGAAATCAAAATACCAAAGCAAATTTCAAATGATACTATTTTTATGAATTATTAAAAACTTTTCACAGCATGCAACCACTTGTTTCTCAGCAGCTTACACTGTTTCATATTGCTCTGAGCAAAATCTAACTACAACCAGCTGTGATGAAATTTACAAGTGTCAGCTATACCACAGGAGGAGGAAAAACCATGCCAACAAGTGTTAGAAATTTCATTTTCCTACACAGAAAAAAAAATAACAATTTCATGTCATAAGAGTTGACAAGCAAGCAAGCAAGCTGTTCACTAACTTATGAGAAATCAGCAAAAAAAAATATTAGAATTTATATGTGACATAAGATCTCCTCAGTCAAGTAATTAAAACTTGAACGGTTTCGGTTGTAATAAACTTTCATTTTTTTGGCACAGCATTGAAAACATCATATTTACAACTCCTAACAAATGAATGAATCACTATGTCAGGGCCTTGGGGCATTACCAAACTCCAAAATTTGAATAGACATGAAAAAGTATGAAACATTGATAAAACCAATCCAATGAGATAAAGCACAGATTTCGATCAGCCATCAATCCAAACAGAAGTTCGACTTGCCTGTACAAGTTCATTAAATTAGGACAATAGAGGCAATGCCACTGAGCACAGGTAAAAAAACTTCCTAAAGACTGATAATTAAAGAAAACACACTTTAAACAACTACAGAAAACCTTATTAGAATACTGTCGACCAAAATATATAGGAGCATTTTTGCATGACCTCGGCCGATGACAATAGTCTTTGAGTAACTGAAAGAAGAGATGCAAGACTGTATTGGACAACAAAGTTATCGATGTTGCAGTGAAACTCTATGATATTGCCTTTATTCGAATAAATTTCAAGGAAGCATCCAACAATGCAGCCAAGAACCATATAAAAGCAAAAGTTCTTTTTCTGTAATAGGACAAGGATGCCATTTGAAGATTCAGATTTTTCAGTTCCGATACTATGTTTATGTTCACCTTTTTCAACTTGATCCTCATATCATGGTAAACTTATTCTGTCATGATGCAGGAGATGACGAACTCTCGGGAGTAAAACTTACAAACAAGAACGTGTTCCTCTTACGTCTACAACATGAATTCTTGAACAATTTTAGACAAGCTTGGCCCTTTCCCCTGCTAGCTTTGTAACAATTTCAGATCCTGGTTTTAAGGCCACCAGCCAAGTGAGCTCCCAAATCACATGGCCGGCATCATACAGAGTAATTTCCACATGACTTCAGAGAGAGCTCTTTATGTGCTCTCCTGAAAGCAACGAGAACGAGATACTGCAGCAGGATTTTCGTGCAATAGCTGTGTGCCATCCAATTTTTTAGCCTTGTGTTCAGACTTGGACTGGAAGATACTACCCATTTCAGGCTTGATACCAAGGGTAGCCCATATGGAACTCTTGGAAGCCTCTTCTGGATCATCCATCCTAAGGGTTTTAGGGACCCATAAGGGATTCTTCATATTATTCTCTCCCTGTAAACTAGAATCTCTGGAATGCTTACCCAAAGTTGGAGAGCCATTTCCTGAACATCCGCTATTGGTCGCAGAGGGTGATGGTGATATGCAACCATTAGATCCAGCACATGGTACATTCCATGTTCCATTTGGCAAAATGGAATAGCCCAGAAATGGAGCCTGCATGAAAGAGAAAGGTAGTGTTGATGCACAAAAAGGAGAAGCTGCCATCAATGCTCTGGGACTCCATGAAACCGAACTTGAATTGCCATTCTCCACTGTGCAAGAATATTCAGATGAGCATCTACCAGCTTCCATGGAAACGACGCTGTTCCATGCTGGACTCCATGGGTAAGCCCATGGAACCCCAGGATAATACTGCAACTGAGGCAGAGGTGCCAGTCCATTGCAGTAAACTCGCATGCCACTTGATCGCACATGAACTGCATTTTCAGCAGACACATTTTCGACAAAATTGGAGGCTATTGCAGAAGATGAACAGGAGGGTTCCTCTCTTTTATATCCACATATCACCGTGCCAGAAGAAGCATTGTTTCCTTGCTCCCTGATATTAAACGCACAGGTCACAGACTCGTAAAGAGGAACTTCTTGATCAGATTTAAGGGCGGTCCCTTTTCTTGTCAAAGGTTGTGAAGGGGTAGAAGACGCACATGGAAGAGGCCGATGATGAGTAGATTTAAGGGTATCTGACTGAAAACTCTGAAATCCATCTGACAAAATCGCTATGTTACGATATTGTGAATTGGAATGCTTACTTTTACGCCGGCCAGCACCCACAGGAACATTCCTCATTGTTCCCCCAGCAGTCCAATATCTCTGGCAATTCTTACAAAAGTGTCTAGGTTGATGAAAGTTGTAGTTGTTGTAATAGCAGAATTTGGTTTCCATACTCTTACAGCGAGGACATGGTAGAATTTTGTCTGGCTTCTTGAGGACCTTCTCTGGTACAGAGCTATCAGCCTCACTCTTAGCATGTTCAGTTTTAGCATTTGCTGCTTCTTTTTCAGCTACAACGGATGTTTTATGGTCATCTTCATTGCCACTGGTCAAACCAGATAAACTAATTGGGTCACCTTCATTCTCTTCTTCAGTTGATATAGAAGAATCATCGACGACTTCCATATTTGTTACTCCCTTTGATGTATTCTGAAATATAATATCGAAACAAGATAATTAAACACTTGTCATGCATTACAGGTTAGAAGCATAATCGAGTTAATGCATCAATGTTGAAAGTTTAAACTACAATGAAAAGGAAACACTCCTAAATGACAAATCTTACCCCTTATACAGTGCAATTTATCGTCTGACAGATTTGGAATGTATCCACTTTTTTTCTCGAATTACGTTTTTAGTTCCAATCAAGAATGGAATAAGTAAAGAACTGCTTGGAATGAAAAGGAGATCCTGGATGCACTCATCAGATGAAGTGAGTGAACTGATATTAGTAGAAAAACCTAAGAAGACTTTCTTAGGAATAGTTGAAGAGAATGGATGGTTCTTATTTAAAAAAAGTGATCTGTCACTCAACAAAGCTAAATGGTGGGAAAAGATCCATGCAGTCAACCTCAAATAGTTGGGACCTTTACAGACAATCTATTTGCTACATGGCTTCTTGCTACAGTTAAATTCTCTTACATTGCAAATTTAGACTTCTTCTTTACATGAGTATAATTCTATGAATGTTTTCCCTTTTGCTAGATAATATGAATTTAAGAATCATATGCATTCCTCTTATTCCCCTTTCACATGTACATGACTGATCATTTTGGTTATTCTACTTTGTATGGACCCCTCTGCAGAGTATGACATGGATCTGCGCAGTACAATTTATATGGAATTGTTTCATTACTTTTTCTTTCTTGATTTCACAAAACTGATTGCTGATCCGCCTGTATTAACAGAGCTCCAAGAAACCCCACCAAAAAGGAATAAATCATCAAGAATAACCAAAGACTCGATTTTTTCCACCTGCTGGAGATTTCGGGAAAAAGAAGACCAAAGTATTCAGCAGAACAAAACAACCTCATCATTTTCACTTTCCTCATAACACCAACTATTATAATCACTCAGTGAGCAAAAGAAATTAAGATGAACGAAACAGAAAGCTCAAACCACATCAAGTTGCTATGCCGTGTAAATTTGAAGTCACACCATCCATGAAATTTCCGAGTAAGAGAAGTCCAGAGTGAGATGCGAGGTCGTCAATCTTCTCATGTAACATCGGTAAGCTTGCTCAACAAAATGAATCCAAACTACTTGTAGCAATAAAAGGAGAAAAATCACCCATACGGCAAAACAAGCGAAAAAAGATACGATCTTTCGCCGACCCCGACGAGATTCATAGAGGAAACACTAGGAAAAACAAAGAGCACGGATCGAGAAAAAGAATAGAGGTGGGCTTCTCTTCTCACCTGCTGCGTCTCCGCCTCCGCTTCCTCGACATCGGGCTCCTCATCAGCCGCCGCTACCTTGGGGATGGTGGTCCCGAATAACTTGATGGCAGGGTCCCCGGCCTCGGACATGTCCTCTGCGCCGTCCGATCGATTTCCGAGAGGGAATCGAATCGCATCTCCGCCTCCTCCTCGCTCTTCTGCCCGAGAGAACTAGCAATTTATTGTCTGTTGGGGGGTTGCGGTGGGGGGTTTAGGATGGAAGGAGGAGGAGGGGGGCGACCGGGAGTAGCCGGTGGCCGCGTGCCAGATAAGCGTCCGAGTCAACGACGCGGGGCATTCCGAGCCGCTGGTTCTCGTGGTCGAGGATTAAAGAGGTTGACGTCAGCCAGGGAAATGGAAAAGGCTACCAGAAGTCGACCAGGAACAAAGATACAACTTTTCAGGGTCGGGCCTTTTTATCCTCATAAAATACCAAGAAGACCCTCGTCATCAGAGAGAATTACGACAGCATTTTTTGTCCCTCTCTCTTTCAAATTTATATTATATAAAATTGGTAATTCGAAAATCTAGTGGATTCTGAAATCGCGTCAAAAAATAAAAAGCAGTGTAATCTTTTTTATGTCTTAAAATATAAAGTTATTTATCATGTATTCTTTGCTTCGTCACTTTTTTACATTGTTTTTTTTAATCAAAATTAAAGATACTTCGATAGTAAAAAGTGAGAGTGAGTACAGAAAAGAAAAATTAGGAAGGGCTTTTAATATATAGTCATGACCCTATAATTACTTATAATTAGAAAAATAATGTTTGAGTATAAGTATAGAGATAAAAGAAGATGAGTTAGAAGAAAGAAAAAAAAAAGAAAAAAAGAAGAAGGATATCTTTTTCATGTGTTGTTTCTTCGATCCATCCACAAACCACATTTTAGAATGGATGGAATTGAACTGCGGCAAACTACGACTGATAGATCTCGACCACAATCTGAGACAAAAGTCATGCAGTTCATTCAACTTTTCTCTTTCTTGAGAAAGATAGCTTTGACAAGGATCTCTCTTCCCATCGCCTTCTTCTTTATCCCTTTTCCTTTGGTGGTTCTGAAACTAAGCGATTGCTTTAAAATCTTACGTATCTCAAAGTTTTAGGAAAGAGAGAATTTTTCATGATTCATGTGAGAAGGGACACAAAGGGGTTTGAACTTGAGTTGAGCAAAGAATTCAATCATTTGTGTGTTGTTGTTCTTTCATTGCTGACTCACATCACTTTGATAAAGAAAAGTGTGATAGAGAAGCAAAAGAAAGTGATGCATTAAAGTTGAGCCCCACACAACTTTCAAATTGTAATTCTTCTCTAATTAATCTTTATTATTATTATTATTTTTGCATCATTTTAGGTTTCATTTGTTTGATTAGATTTATGTAGATGGCTTCGGAGGGTAGGATAAGTTTCAGCAGCTCCACATGATTACAGACAAAGTGCAAGAGGATGACCCAACCTTGTTCCTCGGACAAGATCTTCCTTGAAATCTAGGCAACTTGAATAGAATCTATGTTGCAGTCCACGAAAGAATCCACAACTTCATGTCCATGGCAGAGAGAGCTCAACCAAAGCTTGCTCTCCTCATCCTTGTCGAAAGCATTTGCAACATGTAGGAGAAGGAAGAACGTATACAACAAAAGGAGCTAAACTTGTGTTGAAAGCGAAGTAGATCTTCCTCGATCTTGAGCATTTTTATGGAGCCTTCTTCTAGCTTCAGCATGGATGTCTCAGCTTTTTCTTCTCATCTCTATCTTGTAACATTTCGTGGAGCTGTGGCTTTCAGTTGGGCAGGCAAATGGGGGAACTCGAAAGTGAAGGTGACAGCAAGCATGCAAGCATTGTGCTTTGATGGAAGAAAAGAGCTGGAAAAGCAAAAGGAAAGATATGATACTTGGAATCTTTGATCATAGAAAAGGAAACAAGAAAAGAGCACTTTACATGTTGCAAAGTGCTACAATCTCATATTTATTCCTCAAGCATTTGTATATTTGTATGTATTTGTATAAGAGGCGAAAATATTGTTCCACATTACTATCGATAGTCAAATTATTCGCACTAATTGAAATCATTTTATCTTTTAAGCTACTCATATTTGTCTTCCATCGGGATTATAATTAACTGGTAAGAGTTTAAAAAAAAATCCAAGTAATTTACATCATTTAATTAGAAGCTAATAAAGTGTTTAATTAGGTCAAAAAAAAAAAAAAAGGGATCAAAAGAGGCACTACAAATAATCTTCTCACATCATACTTCAAAATAAGTCATTCAAGTTAATCTCTTTATGATGATGGCCAATTCCTTTCAACAACGTGTCACACAGAATAATGCTGCATCAACCTCTACTAGTACATGAAGATTCTTCACTTCAAAAAAAAAAAAAAAAAATATATATATATATATATATACATGAAAAATCTGTGTAGGGATACTATTATTTTCATGTGTCTTCCACGTTCTCGTCAAAAGAATTCTATTGTGTTAGTGTACCTTTATGTCGTGGTCGCTCAGTCAGCCCGATTAGGTCCGAGTTTGGATGCGCTTGAGTCGTCTCGATTGGTATTCAGACATGAAGGCGATGTCGGGTCGGGGGAAGCAATTCATCTGTCTGCTCGGGAGATGATGCCTCCTTCCGTTGATCGACCCGCCGTGCGTCTTTCGGTTCCTACACACAGGTCGGGTCGGGTTTCCCGACTCGACCCCTCCGAAGCTTAAGTTAGCATTACGAGAGGGAGATGAGTGTTTTTTTTAGAGAGAGAGCCCCTCCCCCCCCCCCCAGTCGGTCGTATATGATTCGATCGTATATGATTCGTTAATGATTGTCGATTCCTTGGGCGGTTGGCTTGTACCAGCGTCGATCGAGCTGTACGACCCTACATCGAGCGATGTTGGTCCGAACTTTTCGAAGCGACTCTGGGGTATTCGGCGCTGATTTGTACGGTGCCGAACGATACGAGGGAGGCGGCTATCCACTGTCATGCGGACGGTGTCAAAATATGTCATATCATATTCTTTACATGTATGAATGGTCTTAATCTTACAATTGTGCCTCTCTTTAACTTTTATGTAGTATCAGCTTTCTATCTTTTGTATATATAATGCAAGTGGCATGTACATTAACCCATATGTGATACATGCAGTAAGTTCCAATCACATTGCTGCTGATTGCTCATAACTTGGCCCTGTTTAATTACTACTATACTCTAACATGACTCCAATTATATTCATATATTCCATGCAGCTTGCAGTGTCAACTATCATGCAATCGCTATATATTACACTCGTTTCATCAGCTTGGTTTTCTGTAGGAAGTACACTGCATTTATGGATCGGAAGCAGCCTCTGAATCATCTCTTCACACTGCTGCTCCTTTCATGCCTTCTCTCCCTGGAAGCAGCTCCGCTGTCAAGTACAGTTCGTCAAGGTTTCTTATCTGTCACCTATGGAGCCACCCGAGCGCTGATCTCTTCTCTGCTTTGTGTTGCAGGAATCCTTGCATCAAGGAACCAAGACGGAGCAGTAACGAAGGCTGCAGTGCAGGTTCTCTCGGGAGAGTCTTACATCTTTTTCTTCTTTGCAAAGCAGCGATCTTCGAGTGAGATTGATTCATTGAGCTCTCTTTACCTTGTGCAGGTGATTGACAAAGAGATGACAGTCGCGGAAGCAGTTCCTGCGAGCGGGGAGATGGACATTGAACTCCATGACTACCCGGGTTCTGGAGCAAACAGCCGCCATGATCCTAAGAACCCTAGAAAACCTTGAATCACTCTCCCAGTGTGGAAGATGGATTGGCGCATGTATTATGTATGATTAGCACTGGATTAATGGCATCAAAAAGTATCACAGTGCTCTCTCTCTCTCTCTCTCTCTCTCTCTCTCTTCTTTGAATTGCACTACCGAGCATGCCATGGACGAAGAAGAAAGCTAGGTAGGGAGAGACAACACACACTAGCTGTAGGCAAACATAGTGTAGTATAAGAAAGATGGATGCATTAATATTTAGGCAATACAGTAGCCAAGCAGAAAGCATGGAGATCAACTCCACAAGTAGTGGCATAGCACCACGATAACACAGCCAAAGCACAGAAGAAACGAGGGAGACAGAGGCCTCAAAGCACAGCTTATTCTTGGAAACACGCCCACTAGCTGGTAAATGCTGTGCAGAGCAGCAAACCGAGACCAAGGGATTGCGATCGATGCCGCCGTCGCATTGTTCCTGCAGCAGCAGGAGATGGATGGTTAGAAGCTGAGATCAGTGTCATGGAAGAAGGTGAAGTCGATGCAAAAGCTCAAAATAGAATCGGTGTTGGCTCGAGGAAGACACTGCTGCTGCTACTTACAATGAGGAGCGATCTTCCACCTCTGGTTGTCCCCTTTGAGCCACTCCCACAGCACCACCGTGGTTCCATCTCGCACTCCTCCGTGGTCCTTGTCTCCGTGGAAGGCATCAAAGTTCAAGCGGATGTTGTTCACCATCCTGATGCACCTGAAGCCCTCACCGGTGTCATTGCTCTCGGACCACAGAACAGACTCGTCGAGGTACTCTGGGTTGTAAGGAACCAGTCGGATCTGAGACACACAAATAGCAGGAACGAAGTGAGGAATTAGCAATTCCAGCGGTGTTTAAGCTGCCGAACTCACTGGATTCTTAGCTCCGATGGCGTGCTTGATAGCTTCGCCGGTCACTTTGTTGACGAGAGCAAAGCTCGGGAAGCCTTCTTCGTCCTTCACCTCGGTGCCGTACCTCATGTCCTTGTACCAACGCTGCAATCCAAAGGAACAAATGAAGTGAGACAACAGCCCAAAATCCAAGAGAAGACTTGGCATGGGTCAATCGTGCCTGGTGGTCATCGTGGGGATCAGTGGGTGCAAGCACCACTCTTCCATCACGGACAGTGAGAGAGTAGTCCGGCCCTGCCTTGGTAAAGATCCGAACAGTACGCTGTGGCGGCCTGCCGCCGACGTAGTTGGTGGGGGGAGGAGGGTCGGAGGCTGCACGGTATACCAAAACAATACTGAACAAAGAGCAGCTAAATATGCTCGATCTACTTCATTATTAGCACAGAAATCAAAGCCATGGAAATTGATCGGTTAAGCTGATCGCTGCATCTACTTCTATAGAGAAATCGAGATCGATCAAGGACAAAATTCTTAGCAGATGTTGCAGCCAGAGCTCAAAGTTTTCTCCTTTTTGAGGTAGAACTTACATTGGGGCTCGATCTTCCACCTCTGGTTGTCCCCTTTGAGCCACTCCCACAGCACCACCGTGGTTCCATCTCGCACTCCTCCGTGGTCCTTGTCTCCATGGAAAGCATCAAAGTTCAAGCGGATGTTGTTCACCATCCTGATGCACCTGTAGCCTTTACCGGTGTCATTGCTCTCAGACCACAGCACAGATTCGTCCAGGTAATCCGGGTTGTAAGGAACCAGCCGGACCTGCAACGATTACAAATCGGGTGAAGGAAACATGAGAGCATCAAAAACGAGCGCAAGCTACACATACTTGATTTTGAGCTCCAAGGGAGTGCTTGATGGCTTCACCGGTGACACTGTTGACGAGAGCAAAGCTGGGGAAGCCCTCTTCGTCCTTCACCCTGGTGCTGTGCCTCAGATCCTTGTACCAGTGCTGCGATCCACGAAGGAGGCAGTCATCGATGAGAGGGGAAAGCCCAAAACAGAGGAAGGAGACGGCGAGGAGCGATCCTTCTGCTTACCTGGTAGGGATCATTGGGATCATTAGGCGCGAGGATCACGTCGCCATCGCGGATGGAGAGGGCGTAGTTGGGGTCGGCCTTGGTGTAGACCCTCACCGTGCGCGGCGACGACCTGCCGCCGGCGCTCGAGCCGTGCTCCTCCCCGTGGTGGTGGTGGCGGAAGAAGTGCGCCATGGTGGCTGTCGCTGTCCACCGGGGGGGTGGGGGGCGTTTTATAGATAATTCCAGGTAACTTATCATAAACACCCCTATTGGTATCCATATTTCTAATTAACCCCTCTGATGAAAGAAAACAATGTGCGCACTTTTAAATTATTATTGTAAAAAATGTGATATTATATATATTTATATATTAGAAAAAATTATGGCGGGGAAAGCTGAAAGCTGTAGGTGACAGCGCCACGCGTTGGATCGACAGAGGACGAGGCGAGGAGAAGCGTGGTCACATGTCGACAGCAACGCCGCGTGAGTCAAAGTAGTGGATTCGGGTGGTTGATTTGCGATGTCGGTGGGTACAGCGGACATCCAATTCGTCACTGTTTTGCTTAGAGGTGAAGGAAGAACGAGCGGTTGGTTGGTTGGTTGGCTGGTTAGGTGCGACCGATCATATTGTCCGACAGAAATAAAATTAATATGAAAAATAAAGATAATAGAGCAGCAATCTTTTTAGTCAATTTAAATTTATGTACAAAAGAATTTTTACTCGATCTATCCCGATGTATCATATCTTTGAAGCATATATATTTTTTGTTCTTACTCCTTTATTAAAATATTAGCATGCATTGAATATTTAGATAGCAGCCAAATTCTTTAATTTTACAGGATGTTTTCATGTAAATTTTTTTTGTCATATTTGTTGTCCAAAAAATCTATGAAATCTAAAAATACCTCCATTAATGTTGTTGATTTTGTTTTATTTAAAAATCAGTTTGGGAAAGATACATAAAAAGAGAGAGGAGTAATAAAAGAAGAGCAAGTACAAAACAAGGGAAAGATGATTAGGTTGGGTTTTGGTGAGGAGGATAAGATAGTGTGAATTGTCATTGTCATGTGATGTATCCTATGGAGTCTCGTCACACTCTCTCCTTTTAAATAAATAAATAAATATATATATATGTTTCCTTTCCTTACAAAATAAGCATTATGCATTAAATTTTTAATTTTTAATATTTAAGTATGGGGGAATGTCTTAAAAAAAATATTTTTTAGGCTTTTCTTTAGATGTTATAATTTTTTAAAAAATTATCTTTTTATTTTTAAAATATCAAAAATATCCCTAATTTCATGATAAACTTGGTAAAGAGGTAGCATGGTGGAATAAAAATGAAAGCATATTATTTTTGCCCCCAAAAAATTATTTAAGATGCATTCAACTTGCATTATCTTTTGGCTTTTTTCTAAGATGTTAACTAATTTATATTGTAAATTTTTTTATTATAATTATTTTCTGATCAAATAAAAAAACAGTTCCTAAGGCACATCGACGTTGGAAATGCTTTCAGCATTTAGGAATCGGAAACAGGACAGGGAATGACGCCGAGCAGAACAGGATGATGAGCGGCCTCTGCTTCTGGCGGGACGATGCAGAGCAGCAGGCGATTGCTGCTTCGAAGAAAGCTTCCCGTTCTCCCTCGCTGGCGCGTTGGGCGATAAAGGGCGGCGTCGTGCCGTATGGTCGGCTCCTGCTTTTGATGCAGAGGGGCTTTTGACGTTTCCGAGTGGGAGCATCTCGTGGTGTCGTCCTTCCTATGCCTTGTGTCTGCGGCAGCAGCGTTCCCCGATAAGGCTGCGGTCGCGGAGGCCCGTCGCTGGACATCTGCTCCGCTTTTGGGGATGCTTTTGTGCACGCGACTTCCCTGCTCTCGTTTATTCTTTTCGTGGATTTGACTTCTTGCGTCGGCCATGCATTCGACTCTCTCTCTCTCTCTCTCTCTCTCTATATATATATATATATATATATATTCATATTCTAAAAAACTTTTAAATTTTTTTATATAATATCCCTAGCCACATAAAAATATTTTTTTATCTCTATTTTCGTTGTGTCCACCGTCACCTCTCTCTTACGTTGTCCTCTTCTCCTTCCGTGTATAATCATTACCCTTGCAACATTGTGGAAACTAAGGGTGTTTTGGGTGTAGGTATAGGCACTCATGTCAACTTTAGTAGTTCGTTGATAAGATTAATATAATATTTTTATATTTATTGATATGTTTTATAAAATTCGTAATCACATGTAAAATGATTTAAAAAATCAAAGTAAATAAAGTTTTATTTTATTTACTTTGATTTTTTATATTTTTAATTTTATATATTATTAGTTAATGGATAAAATGAGAGAATATTAGATTATATAACCATATTTAATTGATTTAGATATAATAAAATTCTAATTTAATTTTGATTAGGGTTATTGACTAATAAAAAAAAGTTCACTTCATTAGAATTACTTATGAGATGATATTGTTAAGAAAACTATCTTAATTACTTATCCTATATATATATATATATACTTACTATACTCTGGTGAGTCTATTTTCTGTATTGCCACTGGTTCATACGAGCGAACTACGATACATTCTCAAATCAAAAATAGATATTCTGTTACAGGATCAAAAGATATATAAATGTAATCTTAAATATATAAAGATTTGATTTTAATTTTTAACATTAATTTTATTTCACACAACAGTTAGTTAGCATCAGAAAAATGATGTGCTTACCATCATTGATACATACATTGTTGTCACAATTGCAGTTCCGATTGCCACTGTAGATGAAAATTTGTAACAGAAAAGACGATGAAAACTTTAGTCGACCTGTGTTGCAGTGCCACCCCTACCGAAACCAATAATACATATCAAGAATCCGAAGACCAGAAATGAAAGAATGGCGAATCAACCCGGGGGGGGGGCAGACTAGTTTGTGCCAAAACCCCACTGAATGGCGAATCGATCGCAGCCTTGGCTTCTGTTGATCCTCTTCCACAGCTGCAGTTGTAAAACATCCGGACTTTGGGTTTTCCCACAGACACTGGTGTTAGCAAAATTTAAAATCTAGTCAGCTGTACGAGGAGCTGCTGACATAGCCTGATAGTCCGAATCAAAGAATCCCATGATTGGGGAAGAAACTATCAGCTACTACAACGACAGCTTTAGATATCGGATTCTCTAGATTCGATGCTTGAAATCCTTGAAGGGCCAGTGCATTCCTGAGGATTGGCATAAAAGTAATCCTCCTCTTTTGGCCTCCCAGGAATCACTTTCCTTGGTGTTGGTTGACCCATTCGGTTCTTGTGCACTTCCTTAACTGCAGTTGAGAACTGATCCCATGATAGTTTCCCATCCTGGAGAAGATCCAAAAGCTCCACAATTTCTCTCCTATCCAACACAATTGTCCTGTGAAATCCTGCATACCTACACAGGAAGAAGAGAAACCAATAAGCACATATTTGAGTTGGATTTACACCGAAGAATGGGATCTTTGGCAACGAATGTAATACACATGATGTTAGTTTGTACATCTCGCTCCACAGGAGATGCATTAGGTAAAAAACATCTGCCAGACCTAGCAAGCGCACCAGCTTCAACAAAATAACAAGGTTTAATTAACCAGAAGCCATCTGATGAGTAATCTCAAGTGAACCCCCCAAATATATAACATCACAGAAATATTTTCTGATCATGATGAGGCATACTTGATATTTATATTACTGAAATGCAAGAATATTAAGAAAAATATCTAGACCAAGAACTCAGATCAAAACAGTTGAATCTAGAGAAGGAACCAACCTGCGATGTCCTTCTACAACTTTGGCCATATTCCCATCATAAGTGGGGACAAAAACATCACTAGCAACAGATACCAGATAGTCCAACGCAGCCATCTGAGTTGAATGATTCTGAAAAGGCCTCAATTCCTCGGCACTGAGAAGCATCTCCTTCCTTACCTGAAGAGTTATATTGTCGATAAGAAAGTTATATTGATATTACATTCAACTGTCTGAGAATAGAAGGCCTACAATTTTGGGATACGAAGCCCTCAAAGCAGCCATCCTTCTTTCACCACCATAGATTTCACCAGAGGCAATGTATATTAGGGCATCCCTTGTGAAGCCCAGAGCTCGTAGCACCAATGCTGTTTCTTCAGGCGTAAGGGGACACAAACCTTCCAATCTTTTCTTTTCAGATACTATTTCCTTCTCTTTCCACCAGGGAAATGCATATCTTGAAGGCCAAAGGTCCCAACAGATACCTTTAGTAATTCAAAAAAGCATACAGATGATAAAGAAACATAAAGGAAACAACTAAGCAAACCTCATCCTCGTGAGTTCTTCAGTTTCTCTGTCAGAGCATCCATGTGTACAACCAGAAAAGGACAGCATATCCATTTCATATCGCAGGTGAAGAACAACAAAAAAACCACTTCTCCGGAGAATTGAAATAAGCTTATCACCTAGGGCCTCAATTTCTGGTGTAAATCTTAATCCCTCATAATTAATGCGGCAACGAAGCTTTTGGAGTCGTAAAGGAAGTCCATTATTTGCGAGACGAGCATCGGTTCTATTAAAATGAATCACCTTGTGCTTCCTTACAAGTGGTAAAATCTGCAATCAAAACATTTGTTCAAAGATTGCATGCTTGGAATATTATGATAACCATAAAGCAAAATACTTTCTTTCTTAGCTAACCTGCTTCAAGTAGTACTTCTCGCTAGACCAGCTGACTGGAGGCATCGTGAATGGTTCAGTGCGGATTTTACTGCTGAACTTTTTTGGGAGTGCTTTTATGATCTTAACTTCATCTCTCAAAGAATTAATAAAGTGATTTACATTGAATATATCACCAAAATCACTGCAAAAAATGCATGTGTATTTCAAAAATATAACTTCAGAACAGAAGAAGTAAGCTGCGAGCTAGCAAAGAAGTCCATACCTAGGATCAGCCCAGAAAGATGTCTTGTCAAGTTCAGGGATTACTAGTGTTAGATTCAAATGACGTGCTATAGTAACCATATCACAGATCTGCAGGAACCAATAACAGTTATAACATAAGAGCAACTTCAGCAATATGATCTATGATGGCATTAATGAAAGACTAAATCAGCAGAAGAAATATAAAAAGATAACAATTTACACACCGCAGCTCGCATTTGATTTAGGCCCCCATTGCATGATACTTTAAGATAACCATTGCTTTTGTAAATTCCTGAACAAGAGTAAAATATGTTGTCAACATGTCAAAGTAGAATGTGACAAGAAAGAAAAGGAAAAAATAATTCTAGACAACAATATTTCAATAAAGAAAAGGACTTGATGCAGTAGTTGTATGTATCTGATGCAACAGACAAAAAAGATTCAATCACCAAAATTTAATTTGATCATGTCAAACTCATTTCTTTCTCATACCACCACATTTGCTAGGATCTATGCATATGGTGCCACAATAAGTTCAATCTTGAATTATAGAAATGCCACTTTTGCTGTAGGCCTCTGCATCTTCATCTAAGAATCACTAATTTTTCTCCAACATTCAACATTGTGATGTAAGTTAAAATGTCTAAACCTACCATTTAATCTGCACAGCCAAAATCAACATTTATTTCTTTCTAAGAAGACCTGCAACTGATCCAGCAATAAATTACTCTTCATGGGGATTAATCACTAAACTTCCATAATCAAAGGCTACTTATAAAATAACCAATGAGATTGTGAATCTAGAAAAAAGATGTAATAGAATATATTAAGAAAAAAAAATCAATGTAAATAACAGCATCATTGTCTGAAAGAATAATTTGTATGCTATAGAAGTTCTTGGCACTTGAAAAGCATGTAGCAATGCTTTCTTGGCAAATTTTCAGAAATAACAGAACAAAGCTTGGACCATAAACAATTGTCATAACCCAAATGAGTACCAGCATAAAGAACTGAGAGAAACCAATCAATAAACTCTTACTAGCCATCGGTCGCATAGATAACTTAGTTTCTGTAATTGGAACTCCCAGATGGCCTCAAAACACCTTTGAGAGTTTTGAAAGTCAAAATTGATAGAAAGGTCTACTTCTTTAGTATTACGGTAAATAAACTAAATGCAGTGTTAGATATGGTAATTTGTTTACTAAGATGTCAGATCAGGATACGGGCCTCATCAAGGTTTCAAATTCCAGTAGGACCGATATGTACATACTACTGATCCGACCAATGACAGACACCCTCCATAAAGCTTGTTAATGAACAGTATTAATTTATTGTTATGATTATTTTCAGCAATGCTATATAGCCAGGTATATCTGTACCTTACTGGTCTGACAAAATGCTGAAACCAATGCCAGATGAAGATTTTACAACTTGCTCGTATCGGTGAATAAATCAAATTATACAACATTCTAGTAGTAAACTAAAGGTTAAAGAAATGTCAGGATACTAATTTATTCTATTTAAATGTTATACAAAAAAAAAAAACATTCATTAAAATAGCATTGGATGTCCAAGTTGCTTGATCTACACATTGAAGATTTGATTTTCTTGTACAATAGATTTTCCACATGCATAATACAATAAAGTATTAGAACAACTTTCCTAAAGTCCATCAGATCATTGGTTCTCCTTTGCTTTTGGATATGCTTCTCTATAACTTTTGAAACAGGAAAAGAAAAAAAAAAAGAGCTTGCATAACAGCCTTCTGAGACTCTTCAAGTTTCATCAAGTCCACTAAAATCTTTATCTCACTGCAAATTTCTTATAGTAGGAAGCTCCATCCTTATGTCCACTTGCAGCAGGCATATGTGCGTACCTTATGCTCCAGAAGGACTTGCAAGAGAGAAATTTCAGGTGCTTGAATCTACTGGCATATTTCTAACCTAATCTCATCAACCATAAGTTAAGCAATAGCATCGTATCCGTGCTTGATACTAATCCAATCATACAAATGCATTGACGACAACACAAAATATTAGAAAGAAGGATTTCATCTCACATATTTTTCATCTCACATACAGGAAAGAACGGGCACTCTTCTGATGACAAGCTTCCAAGATCATAAGAACAATACCTAAGACGGTGAATAAAAACGTAATTCGTGTTCCCAGTTAACATACAGGTCATCCATGTTCAACTGAACCAAGAGATCAAACAGGCCAGCGCACTTTCCAGTCGAGAAAGGGGATCGAGAAAGCAGGCACCAAACGGATCAAACCACAACAAGGATGCAAATTTGGAGCAAGAGAGAGGAGCAGGGAACGGGACTCACTCCGCGGAAGGAGGGCGGGCGGGGAGGAGCGGGACCCGGACAGCCCGTGCTCCTCGCCACCGATGACGGAGAGGTCAACGGTGGCGTTGGCGCCGGCGCTTCGGCGGTCGAGGCAGGCGGCGGGCCACGACCTGGGGAGCCGCGGCTGCCACACCGACGCCAGCTGCACGACGGCCGTCCAGATGAGGAAGCTGGACCCCACCCGCAGCATCCACGTCCGCACCGCCGCCCTCCGCCACCCTCCTCCGCCGGAAGCCCTGCCCGCCGCCATCCACCGAACCCTCCCGAAGAACCACCAATCCCCCGCCCAAATCCGCGACTGCATTCCGTTGGCAACACCGAATCAAAACCACAAACAAAGCGACCGAGAGCAAACTATCAACTCGACACCGATCCACGCAATTAAATCGAATTAACATAAATTAAGACGAACATTAGAGAAGGGAGACTGGTTTTACCCTTCGAGAGAGAGGAACCGAAGAGGGGAGCTAAGTCGAAGGCGAAAGAGATCGCGAATGCGATGGATTGCCCGCCCGTGATGGACTGCTTCTACTGAACACGGAGTTGGTAGAGAGTGGGAATCGGGGAGCGATGCCTCTTCTTCCCCTTCTTCCCCTTTCGCGTTTACTTGTTTGCGCGTCTTGTGACCGTTTCTTTGTATTTTGATGCAGGTTTTATTTTGACTTGCTTCGCTTCTTCCCCATCGTTTCATAATGCAAGTGTTAACTTTGCTTTGCCCTTTTCCTGCTTTAGCTATCTGCCCAATGCCTAATCCATAGAACCTTGCAAGTAAGTCAATGAGCTTAATACCAATCCACTATGATCTTCCAGAAAGCCTATACCATAACTTGAATCAAAAGAATACCATAATTTACATTATATGTCAATTTCATTTTTTTATTTTCATTTTCGGTTTTGGCCTATCAAGCCGAAATGCTTAATCTCCCATCATGGTCCAAATAATGAGCTAACTAACATATCGATTTGGTTTTTATCTAACAATCATTAGTCAAAAATACTTAAGTTAAAATTCATAATAATACACTCATCGGATCATATAAATCAATCTTAATTTCGCCTACATGTAGGACTATTGAACTAACTAAGGATGTCACATTATAAATCATCATTAATTTGAGAATTAATTTTTTTAGATATATCTTTAAATTTATAAGCTCTTCCCTTCCGAGCACTTAAGGATTCACAACCAGACAAACGCAACACATCATCCTCTGTTCTTCCTCTTTATGTTATCATTCCTGCCACCGTGAACGCTGACGATGATTAGTGATTATGGCGACAATTAGATTAGATCGTTCGTTTCTAATTCTATATTGGCATGTAATTATGATCAAAATGAAACTTTAATGTGTTGCACTGATACCAAATGTTTCATTTGGATCATCACAAGCACCTCACATCACCTGTAGAAGTGCCCGAAGACTACTGCATCAGAATACAATGAAACGGTTACAATACGAGTTTGTTGTATGCCGAAACTTAAATCAAAGAAGAAAACAGTGGCAGTAGAATACGAAAGGGGAAGGGGAAGAGGCATTCATGATCTCCTCTCTCTCTCTCTCTCTCTCTCTCTCTTTTTCGCCTTCTACTTAGCTCCCGTCTTCGATTCCTCTCTCTCTCAAAAGGTATGCCATTCTCCTTCTTGGTTCGTCTTTAATTTGTGTTAATTCGATTTAATTGCATGGATCAGTGTCAAGTTTCTCTTTTGTTCTCATTCTTTTTGTTTGTGATGATGTGCTTGGAAATAGGGATGATGTGCTTGGAAATAGGGATGAAGTTTTCTTGTTGTCAATACTAGCGTAAAGGCCAAGCTCTCGACGGGATGATATCGCTCCTCGCTCTACTTAGTACATGATTGATTGACATAATAAATGAGTTTTGAGTCATCCTACCCGATACTAAGTTGACTGCTTACTAGGTGATAGCAAGATAGAGACTAAAGACTTCACCCAAGATGGAAGAGAAGAGTTGTGGTAACGAGGTGAGACAATTATTTTACTTTTGACTATTATGTTGTCCACATGCATAGCATTTAAGGCATTAGGAAGAGGACAATCGATACGAGGAGCTTATAAAAAATAAGATATCATCTCGAAAAAAATCGAAACACGGGCTTCTTCCGGAAAAGCCCAACATCGAGGTTTGTTTGGTGACATCGCTCAATATAATTTATATGTTTTACGATCAGTTGAAGTCTTGGTCGGAGAGCGGCTGATGCCGATGGAAACGGGTACGCAGTTGATGGTTGGATGCAGACGTTTGATTCCATCTCGCAGCGCGCGGAGGGGTTTCGAGGAGCAGATCACCGGGGCCGATATCATGTGGGATTACGATCCTGGAGCCGGTTGATTCCAGGAAATGTGAGTGGGAGTTCAATCCGAGCCTTTCTCGAAGGACCTTCTTGAAGGGATTCGATTTGGTCCACATCGGAACTCCCGTCTTGAATAGATGTCACTTGTAGCTCGTGTGATTTGTGTTGTCTCCTATTTTTTTCCCCCTTTGTTTTCAGATGGATCCGAACGAGATGAGGTGTGGCATGAGATACAGAGATTCCGCGAGGTTAAATAACAGGGACATTCGTCATGACGAGGTGACCATTACGGCCTTATCTAAATTCCTTGTGCTGTAATTTTTTGCAAATGGGATCGCAAATGTAATGCTCCTCGCTGGGATTCGTTTCTTCGAAAGCCCCAAGTGTGCCGGACTGATGTTGTTACGGGCATCTACTGCATGGTCATATTAGCCAATCCAAAGAACTTGGTATTGGAAATCAAGTCATTGAGAGGTCTCTGAGTAACCAGCATATATGAAGTCAGATTTGAGAAGTAATGCAGCCTATGCTGGTAAGATCATGCATTTCCTATTCTCTATAGGTTCTTCATTCATAGATTGTGGGCATAGCTGTGCAAATACATTCCAGTTTGCTGTGAGACCACCTAATGTATCGAATCATTCATAAAAGTTGAACAAGTGGATGAAAACATTTTCGCTGGAAGATGTCGAACATACAAAAATTACTCCTATGAGGGACTGACTATATTATATTGAGCTCACATGTTTTTAACTCATGCTACAAGGACCTGGGTTCTTATAAGGTCTAAAGGGAGGAATCAAACCAAGGTACTGTCCTTACTGTCGACCATGGATCTGATGCTCATTGTGTGTATAATTTTTTTTGTCTTTTATGATTCTCAATTTGACACCAATCTCAAACGCCAAATTTTCTTGTGAGACTGTTGTAAATGATTAGTACATATTTTGCATACCCAAAGGTTAGTTGTTTTTATTTTATATAAAGGAAAAATGCAGCTGCAATGTTTATTCAAGATATAGTTATCGAATGAACTGTTTAATTTCCTTAGTGTGTTTGATTTCTTTTGCATCATTAAAATCAGATATTCGTGCAAATATTTTCAATTATATGGTTTCAAATGATTATTGAAACTTACCACAAAATTTTTTAGAAATGATCTAAGGTTTTCACTTCAAAATTCAGTTTGACAGGATGCTATGGCCTTTTTTATGCCATTTTATGATCCTGAGTTTGCATCTCTCGTATGTTGCATATACTACTATTTGCTTTTTCATTATATAATTAACAAGAGAAATATCTCAGAAGAGAGAACCATTGGTATGATTTCCTGCAGTCAGTACTCCAGCCATAGAGCATGGAGGATGGAGCCTCGTAAGTTGGTCTTAGCCTTAGGAGGCCAACGGCCGATCCAATTGTATATTTTTGGTCTGTCTAGATACAGCCTGTATATACGCATTTATTATGTATGTGTGCATATATATGTATATTTAGGTGACATTTAGATTAAGGGCATCTATTCTATCAATATTGGATCTGGGGTTTTATCTATCTTGTATTTTAGGGTTTATAAATCTTGCATATGGGGATTTGATAGAGTTTGTTATTCTTGTGTTCCATTCTTATATTGGATACCATATTTGACCTTGTTCCAAAATAATGATGCCTTCACCCATGGAATGGCTGTTGATATATTAATTGAACCATATGAATCTACTAGATTGTTTGGTTATGATTATTCGTCTTTCTTTCCTCTTCTATGTTACAGTATCTATTTTACTTTTTCTTGTTTTTGTGGGATTTCAGAGGAGCTATTGTTGTTACATGAGACTCTTATGTTGGTGTGGGTTTCTAGTTCCACTTGATGAAGCTTTCTTCATTGTCTTCACTCATGGATGTAGGCCTATCTGCTGAATCACATGAAGTTGCTATGCCTGATCATTTGTGACCATCTTTCTCTTACAATGTTCTTCCCTAGCTCTGTTGTGAGCTTGATTTAGGTTCCTTGATGTAAATGAAAGGGACCAGCATGAGAAGCTTCTGCCTCTCTGAACAAGTATATAACTTTGGACATTTTTCTGTGTTTCATCATTGGGCTTTATTTGTTTTCAATCTTTAAGAATCTTTCTTTATCAATTCCATCCTTGTATCTTGGGATTTTGATCCTGTTGTGTTGCAACTAACATTTTGAGTTATTGGCACATAATGTAGAAATAATCCTATTCTTGAACAATTTTTCTTTAATCTTTGAAGGAAAGTAATGGTTTTTTCCTCTTGTTCTTCATGAGGTGAAAATCTTTGTTGGGAGTGTACATTAATGCTGTTTATTTATTTTTGTGGGTATCATCACGTGTCACTGGAATTGTAGCTTGTGTTGCATCATGCATATGTGTGGATCCTGACCATTTCATAGACAATGATCTCTTTGTCGCCTGTAGCTTATGTGGCTGTTTTCGCTTACTTGTGGATGACCTACACAAGGTATTCTGATTCAGTTGTCACTCTAGGAGAGTAGAATGTTTGGTGAAGTGGAGTACTTATAGCTCCTAACCTTCGCTTTTCCTCATTAACCTATGGCATTCATAATCATTGTTGGTAAACTTTGTCCATGTATTTGCTTGGATTTTTTTACTGCACTTAGGCCCTTAGTTGTGACCTTTAACACCGAGTCAATACAATGCTTTCACAAAGCACCCTGCTACATTGAAGTCCAGTTCATTATAGATATTACCTATGTCACCTTACTGATCTTAAGATGACACCCATATAATCAGGTATGTCCTGACGATTCACTTAGTTTGCTTTGGCACCTATTGAAAGAACACTATTCATAGGACAATATGATAGCACATACTTTTTTCCTAGTGGTTTCCTAGAGGTCCATCCATTGCATATCACTCTACCGAGGTGCAATCTACCTCATTCTAGAATCTGCAAGATTCCCCTAAATACTACTATATTGATTGTTAAATCTCCAACCTCACAATGTGGTTGCATGAAAAGGACCATTGCATGGTGGTTCCTATTTCTGCTCCTTTCAGAGGTACTTGTAGTAAGAGTTTAATGTCTGCATTTGTTTTTCTCCTGATGAATTTTACGTTGATGAGCACCATGCAACGAATAACAGTAGACATTTGTACTTGTACATTTGTTTTACAAGTATATACAAGCTTCAACATTCATGTTACATACTTATTCTTGGATTGGAAATGAATCATGAGGGAAAAATCTTAGGAAGCTGTAGTTCGTTCTCTTTATGATTATTCTGCATAGCATGCTAATTCTATTGACGAATTAATAAATGCAGTTGCATTTTCTTTTGTTACTTACGTACTTCTAACCTTACACATGATGTTACTATGGTTCTTCTTTATGTCGTTCCTTCCCTTGTTATGATTCTCTTTTACACCATCAAATACTCTCACATTAGGAGAGCATGTGCACTTTGTTAATTGGCCCTCGTAACATTTACCAACCGTTGTATGCCATTTTAAGTTATTATTGATAAATTAAAAAATGTAGTTCTTCAATGATTCATGGTCAATGATCATCTGTTACTAATGCTGAGATCAAATCACAGTCCTACCTAATCATTTGTTCTTTTAATGTTTTCTCAAACAGTTTGATTTGTTCAATTTTTTGTGATATGTATATTCTTTTTCTATATTTATATAGAGGTATGGGCTACTACTTGATCTACATCTTTGTTTTCTTCTTCTGTTTAGCTATTGTTCTTGACCTTCTATTTCACATTTTCATTCATCTTCTTGCACATGTTAAACTTTTATCTTATAGTAGAAGTCCATGGCTGGTTGACTTCGGTTGCTGCACCAAAATTGTTCTTTCTTCTTTCTGTGTGTGCATGCATGCCTGCTTGTGTTCATTATTGCAAGGTCCATAACTAAGGCCATTTCAGTTCTGCTGAGATTGTTGTGGCAGTTGAAGCCACAGAGGTATGGCAGAAAATTATCTTGAAGATGGATTGGTTGAGTTTGTTTTTCTTATGAGAAAAGCTGTACTAGAGAAGTAAGCTGGCTTTTGCTTGTATAAAGCATATGAGGCTAATTACTTTCATAAATTTTGGCAAGCATAAAGATTGTTTCTTTCATCAACTCCTGTGAAGGGTTCCCTGACTTATGTCAAGAACACAGGCAAATACGGTTGGATGCTTTGTGTAACTAAGTCCTGGGTTCCTCCATTACTCAGCAGGAAAAGTAAACCCTTGATTATTGCAATGTTAAGACAGGATAAAGAGTTAGGCCCAGATACAGTTGATCAGCATTATAGTTTGTACGATCAACATTTTCTATTGGTAACCTGCTCATGTCTGCATCGATCTTTTAGCAAGTTCTTTAGGTTGTTTTTTTTTTTCCATGGTTGAGGAGTCATTCGATACAAAAATCTGAGATTACTGCTTTGGGGTTCGGTTCTAGTGATACTGCTCAGTGGCAGCTGGTCAAATGATACATCAACTATTGCCCCATGGCTTAACGTGACATACTTGAGGGGCCATTTGATACGGAAACTGATGCAACATGTAACTTATACTATTGCGTAGCAGTTTATGTGGGGTTCATAATTATATTATTGCAGGTAGGCTCGCAAACCTAGACACCTTTCTTAGCTGGATCCTGACAAAGGGTACATGAACTTGAAATGAACAGCCATTAATCTTAATTATAGTAGCTAAGGTCGATCCAATGTTCTGGATTGGGAAGTTGATGCTCTAGTTGATTGTAAATAATGAAAATTTTGAACTGGATGGTGGTTGTCATTGTCTTTGAGGTTTACAGCCATCAAGTAGTTGTCTATTTTCCTTTTTTCTTTTGTATGCAATCTTTCACTTATAGAGTTCTTCAATCATGGAGGTTGGTGGTATTGTTTACATATTGTCATGGGCCAAGACAACAATGTGAATAATGGATTTTCTGACACTGTCAATTTAGTACTAAGGCTTTTCAAGCAGTGGTATTAGTTATTTCATGCAAACAAGAAAAGGTAGGTGCGAAAACAATAGGTGAGAGATGAGAAAACGATGGTTGAAACTATCCTAGACAAAGCTGTAGCTTTAAGTAGCAGCAAGCAGCGGGAGGAACTAAAACATTTCTTTCAAGAGATGGAGGAGAATTAGGAGACAAACCAAGACTCGAATGAATGTGGAATGTCAATAGGAAATTATAAATTTTACTGTACTATAATCAGATGAACGGAGGATGCAAATAGCCCTTTTGAAGTTAGCTGGACTGCCTTTGGGTGTGTATTTTATTCCATTGCTCCTCATTGCTTGTCAATTTTGGTGCCAAAGGAACTAATGGAGTGCCTTCCATGCATAGTGAAAACGACTCCTTAACCAATACCTACTTCTTGAATACTTTGGTGGATCGCAACTCATTTCTGCAATGCTTTTGTATCTCTCTTTAATTTGTTACTTCTTCCAGAGGACTGTGTGGTAGTCTCTGCTATTCTTTCGCTTTCTCTGCTTGTGTGAAGACTTAGCTGGCCTTAAAACCTCAGGATGGCTAGTGGTTACATTGATAAATTAGTACTCCAACTTTCAGTATGTTTTGGTTGTTTGGGGTTTTGAAGAGGGCTATTAGATTGGATTTTGATTCCTTCCAAGTAATAGTCTTTTCAATCTTGACCTGAAACTTGGCATTCTTCTTTCTACCTAGTTGTTCTTTTCATCTATGCATAAATTTATATCACTCATTTCATAGCGTACTAATACAATAACTGTGTTCAGTTATTTTATTGTCTACAAAGTAGAGGAAAGTAAGGCATCAGACGAAGGTGCTGCACCTTGGAAAAGGGATTACCCGGAAGATATGCTGATACAAGAAAAAATATGCAGATGATACCATAAGCTAAAAAAGCAGACAAAGTGAAGTCATGGATACCTAAAAAGCAAAAAAACATGATTGTCTAGCACTAATTATCATCGGCTGGCCCTTGCTGTAGAGATTTGTTTAAACTATTAGTGGTGGGATGTGAGCTCAGTTTGATAGTTATTATCAAGGTTGAACCTTAGGAAGACAGCACTAGCCGCTTAGATGAATGGCATCATTTGTGCAGTGACTTTGGCTCATATGATATGATGATTTTGTTCTGATCTTTCTTTTTATATAATAGTCCTCCAATTACCAAAACAAAAGGCAGGGAGGGAGGAACATGTAGATGGGCAATGAACAAGTAAAATATTCTTTTTGTTGAGACAGCAAGCATCAAGGCAATATAATCTATCTAAAAGCCATGGAAATGAAGTTGTCTGTAGTCAATCAGTGTTTGCACCCAGCAGAAGATTGCAGCTTTTTTTCCACCCACCCCCTCCCCTCCAGGATAAAAGGTACAAGAAAGAAGGGAAAAAAAGGCTCCCTGTATTTTTGGCCCTAAAGTAATGGTGTGACTTAAGAATCCAGCTGATGCCCACAGGGGAGGATGGTTACTTCCTCACCTTTCCTGGTGTATGCCCCTGGCACTAAAAAGGATGTTCTTCCATGGGAATTCACAGAGACATGAACTCGTCACTCCAACTTCAGAATAATCCTTGCTTGGGCAACTGGAGAGCTAAGTCAAGAATCACTACTTTCTCCATCTCTTTGAAGAGAGTGTAGACTTTTTTTGGTCATTAGCCTAGATATCATTAGAGGACAATGAGAGGGACCAGAAAGGTGAGGGATGGGGATCACCTTAAAAGATTTTATTGGTCTCCCTGAAACCAATCTGCCAGAGTGTTCTTGGAACAAGCCTACAAAAGTTTTAATTCCTAAACATCTGAAGAGGGGGTGGTGCCACAATTATTTAGTTTGGTAATGGTTTTCAAATATTAGTCAGGTTGGTGTATATAATCTTATGTTGCCAAGCTATGTGTTACAGAACTCTGTTAATGTTTGAAACCCAATATCTAACACAGGGCAACTTCTCGTCATTTACTGCTCCTGTTATTGCAGCTCAGAGAGGTGATGTGAAGGCAGAGCCTGACACTGTCACATGGTGCTGAATCAATGGAGAGGCTCTGGTGGGGCTGGGAGATTTAGTTCAATCATGTCACCTTGGAGCAGTATGTGGTATATCTCCACTACTTTCTTCGTTAATGATGTTATCATACGATATGAAACTCCCACTAGGAAAAGAATCATGGAGCCACCACTGCATGCATTGTCTGCGGACTGGAAAGAGGGAGGAGGCTTTTTGGAGACCTATGAAACTTCTCATCAAAAGGGAGAAAGAATTAGGAAAGGGCAGTAATGCTACGCAGTAAAAAGTGACTGGAGAGCAAGAGGAGGGAGTGAGAAAGGGAAAAGCCAATCATGCAGGCAATTTGATAGTGATCTTGTGGCTGAACTTGTTATCTAGCCATCTTGCTGAGTCCTGACCCTGACGTTGTCTGCGCAAGTGACAAACGAATGCTGTCATCAGCTGTGAGTCCACCAAGACAGCTGCTATCTGTCCCCGTAAGTTATGTAATCTCTGTACGTATTGTGATCTCACTGTCAACTGGTAAGAACTGGAAGCAAGATCACTTCCTATGCCGCTGAAGAATCTTTAGAGACAACATTGTTTGTCGTTCATGATCAGAGGCACGAAGCTGGAGCCTGCCTGCCCATGCTGTTATTCTTTTGCCGTTTGACTCTTCTCAACCTAGCTAAATTGAGCAGGCCTGGTTCACTGCCTTGAGCATGAAGAACACATTTCGATTGGTCATCAAGCACACCGTGTGATCAAGAGCATGAAAATCCAGTTCTGAGAAGGAAATTTCCACAGAGCTGAAGGAGCTTCTTCTCATGGAAGAACAGATGGAAGAAAACTCTAAGCAACCAACAGGTACAAGTTGGAAGAGCAGGTAGCTAGCTAGCTGGCTGGCTTGATGTGAGTATGTTAAAAGTTTGGCAATTCTTGAATTAGACGATTGGTTTCACATAATTAAAGATATTTCTCATGTATCTAGTACTTTTGCAGATGCTAAAGATTTTGGAAGAGGGATGCTTGAGAAGGACACTAGTGCTTAATAGGAGGAGTGTCCCAGCGAGGCACTTCCTGGAAGAAGACCACAACCACCACAGTAGTAATGGCGACATCTTGGTCTTAAAAAGCGGCTGCGTTTCTACTCAGTTTGCGTCTCTCTCAGACACATGTAAAAACCACAGGTATGGTAGGTGGTTCCCAGATTCTACTGTGAGCAACAATTAGCAGCGGCAGGAGACGTCTCCAATGCCACCACTAATCATTGTTTTCCGATGACCGCTGCCACCGGAGATGGATCAGCTCCCTGTTACTGCTCCGTGTTCCTGAAACACTATGCATCCATCTGAGTTCTCTATTAGAGATCCAACTGCAGAATAACCTTGCATTTGCAGGTTGCAGTAGTACCTGCAAGTTGCCACTGTGCCATCTGATACTGATGTCAGAGACATACAGAAGCTCCAGTACTCTTTGAGTTCCCATCTTGGCAGAAGAAGGATTTTGGTAGGTCTCGAGTCATTTATTGCTTTTAGATTAGGGTAAAGCCAAGTCATTTCCACCTTCGCAACCTTAAGCTTGCTTGAGCAGATACTTACCATCCATGGTTGTCGTCTACTCAACAAAATTATTGCAGGTAGAAGCTGTAGCTGGCGAAGACGACTGCACAAGTTTCCTTTTCATCCCATTCTCTGTGACAAGGAAGCTAATGTCAGTGATGCGTGAGCTCCTGTTGCGGAATGTGGTATGAAGTATGATGCTCAACAAGCACAGCAAAAGAGAGGACAGGAAAGAGAGGAAGGGGGGGTGGAGTGGAGGGGTCTGCCTTAACCACTGGCTTGTCTGCTTAATCTCACTAATCTCTTCCGTGTGACTACAGCACGGGAGAAGTGAAGAGAGGGAGCATAGGGGACCATACGCGAGTCAGAGGCCAAACTCTTCAGGCGAAGTAATAGCAGACGGTGGTGGCGTTGCAGTCGAAGAGCTGTTATCGTCGTCGGAAATGGAGTCGGTCAGTGGCAGGGAGCTGCAACCTTGAAGAAAGCGTAAGTGCCCGAGTAGTACTACTCATTGTGAAGGAAGGCATGCTTGGGCTCTCCTCTTTCTCTTAGCACTTGTTTCTGATGTCCTTTAATGGTAGCCCCGCAGAGTGAACATCAACCTTTAATACTCGCTTCTCTCTCTCTCTCTCTCTCTCTCTCTCACTGGTTGGGCTTCTTTGTTGCAGTATTGCTATAAGAGGAGAAGCGGAGGAGGCGAAGTACTCCAATCAATTGATTTAACCATGGACGCCTACGAGGCGACGAGGATAGTGTTCTCCAGGATTCAGAACCTGGACCCGGAGCACGCCCCCAAGATCATGGGGTTGCTCCTGCTGCAGGAGCACGGCGAGAAGGAGATGATTCGCTTGGCCTTCGGCCCCGAGTCGCTCCTGCGCTCCCTCGTCTTGAAAGCTTGGAAGGAGCTCGGCCTCGTCCCGGACCCGAGCTCCTCTGGCCCCTGCACGCCATTCGGCGGCGGCAGTTCGGCTTCCACCTTCCTCCTCCGCCAGAACTCCGCCTCCCGCCTTCCCGCCAGGGGGCTTCCGTCGCCGCTCGCTGTCTCCTCCGCGTCCTCATGGCGCTCCGACAGCAGCAGCGGCTGCAACGGTCTGAATGGGTCGTCGGACGAATTCCAGAACTCGGACGAGCTCATGAGCCCTGGTAATCTCAGAGCGTCACCCTTCTATGGCGTCGGTGGCGGCGGTGGAGACCTAATTGATGAGTTTCATCGCTCGGACCAGCTTTCCTTCCTCAGCGACGCCGCCGCTGCCTCTGATTACAGCCACCCCCTTTCTTTCGCCTCGAAGCACGGAGGCGACGTGTTTCAACCGGACATCGAGTGTCGGAGCCCCAGCAGCAACGGCGATTGTACGCTCTTCCCTTACGGGGTGGGCTGCGGAGTCGACGGCTACTACCACCGTCGGAGCTGTTCCGCCGCGGACCTCGGCCTCGGTGATCCCGCTGCCGGGTTCGGATGGAGGCCGTGCCTCTACTTTGCTAGGGGCTACTGCAAGAATGGTACTGCGTGCCGGTTCCTCCATGGGCTCCCAGAGGCAGCTGTGGTCGCGCCTTCCGTGGTCGGCGGCACCAAGATGGATGCGGTGTTGGAGCAGCAGTGCCAGGAGCTGCTACTAAGGTCCAAGAGCCAGAGGATCGATGGCGCTTCACAGCTCATGGCCTCTGCGTCTCCATACTCCCAGACGGGCTCAGTGCCACCATCTCCGTCGTTGTCCTCCAGTAATTCCCTGAGCTTCTTGCTTCAGCAGCAGCAGCAGCAAAACGAGAGCCAAAGGTACCATCTTTCTCGCATTAAATTGCTTGCAACTTGGCGTCTGTCTCAGTGATGCGTCTTTGAGTTCGAGGATCTCAAATTGCTCCAGGGCTACAGCTGTGGCGGCCGCAGCAGCACTGATGCTGGGAGGGGATGATACCCACAAGTTTGTCTGCAGATCAAGATTCGAAAGAAACGATTTGATGGCAAATCCTGGTTCGAGGCAGATCTACTTGACCTTCCCAGCTGACAGCACCTTCAGCGAGGAGGATGTCTCTTACTACTTTAGGTTGGTTGATAATTCTCTTGTTCCTACAGATCGCTACATGGCATTACCTAGTTCTTCAATGCTTATGGTCTCCCTTCCTCTTGCCTTAATGTTCTAATCTTTAGTTAGCGATTATTTGTTCGGTTTGTAGCATCTATGGGCCTGTGCACGACGTGAGGATCCCTTACCAGCAGAAGAGGATGTTTGGCTTCGTGACCTTCGTCTACCCGGAGACCGTGAAGCTGATCTTGGCTAAGGGCAACCCGCACTTCGTCTGTGATTCCCGAGTTCTTGTCAAGCCCTACAAGGAGAAGGGAAAAGTCCCCGACAAGTACAGGCACTCTTCCCTCCTCATCCTTAATAAGAAGTATATTTTATTGTGGGTTTTGATCTGTGCCACCGAATTGTAACCATGTTTGATGGTGGCCTTTTCAACCTCTGACGTCAGGAAACAGCAGCAGCATGCTGAGAGAGGAGGTGAATTCTCTGTGTGCATGTCTCCCACAGCCCTGGACGCTACAGAAGCCTATGACCTTCAACAGCTTGGTTAGATCCTCTAACTAGTTTTTCTCCCTTTTTTTTCTTTGTTGTCATTATGTTTTGTTTTTAAGGTTAGTGAAGTATTTTTTTTTTTATGACATAAAAGGAGCAAGGAGGTTGTACAGTGGCAGCAGTCAGGAACTTCTGCTGAGAAGGAAGCTAGTGGAGCAGCAGCAACAAGCAGCAGAACTGCAGCGAGCCATTGAGCTGCAAGAGAGTCGATTTATGAATCTCCAGCTCAATCTCAACAAAAGAGGCCTCTCCAACTCCCCCGCCATAGCAGCCACTCAATCACTTAGTGATGTTGATAGGAGCAGTAATGCCAGCAGTAGCAGCAGCAGTAGCCATGAACGATCACCAACAGAGGGTATGTTAACTTATCATGACCACTTTCTTGTTGTTATTTTGAAGATAAGAGTTCATGGCTTGATTTGCTAGTTGTTGACTTTATGCTCTTCATGTAGAAAAGAGCCTCAGTGCCGTGTTACCAGAAGAGAAGCCCAACAGTTCCGATGGGTTACTCCAGCAGAAGGCAGATAAGGAGGAATCTGCTGGCGAGCCAATCCCCAAAGAAGACATTGATTTCCAACAAAAGTAATTGCTTGAACATCAAACAACTTGCTATTTGTTCTCTCCCATATAATTCTTTCTACAGTTGCAATATTTTTACGTGCAAAATAAACAAACAATGAGTGAATAATGTGTTCTGTCATGTTTTCTTCTCCTTCCGAAGCAAGATGGGTAAATTTGTTTAATGTGCTTATAACTTGGCTGCAGCTTTGAGCATAACCTGCCTGATAGCCCATTTGCTTCCCCGACAAACTCCTCATCCATGCTCAACGCTTTCACTGCCAGTGAAGATGTGGCTGCTTCATACATTGTGAACAACAGCAGCACCGATGACTACTTGATTGCCTCCACATTGCTGCCCACCACATTGTCAGTAGACATGCCTTCCTTCAGCTCATGCTTCTTCCAAATGCCAAGGTAAAAAAGAAAAGGGAAACACTAGCAGCACAATGGTTGTTGAACAAATTCATTGAACTAAGTTTGCAATGGTTCTTCTACATAAAAATTATTACAGATCATTTGTGACCTTTAGCAGGTTCTCTGGTCAAGGAGAAATTGGAATGTAGACATGAAGAATCCCAGTGGAGTGATCGAGGCCTCCCCTTAAAGGTAAGCCTCAATCTCTGCCCTTTGTTACATGAAAATTTCACTAGTAGCTTATGGCTGTTTCTTCTCATTTTGGAACTTTTGCTTGATTTCTATCAGGTATCTCCTAGTAAAGCAAAAGAATAGTGGAACATAAGAAAAGAGAAGTTGCAGAATGGTTCAAGGTTTATGGTTCCCCCTTTCTTTTTCTATTTTTTCCTTATATTTTCTAAGTGTAAGCATTATAGGAAGGTCTTCCAGTGTCGCCTCACATTCCCTCATCTACAGAAAATTAGAGAATTATGACCAGGAATAGCTGCCATCCATGAGCAATCAATCAGCCAATACACCAGCCATACATCCCTACTTCTGATATTGCTATTGCCACCTACTAATACTATCTATAGCTACCCATCACAACCCACCAAGATACATAATAATCTACTACACAGAACACATACAACAAAGAACATGACACAAAGCCAGACTGATTACTGTGACGGAATAGGTCAGCAGGAAAAGAAAGAGCAGCAGAGATGATGGACTACTTCCAAGTAAGGGTGTATGGGGAGCAAAAGAAAAAGAGTTGAAGTTGTACATGCCTGCAAGCGTTCGTGTTCCTCCTCCATGGTAGTCTCTCACTTTTCCTTTTACTTTATTTGATGATCCAGTGTAGGTGACATCAATATAGTAGACAAAAGGATTTATTAAAAAGATGTTCTAGCTTTGCTGAAGTGTTTTGAATGTATGTAATGAAGGACTAGAGACTAGTAGGATGTGAGAGAAAGAATATGTTGGGCTTTCTCATTGAATTTTTATTTGCAGGAAACAGAATCAAGGAATACACATGTAAATAGTATCATGGAGGACTAGACTACACATGTTAATACCTTTCTGCCACATCTTTGATTCATTGTTTTCTCCAATTGGGTTGTTCTGTAAGAAGTGTTTGGGTTAATTATGTTCTTATTTTAAGCCTTGGGAGAAGGGAGGGAAAATAAAGGAAGGACCAGGGTGCAGACTCTGATGTAACTATTTGGAAACAGGATGATCTAAAGAGTTGGCAGTATGAGTGGATAAGTTCTTAGGCCAACATAGAGGTGGCTCCTCCACACATGGGATGGAGACTTGTCTCTGTTTTTGCTCCATTTTCCATGTGGGCATGAGATTTCATCTCCTACACAGCCTATGCATTCTGAATTAGCCTTGCATGATTACTATCTGTGATGAGTTTCCATCGATCTAGGTTTTTGGATCTCATTTTTCTCGCTGCGAAATGATTTCTTCCGCTGAAAATTTGGTTCGGGGAATGTAAACCCTCAACCATCGTTGAGGTATGCAGCTACCAAGCCTCTATACCATCGTTGAGTTTTGTACGCATTGAATTGAGACAGGTGCAACACATCAATCTCCACGGGAGAATGTTGAGGTGTTTGTGTGGTTATCGAGAGACATGCGAGAATTTGACCCTAACGTAGCTTAGCATCACTTGAATATTTCTCTCTAAGGCATGATCAATGAAGCAAAGACATTATAGGTTTGCTCTTAATTGTCAATAAGCATAGGCAAGTTGTTAGGAGTATGATTTATTGTTAATGTGTAATATCTCTAATGGCTCGCAAATGTTGTATTCGTTAAAAAGTCAAAAAAGAAAAATTACAGGAGGTATGTTGATTATACTGATCTCAATAAGACATGTCTGAGGGATAGTTATTCTTTTCCTTAGATTGATCAATTGATTAATGGTATCTTGGGCCACAAGCTTCTCATATTCATGAACACATTCTTAGGGTATAGCCAAATCAAAATAGCTTTAGAGGATTGCGAACACACTTTCTTTATCACTAATTAGGGCACGTATCGCTATCGAGTTATGTCATTTAGGTTAAAAAAAAATGAGGGTAATGTACCAAAAAAGGTGAACAAGATGTTCAAGCATCAGATTGAGAGAAATATTGAAACGTATGTAAATGACATAATAGTGAAGAGTAGGATAATCGACTCGTATTCGACAGACAACTGAAACATTTCAAGTCATAAATAAGTTAAACATGTATCTCAATCCAACCAAATGCGTATTCGGAGTCAACTCGAGAAAGTTCCTCGGATTCATTGTGCACTATAAGGGAATAGATGCAAAACCCGAGATGGTGCAAACCATATTAGAGATGCATCAACCTTGGTTGGTAAGGAAAGTCCAATAGTTAATAGGACGAATAACAATGCTTAATCAATTCTTATCTTAATTGAGTGATACGTGTCTATTTTTCTTTCGGGCATTAGAAAACTTAAAGGGCTTCCTATGAACAAAAGAGGGCCATGAGGCTTTTGAAAGATTGAAGGACCACCTCGCCTAGTTGTCGCAACTCACTTCCTCTACCTCAAGCAAAACTCTAAACCTCTACCTAACTACTATTGACCTAATTGTCAGCTCGATGTTGGTACAAGATGACTTGAGAGTTCAGAAGACTATCTACTATGTCAATCATATTTTAAGTTGGCTCAAGGAATGATACCTCCCCCTATCGAGAGGCTCACATTTATGCTAATGTTGGCGGCAAAGAAGCTTAGTCCTTATTTTCAACCATATGTTTGTTAGGTCTCGGATTTTGACGATGAAACTAATTGATTGTGTTTTAGTTGTCTAACTGTATTTTTAGTGACGCAGGTCTACTCGATCAGGATTAGATAGTTGACGTAGGAGGAATTAACGTTGCCTTGGAGGAAATCACGTCAGGATATTGGGCGTCGAGCCGGAGGTCCGGTCGACAATCGGTAGAAGGCTTCGGACATCAGGCATTTGGTCAAGAAGAGTGATGTTGTACTAAGGATATCAAGGTTACAGAGGTCAACTGCCGATTGGGCAACAGGTTGCAAGAGAGGACGATGCGCCGAAAAATCAGACGAAGCACCGACCAATGACGTGTCGGGCAACAGAATGTCAATTCGCATTGTAATAACTGTTTAGATCAAAGTAGAGTTAAGTTTTATGTGTGCAGGATTAACTACAATAACGATGAAGACATAAAGCAAAACAAAGTGCCAAAGTCAAGTACGATGGAATCATTGGGAGTTCGAGAGTTCGACGGAACTCTGAAGATTCGTCAGAGTGTTGTCGGAACTAGCCGAGAATGAGTAGAGAGCTTGCTGAAGGGTTTTCGGAAACTCGTCGGAAGGTTCACGGAGCTCGCCGAGAAAGATCGGAGCTTGCCAAAGAAGCTCGTCGGAACTTATCAAGATCAATCGTGAAGTCCAGGAGCTTGTCGGGAATTCACAAAATGGTGTCCGAGGGTTTGTCGAAAGACCGCCGGAGAAAGAAGTCTTGACTTACGAACTTTGTATTAGCTTAGGAAATATCTTTAATTTCATAGTTAGCACATAATTAGGGTTAGGATTAAGTGTTAATCTTTTAACCTGCTAGCCATCAATTTGGGTTGCTAAACCTTATGCGTGGCACCGAACTAGGCGATGGGGTTCGGTCTTCCAAGTGGTGCGGTGATGGTATCGCCTAAATCGGGCAATGGTACCACCTTAGGCGAGTGCGAGCAATGGCATTAGTTGGGCTGGTGGTACGCTTCAAGACATCGACCATGTCAGTGTGTCAGATGGTGGTACCACCAAACCGAGCGATGGTACCACCAGTGTTAGAGTCAGACATGCGATGGTACCGCCAGTGACAGGCGATGGTACCGCCAGTGACAGGCGATGGTACCGCCAATACCCAAAAAAATCAGGATGAGAAGTTTTTTAGCTCCAAGTTTGAATCAAATTGGAGCCTATAAAAACCCCTCCTATCCCTGGTTAGAATATACAAGCACATATACTTTGAAAATAGAGAAACTCTATTTAAATCTCTAGAAATCCCCTTCACTTGTATTCAAGTTAAAAGAGATGAGAGAGTGCTTGTAAGGGTTACCTCTTAAGCTCGTCAAAAGGATAGTGTTGTAAGGGAGTCAGTCCTCGCCCGTTGGAAGGAGGATAGCTAGTGGAAAAGTCGGTACCCTCAAGAGAAGAGGAATCGGGAGTGGACGTAGGTCGTATGACTGAACCACTATAAAATTTTGGTTTGTATTTCTATTATTGTTATTTACATTTCTGCAAACCATCTTTGATTTACTTCTTCTATTTCTCCTTCTTACATTCAGCTTTATGTTTAAAGTATCATTCCTTTCCGGGTTCAAACGAAACGTTTCTTTTTAGTGTACGAAGTTTTTGAAAACTTGTTTTTAAATTATCAAATTTATCGTGTTTAACCGCTGCACTAATTCACCCCCCCCCCCCCCCCCCCCGCTTAATGCCGCTCTCAATCCCAACAATTGGTATCAGAGCCTCATTATTTCTCTTTTGGATTCACACCCGTGAGAAATGGCTCTTCATGGCTTTCAAGAGGGTTTTTCGATTGTTCGTCTTTCGTTATTTAACGATTCGTACTATACATATTGAAAAACTTGAATGAGAGTTTTCTTGATTTCTCTAGATTTAAATTTATGGAATATCATTGAAAACGGTTTTCAACTTCCCTGTTAGGGGCCATGGTACTGTTTGGGTTGCTAAACCTTGTCTGGCGGTGGCACCGCCAGACTGGGGCGATGGTACTGTTTGGGTTCGGTCTTCCAAGTGGTCTGGGTGATGGTATCGCCCAAACTGGGCAATGGTACCACCTTAGGGCAGAGTGCCCGAGCAATGGCACCGTTAGTTGGGCGGTGGTACCGCTCAGTACACTGACCATGTCAGTGTGTCAGATGGTGGTACCACCAAACCGAGCGATGGTACCACCAGTGTTAGAGTCAGACATGCGATGTACGCAGGACAGCGATGGTACGCCGATGTGCGATGGTACGCCGATGTGCGATGGTACGCCAAGATACAAAAAAATTGGAATGGGAAGTTTTTTAGCTCCAAGTTTGAATCAAATTGGAGCCTATAAAAAACCCCTCCTATCCCTGGTTAGAATATACAAGCACATACACTTTGAAAATAGAGAAACTCTATTTAAATCTCTAGAAATCCCCTTCACTTGTATTCAAGTTAAAAGAGATGAGAGAGTGCTTGTAAGGGTTACCTCCTAAGCTCGTCAAAAGGATAGTGTTGTATGGTCATCCCGCCTAGTTGGAAGGAGGATAGCTAGTGGAAAAGTCGGTACCCTCAAGAGAAGAGGAATCGGGAGTGGACGTAGGTCGTATGACTGAACCACTATAAAATTTTGGTTTGTATTTCTATTATTGTTATTTACATTTCTACAAACCATCTTTGATTTACTTCTTCTATTTCTCCTTCTTACATTCAGCTTTATGTTTAAAGCATCATTCCTTTCCGGGTTCAAACGAAACGTTTCTTTTCAGCGTACGAAGTTTTTGAAAACTTGTTTTTAAATTGTCAAATTTATCGTGTTTAACCACTGCACTAATTCACCGCTTAATGCCGCTCAATCCGATCCCAATAATTGGTATCAGAGCCTCGTTATTTCTCTTTTGGATTCACACCTGTGAGAAATGGCTCTTCATGACTTTCAAGAGGGTTTTTCGATTGTTCGTCTTTCGTTATTTAACGATTCGGACTATACATATTGAAAAACTTGAATGAGAGTTTTCTTGATTTCTCTAGATTTAAATTTATGGAATATCATTGAAAACGGTTTTCAACTTCCCTCTAAACTGATGAATGAATGGTTGGACTTAGAGAGAAAATATTTTTCTTTAAATGCAAAGGCTATGAATGCCTTATTTTGTGCTCTAGATAAAACTGAGTTCAATCAGATTTCTTCTTGCGAAACAACTTTTGATATTCGGCGAATACTTGAAATCACGCACGAAGGAACTAGTAGAGTCAAAGACTCGAAAGTAAACCTCTTATTGTATGATTTTGAGCTTTTTCGAATACAACTAAGCGAGACTATAGGCGACATGTACACCCGTTTCACGGATGTTGTCAATAGTCTAAAATTTCTTGGTAAATCTTTTTCGGATTTTGATCTCGTAAACAAGATTTTAAGTTCCTTTCCAAAAAGGTGGGATCCTAAAGTAACGGTCATACAAGAAGCTAAAAATTTAAATGACTTGCCTCTTGAAGAACTCATTGGGTCTTTAATAACCTATGAGATGACATTCTTGGAACATAATGAACATGATGAACATGATGAATACATGAACCACCTTCCAAAGAACAGAAAGGATTTGAAATTTTAGACAAATGAGGACCTCGTGAGTGATAACTCAAGTGATGGTAATGAGGACATTGAACACATAATAATGAATTTTAATAAATTCATTAAACAAAAATTGTAAAACTTTACTTATTAAACAAAAATGTAAAACTAAAAATGAACTTGAACGGAGGAAGAGGCCAAAGAAAAGAAAGACACCCAAGGACGAATCAAGAACTTCTGAAAGGCAAATGGCAAATTATGTTTTGACGGGCTTCGACTACAAGGTAAGCAACTTAACTCCCTTGAACTATTTTGAAATTACATGATATCTTTTCATGAGTGGTTAATTTAGAAAGTAGAAAATAAAAAATTATTTTTCAAAAAATATATCATGCTTTTCTAGTATTTTTGATAAGTAAAAATTAAAATGATATTTGTATGATTTGTGATAATGCTTAGGATTAATCCATACATGTGTATCTTGATATTTTATATTATTTTTGGTTTCAAACAAGATGCATGATTTTTGATAAAATAAATTAATGACATATTTCAAGATAATGCTTGCACACCAAATATGATTAAAAGATAAAAGCAAGCATATTGATGATTTCACTTTTAACATGGTGCATGGTTTTTACATGAAAATTAGAACATGTTTATATGAGATCAATCACATAAAATAAAATACATAAAAATTAAAAATGTGTTATCATGATGTTTTATTTTTTGTGTTTGGTCTTTATGACAAAACTTATGTCTCATTTTTAAATGTTGATGCATGCTTTCATAAAAGACTTGAACATGCTCACATGAAATCAATTGCATAAAATGAAAATATATTTTCTATCTTATTGAGATTAATGAATTCATGTGAATCTCTTAAATCATGAAAATGATTTTGATGATTCGAACTTGAATAAGCCTTATCATAGTCATGATCTTGATTATTTGGAACTATATATTTGAATCTTTATGAATTCATGATAACTTAAAATGTCAATTCATGATATGATATGATTGATTCCTTGATTTAGTCCTTTTTTGTGTCTTGAAAATGGATGTTTAAAATCATACTTGATGGGTTGTTTTATGAGATTTTGTCTTTTATGTCTTGAACTTTCATGCTAATCTCTATTTGATATTAAAAGACAAAGACATGTTTAAATGAAATTAATCATAAAAAGAAAAATATATGATTCTTGAAATTTTTTATTTTTCATGAAAGATAAGTAATAAATTCATTTATGATATTTTGTGAATCACTTGAATTTGAAATGAGATCTTGATGAAAATTCTTTTGCCTGAATTAAGGTGCTCTTTGTGCTATCAATTCTCAAATAAATCATGTTCTTTTTGAGCCTTGATATCATATCCTAAAAATGACATGATTTATTTACCTTATGTGGTGATTTAAAATAAATTTACTTTATTATGAATCATATAAATCTTGATCTTGATCTTACTGAAAAAAAAAATTATTTACCATGAATGATATCTTTTGATCTTGATCTTACTATAAACTTAATTTTTTTTACCATATATGCATCATGTGTTAATTGAAAATTTTATGTGAAGTATTGGTTGATGCAAAATTATTTGATGTAAAATATTAATCCTCCCTTCTTTTTGACAATGACAAAGGAAGAGCTTGATTGCTAGCTTATTCATCACAAGAGAAAGAATTTTTGCTAGAGCAAGCAAAATTACTTGTTAACATATCACAAAATTACTAGCATATTAAAAGAGTACCTTAAGTGTTAGCTTAAATATTAAATTAGTATTCTTAACTTGATTTTGATGATAGAATTCATAACTTGGTTCTCATATATTGATTTCGAATCATGAATGTAAACTTTTGATATCCCTTGAATATTTATCTTTGTTAATTGTCATAATTTTAAAATTCATGTAAAGAGAAAAGAATTGTACTCTTCCTTTCTTTTTGACAAAAATAAAGAGAGAGAAAATTTATTATTAACTTGCGACTTCAATGAGAAATTTGCTAGCTCGATCATTGAAATGAAGGAACTTCCTATCTTGAACATCAAAAATTGCCACCTTACAATTTCAAAAGAAGCAAGTGTTGAATTGTCATGATTACACATACTTAAAAACTTGTTATGATTGAATGGTATGATTGAATGTTGTAAATCTAGCTTATATGTTAACTTTCATATCTTTTAAATAGCTAGAGCTATTTTTTCTTTTTGTTGATGACATAGGGAGAGAAGTAGATCGATGACTTCATGTATTGAATTGAAGATTTTATATATTTGCATGATGTTTTGATATTTCTCATAACATAAGATGAATGTTAGTTGGATTTGGAATAATCCAATGTTAGTTTTAATTTAGTTAGGATTAAGATTTTTAACTTTATATTATTGTTGTTTATTTGGCTTGCAGGAATCACAATATCAGTTGATGGAAAAATCGGTGAAGGCGGACAGGCTCCGAACCAAGCTCGTGGGCCGGCATCGAGCCAAGAAAGTGCGCGACCGACCCAAGTGTCTCGCCAGGTGGATCTTCACGGGTGGGGACGTGAAGGCGATGATCCTGGACGATGGCAGCGGTGGCATCGGATGGTACCGCCCAAGCATTGCTCGATTGTGCTATTTAGATCGGTAGAGTTAAGATGTGTGCATGATTAACTACGAATGAAGACATAAAGTGGCGAATCATTGGAAGCGATGATAGCCAGGAGTGGTACCGAAAAATCGGGATGAAAATTTTTTTGGCTCCAAGTTTGAATCAAATTGGAGCTTGTAAAGACCCTCATAGGTTAGAAAGCACGTATACTTTAAAAGTAGAGAAACTTTTTAAATCTCTAGAAATCCCCTCCTCAAGTCTTTACTTGTATTCAAGTTAAAAGACATGATAGAGTGCTTGTAAGGGTTACCTCCTAAGCCCATCAAAAGGAGAGTGTTGTAAGGGAGTTAGTCCTCGCCCATTGGAAGGATGATAGCTAGTGGAAAGTTGATGGCCTAAAGAGAAGAGGAATAAGTGGGCGTAGGTCTATAGAACCACTATAAAATTCTAGTTTGTATTTCTATTATTGTTATTTATATTTCTGTAAACCATCTTCGCTTTACTTCATCTATTTCTCCTTCTTACAATCGGCTATTTAAAGCATCATTTCTTTCCGGGTTCAAACAAAATATTGCTTTTCAACGTACGAAGTTTCCGAAAGCTTATTTTTAAATCATCGAATTTATCGTGTTTAATCGCTACACTAATTCACCCCCCCCCCCCCACACCAGTGATAGGCGATGGTATTGGCAGTGATAGGCGATGGTACCACCAGTACCCCGAAAAATCGGGATGAAAATTTTTTTGGCTCCAAGTTTGAATCAAATTGGAGCTTGTAAAGACCCCTCATATCCCTGGTTAGAATATACAAGCACATATACTTTAAAAGTAGAGAAACTCTGTTTAAATCTCTAGAAATCCCCTCCTCAAGTCTTTACTTGTATTCAAGTTAAAAGACATGATAGAGTGCTTGTAAGGGTTACCTCCTAAGCCCATCAAAAGGAGAGTGTTGTAAGGGAGTTAGTCCTCGCCCGTTGGAAGGAGGATAGCTAGTGGAAAAGTTGATGGCCTAAAGAGAAGAGGAATCGGGAGTGGACGTAGGTCGTATGACCGAACCACTATAAAATTCTAGTTTGTATTTCTATTATTGTTATTTATATTTCTGTAAACCATCTTCGCTTTACTTCATCTATTTCTCCTTCTTACAATCGGCTATTTAAAGCATCATTTCTTTCCGGGTTCAAACAAAATATTGCTTTTCAACGTACGAAGTTTCCGAAAGCTTATTTTTAAATCATCGAATTTATCGTGTTTAATCGCTACACTAATTCACCGCCACCCCTCCCCCCCCACACCAGTCACTTAGATAGGTCCTTTATCGGTTTGATATCTTAAGTTAGCTATTGAGGTGATCAATAGAGCTAGGTGAGTTTGACATCTGATATATTCCGATGACAATAATAAAGGCCCAAATACTAGCAAACTTTATCTTGAAATTAGCTCCCCCTTCGCCCAAGATCAATAACCACACCCCACCAGTATAGATACTATTTGTGGATGGCTTTGCCACCTCGGATGGGGGCAGCGCCATACTCATCCTAAAAGGCCCGAATAAACAAGTGTACAAACAAGCTTTTCAATTCAGGTTCAAAATCTTCGACAATGAAATCGAGTATGAGGCACTTCTCTCGGGGTTCTGGCTAGCTCGGGAGCTTCAGGTTCAAGACTCAACAGTATTTAGTGACTCATAGCTAGTTGTGAAAAGTGAAGGAGAACTATGAAGCCTGAGATGCCACAATGGTAAAGTACCTAATCGAGGTGCAGAGATTAACTTACAACTTCTCTCGACTCGATATGTTACAAGTCCCCCATGAAGAGAATGTTGAGGTCGATGTGCTTGTTAGACATAACGGGAGACACAAGATAAAATATACCTAAGGCATAATAGTCGAGAGGTTCGACCCATGTCAGAAGAAGCTTGCCATGGTAGAAGGCATAAAACAAAATGTGCTCGAGGCATGGAGGTTGGGAAGTCAAACTCGTGCAAGAAGAAACCCACTATAATAAGAGACGTAAGACAAAATGTGCCTGAGGCACAAAAGTTGAGATGTTAGACCCGCGCTAGAGGAAACCCTCTATGATGAGAGATGCAAGACAAAATATGTCTGAGGTGTATGAGTGAAAAAAACTCGACTGACATAAAAAAAAAACCGCCACGGTGGGAGGCACAAGACAAAATATGCCCCAAGCATGGAGGTCAGAAAGTCTAGCCTGCATTAGAAGAAACATGCTATAGCGAGAGGCATAAAACAAAATGTACTTAAGGTGTGGAGGTCGAGAAGCCCGACACCCACCCTCATCAAGGTGCTGAGGTCAAGAAGTTTAACCTTACCTTCTTCTAAAGTGGGGAGGTTAGGAAACCTGACTCCCACCTCTACCTGAGGTGTGGAGGTCAGGAAGCTTAACCCCTACCTCTGCTCAAGGTGGAGGGGTTGGGTACCCACCCCCTACCTTCGCTGAAGGTGTGGAGGTCGAGGAACCCGATCGTTACCTTCGCCCGAGGCATGAAGGTTAGAAAACCTAACCCCATTAGGACAAGGCACATCCTTCAATAGTACAAGTAACAAGTCAATAATGGATCGCCACCAGCAATGCTGGAGGAGGGGATTCTAGACGGGTGTTTCGGACAATACGAGGTATACGATGGACCAAACATGCAAAATGAACTTGTACCGGATGAACTAAACATGTCACTAAGTCGATAATGGATCAAAGAGGTATGAACTTGACATGTTGAATGAACCAAACGCTATACTTCGAGCCTCTCTGGCAAGACCCCCAAACCACACCTTTGGAGGGTACAAATGATAAAGAGTATGTTATTAGCCAATCATCATTCAACATGTAACCATCACGTAGTGTCCAAGGTAAAAAGAGACAATAAAATCATTCTCCACCCCTCTGCCCATGTGGGCAAAGGTCCAAGGTATGCAATTACGGGTTGCTCTCGTCCCTTATCGCTCGCATGGACAAAAGACCAATACGAGACTATTGAAAATAGTTAGAAGTTATCCCAGAATATTTTATAAAATATTATATTCCTTTATGACCAAGTATAAAGGTTCATCCTCAATAGAATAAAAAAAATAAGGATTTATCTTTTTTTTACTACTCACGTTCGTACTCATATCCCTCAAGTTAATAACTTAAGTATTAAAGGAATCATATCGAAAAATCTCTCTCGATCTCGATCTTCGCATATATATATAATATCTCGAGAACTCAACATTGGACACCTCAAATAATTCTATACATACGAATCCAGACTATATTGGACTAACTAAAATTTGAATTACATCTTTCTGGATCATCTCGTTCTATGAATTGATGCACCACGATGATGAATAGTGATGGGGGTAATAAATGGGACGTGATGTAAGCCCATACCGCTTGCACCCGGATGACGTCTCCCGTCCCCCTCGCAGCCGACTATAGCCAGGGTTGACCGACGGATGTGACACCACCTGTTCCTCGCAGGTCGCACGGCCATCGAGACACATCACCATCTCGCAGGGGCCAGGTCCTCGGCGCGTTGTCAGACGCAATCAGAGGCTCGGCTACATCGGGGAGCAACAGTCTGGCCCATAAAAACCGAGGTAGATGAGCGTAGAGGGGGGGCCTCTGACTCGATAGACGAACATCCTCTCTAAAGGTAATCTTGACTAACTTGATCGTCGGAGGGGTCGGGCGGAACCCTTCCCGACCCGACCTATTTGCAGGGACGAAGACAAAGCGACGCACATCGAGCATGGGCCAGGACCTTCTCGCCGACCGACAACCGACGTCGCCGACTCCTCGAGGCCTACCCCTTCTGTAGCCCCGACGGACTCTTAGCTCGGAGTGAAGGATCCCCGTTCATCCGGACCCGAACCAAACCGCATCGGCCCCGAGACCACGGCGTAAAGTTATATACACTAACAAATAGACACCGCTCCTCGAATCCCATCCAAGCGGTGCGAGTAAAAGTTCCCCGCGGAAGGCCACATCAACCCCGAAGAATATCGGGGTGAATCTGCTTTTCCGAATGGTTCGTTAGTGGTATCGGATCCGGAGTTCTCTAACACAGAACCCGGATCCGTGCGCTCCCGGTTACGAGACCGTGCATCCGCGTGGCCCACTCTGGCCCCACCACACCTGCGTTGCCAACGGCGAGTCGCAGCTTAA